>CATKUP010000276.1:0-449000 GCA_949786385.1 Onychomys leucogaster
GTTCTGAGCACACTCACGTTTCCCTCTGTATTAGAGACTCTAGAAATCAAGAGAGTGCTTCTTGCTCTAAAGCAGAGTGTGTTGCATGGATGAGAACTGTGCTGTGTGTTTCCCTTCAGAAACGGAGTTAAATGCCAGGCTCTGTGTCTTCCTTCAAGCAAGACTTCGTTTCTGGTAAATGCAGTCACTTTTAAGCTCAAAAGAAGCTACATTGTTTACAAAGCTCACACGTTTCTCGCTCTTAACTGAAAAGCATTGGATGTTTGAGTACCTGTGGATTCTTTCAGTTTCAGAAACAGAGTTGAACTAGATATGGACCGTGTGTGTAGGAAACACAGTTCTTTTGTTCTGAGCACACTCACGTTTCCCTCTGTGTTAGAGATTCTAGAAAGCAAGAGCGTGCTTCTTGCTCTAAAGCAGAGTGTGTTTCATGGATGAGAACTGTGCTGTGTGTTTCCCTTCAGAAACGGAGTTAAATGCCAGGCTCTGTGTCTTTCTTCAAGCAAGATTTTGTTTCAGGTAAACACAGTCACTTTTCAGCTCAAGCGAAGCTACATTGTTCACGAAGCTCACACGTTTCTCGCTCTTAACTGAAAAGGATTGGATGTTAGAGGACCTGTGGTTTGTAACAGTTTCAGAAACAGAGTTGAACTAGATATGGTCCGTGTGTGTAGGAAACACAGTTCTTTTGATCTGAGCACACTCACCTTTCCCTCTGTATTAGAGACTCTAGAAATCAAGAGCGTGCTTCTTGCTCTAAAACAGAGTGCGTTTCATGGATGAGAACTGTGCCCTGTGTTTCCCTTCAGAAACGGAGTTCAATGCCAAGCTCTGTGTGTTTCTTCAAGCAAGACTTCGTTTCAGGTAAACGCAGTCACTTTTAAGCTCAAAGGATGCTACTTTGTTCACAAAGCTCACACGTATCTCGCTCTTACCTGAAAAGCATTGGATGTTAGAGGACCTGTGGTTTGTTTCAGTTTCAGAAAGAGAGTTGAACTAGATATTGTTCGTGTGTGTAGGAAACACCGTTCTTTTGTTCTAAGCACACTCAAGTTTCCCTCTGTATTAGAGACTCTAGAAATCAAGAGAGTGCTTCTTGCTCTAAAGCAGAGTGTGTTGCATGGATGAGAACTGTGCTGTGTGTTTCCCATCAGAAACGGAGTTAAATGCCAGGCTCTGTGTCTTCCTTCAAGCAAGACTTCGTTTCTGGTAAACGCAGTCACTTTTCAGCTCAAAAGAAGCTACATTGTTTACAAAGCTCACACGTTTCTCGCTCTTAACTGAAAAGCATTGGATGTTTGAGTACCTGTGGATTCTTTCAGTTTCAGAAACAGAGTTGAACTAGATATGGTCCGTGTGTGTAGGAAACACAGTTCTTTTGTTCTGAGCACACTCACGTTTCCCTCTGTATTAGAGATTCTAGAAAGCAAGAGCGTGCTTCTTGCTCTAAAGCAGAGTGTGTTTCATGGATGAGAACTGTGCTGTGTGTTTCCCTTCAGAAACAGAGTTAAATGCCAGGCGTGTGTCTTTCTTCAAGCAAGACTTCGTTTCAGGTAAACGCAGTCACTTTTCAGCTCAAGCGAAGCTACATTGTTCACGAAGCTCACACGTTTCTCACTCTTAACTGAAAAGCATTGGATGTTAGAGGACCTGTGGTTTGTATCAGTTTCAGAAACAGAGTTGAACTAGATATGGTCCGTGTGTGTTTAGGAAACACAGTTCTTTTGTTCTGAGCACACTCACCTTTCCCTCTGTATTAGAGACTCTAGAAATCAAGAGCGTGCTTCTTGCTCTAAAGCAGAGTGTGTTTCATGGATGAGAACTGTGCCCTGTGTTTCCCTTCAGAAACGGAGTTAAATGCCAGGCGTGTGTCTTCCTACAAGCAAGACTTCGTTTCAGGTAAACGCAGTCACTTTTCAGCTCAAACGAAGCTACATTGTTCACGAAGCTCACACGTTTCTCGCTCTTAACTGAAAAGCATTGGATATTAGAGGACCTGTGGTTTTTATCAGTTTCAGAAACAGAGTTGAACTAGATATGGTCCGTGTGTAGGAAACACAGTTCTTTTGTTTTGAGCACAGTCATGTTTCCCTCTGTATTAGAGACTCTAGAAAGCAAGAGCATGCTTCTTGCTCTAAAACAGTGTGTGTTTCATGGATGAGAACTGTGCCCTGTGTTTCCCTTCAGAAACGGAGTTAAATGCCAGGCGTGTGTCTTCCTACAAGCAAGACTTCGTTTCAGGTAAACGCAGTCACTTTTCAGCTCAAACGAAGCTACATTGTTCACGAAGCTCACACGTTTCTCGCTCTTAACTGAAAAGCATTGGATATTAGAGGACCTGTGGTGTTTATCAGTTTCAGAAACAGAGTTGAACTAGATATTGTTCGTGTGTAGGAAACACAGTTCTTTTCTTTTGAGCACAGTCATGTTTCCCTCTGTATTAGAGACTCTAGAAAGCAAGAGCGTGCTTCTTGCTCTAAAGCAGTGTGTGTTGCATGGATGAGAACTGTGCTGTGTGTTTCCCTTCAGAAACGGAGTTAAATGCCAGGCTCTGTGTCTTTCTTCAAGCAAGACTTCGTTTCAGGTAAACGCAGTCACTTTTCAGCTCAAGCGAAGCTACATTGTTCACGAAGCTCACACGTTTCTCGCTCTTAACTGAAAAGCATTGGATGTTAGAGGACCTGTGGTTTGTATCAGTTTCAGAAACAGAGTTGAACTAGATATGGTCCGTGTGTGTAGGAAACACAGTTCTTTTGTTCTGAGCACACTCACCTTTCCCTCTGTATTAGAGAATCTAGAAATCAAGAGCGTGCTTCTTGCTCTAAAGCAGAGTGTGTTTCATGGATGAGAACTGTGCCCTGTGTTTCCATTCAGAAACGGAGTTAAATGCCAGGCATGTGTCTTCCTACAAGCAAGACTTCGTTTCAGGTAAATGCAGTCACTTTTCAGCTCAAACGAAGCTACATTGTTCACGAAGCTCACACGTTTCTCGCTCTTAACTGAAAAGCATTGGATGTTAGAGGACCTGTGGATTCTATCAGTTTCATAAACAGAGTTGAACTAGATATCGTCCATGTGTGTAGGAAACACATTTCTTTTGTTCTGAGCACACTCACGTTTCCCTCTGTATTACAGATTCTAGATCAAGAGCGTGCTTCTTGCTCTAAAGCAGAGTGTGTTTCATGGATGAGAACTGTGCCCTGTGTTTCCCTTCAGAAACGGAGTTCAATGACAGGCTCTGTGTGTTTCTTCAAGCAAGACTTCGTTTCAAGTAAACGCAGTCACTTTTAAGCTCAAAGGATGCTACTTTGTTCACAAAGCTCACACATTTCTCGCTCTTAACTGAAAAGCATTGGATGTTAGAGGACCTGTGGTTTGTTTCAGTTTCAGAAAGAGAGTTGAACTAGATATTGTTCGTGTGTGTAGGAAACACCATTCTTTTGTTCTAAGCACACTCAAGTTTCCCTCTGTATTAGAGACTCTAGAAATCAAGAGAGTGCTTCTTGCTCTAAAGCAGAGTGTGTTGCATGGATGAGAACAGTGCTGTGTGTTTCCCTTAAGAAACGGAGTTAAATGCCAGGCTCTGTGTCTTCCTTCAAGCAAGACTTCGTTTCTGGTAAACGCAGTCAATTTTCACCTCAAAGGAAGCTACATTGTTCACGAAGCTCACACGTTTCTAGCTCTTAACTGAAAAGCATTGGATGTTAGAGGACCTGTGGTTTGTTTCAGTTTCAGAAAGAGAGTTGAACTAGATATTGTTCGTGTGTGTAGGAAACACCGTTCTTTTGTTCTAAGCACACTCAAGTTTCCCTCTGTATTAGAGACTCTAGAAATCAAGAGAGTGCTTCTTGCTCTAAAGCAGAGTGTGTTGCATGGATGAGAACTGTGCTGTGTGTTTCCCTTCAGAAACGGAGTTAAATGCCAGGCTCTGTGTCTTCCTTCAAGCAAGACTTCGTTTCTGGTAAATGCAGTCACTTTTCAGCTCAAACGAAGCTACATTGTTCACGAAGCTCACACGTTTCTCGCTCTTAACTGAAAAGCATTGGATGTTAGAGGACTTGTGGATTCTATCAGTTTCATAAACAGAGTTGAACTAGATATGGTCCATGTGTGTAGGAAACACATTTCTTTTGTTCTGAGCACACTCACGTTTCCCTCTGTATTACAGATTCTAGAAATCAAGAGCGTGCTTCTTGCTCTAAAGCAGAGTGTGATTCATGGATGAGAACTGTGCCCTGTGTTTCCCTTCAGAAACGTAGTTCAATGCCAGGCTCTGTGTGTTTCTTCAAGCAAGACTTCGTTTCAGGTAAACGCAGTCACTTTTAAGCTCAAAGGATGCTACTTTGTTCACAAAGCTCACACGTATCTCGCTCTTAACTGAAAAGCATTGGATCTTAGAGGACCTGTGGTTTGTTTCAGTTTCAGAAAGAGAGTTGAACTAGATATTGATCGTGTGTGTAGGAAACACCGTTCTTTTGTTCTAAGCACACTCAAGTTTCCCTCTATTAGAGATTCTAGAAATCAAGAGAGTGCTTCTTGCTCTAAAGCAGAGTGTGTTGCATGGATGAGAACTGTGCTGTGTGTTTCCCTTCAGAAACGGAGTTAAATGCCAGGCTCTGTGTCTTCCTTCAAGCAAGACTTCGTTTCTGGTAAACGCAGTCACATTTCAGCTCAAAAGAAGCTACATTGTTTACAAAGCTCACACGTTTCTCGCTCTTAACTGAAAAGCATTGGATGTTTGAGTACCTGTGGATTCTTTCAGTTTCAGAAACAGAGTTGAACTAGATATGGTCCGTGTGTGTAGGAAACACAGTTCTTTTGTTCTGAGCACACTCACGTTTCCCTCTGTATTAGAGATTCTAGAAAGCAAGAGCGTGCTTCTTGCTCTAAAGCAGAGTGTGTTTCATGGATGAGAACTGTGCTGTGTGTTTGCCTTCAGAAACGGAGTTAAATGCCAGGCTCTGTGTCTTTCTTCAAGCAAGATTTTGTTTCAGGTAAACACAGTCACTTTTCAGCTCAAGCGAAGCTACATTGTTCACGAAGCTCACACGTTTCTCGCTCTTAACTGAAAAGCATTGGATGTTAGAGGACCTGTGGTTTGTAACAGTTTCAGAAACAGAGTTGAACTAGATATGGTCCGTGTGTGTAGGAAACACAGTTCTTTTGATCTGAGCACACTCACCTTTCCCTCTGTATTAGAGACTCTAGAAATCAAGAGCGTGCTTCTTGCTCTAAAACAGAGTGCGTTTCATGGATGAGAACTGTGCCCTGTGTTTCCCTTCAGAAACGGAGTTCAATGCCAGGCTCTGTGTGTTTCTTCAAGCAAGACTTCGTTTCAGGTAAACGCAGTCACTTTTAAGCTCAAAGGATGCTACTTTGTTCACAAAGCTCACACGTATCTCGCTCTTAACTGAAAAGCATTGGATGTTAGAGGACCTGTGGTTTGTTTCAGTTTCAGAAAGAGAGTTGAACTAGATATTGTTCGTGTGTGTAGGAAACACCGTTCTTTTGTTCTAAGCACACTCAAGTTTCCCTCTGTATTAGAGACTCTAGAAATCAAGAGGGTGCTTCTTGCTCTAAAGCAGAGTGTGTTGCATGGATGAGAACTGTGCTGTGTGTTTCCCATCAGAAACGGAGTTAAATGCCAGGCTCTGTGTCTTCCTTCAAGCAAGACTTCGTTTCTGGTAAACGCAGTCACTTTTCAGCTCAAAAGAATCTACATTGTTTACAAAGCTCACACGTTTCTCGCTCTTAACTGAAAAGCATTGGATGTTTGAGTACCTGTGGATTCTTTCAGTTTCAGAAACAGAGTTGAACTAGATATGGTCCGTGTGTGTAGGAAACACAGTTCTTTTGTTCTGAGCACACTCACGTTTCCCTCTGTATTAGAGATTCTAGAAAGCAAGAGCGTGCTTCTTGCTCTAAAGCAGAGTGTGTTTCATGGATGAGAACTGTGCTGTGTGTTTCCCTTCAGAAACGGAGTTAAATGCCAGGCGTGTGTCTTTCTTCAAGCAAGACTTCGTTTCAGGTAAACGCAGTCACTTTTCAGCTCAAACGAAGCTATATTGTTCACGAAGATCACACGTTTCTCGCTCTTAACTGAAAAGCATTGGATGTTAGAGGACCTGTGGTTTGTATCAGTTTCAGAAACAGAGTTGAACTAGATATGGTCCGTGTGTGTAGGAAACACAGTTCTTTTGTTCTGAGCACACTCACCTTTCCCTCTGTATTAGAGACTCTAGAAATCAAGAGCGTGCTTCTTGCTCTAAAGCAGAGTGTGTTTCATGGATGAGAACTGTGCCCTGTGTTTCCCTTCAGAAACGGAGTTAAATGCCAGGCATGTGTCTTCCTACAAGCAAGACTTCGTTTCAGGTAAACGCAGTCACTTTTCAGCTCAAACGAAGCTACATTGTTCACGAAGCTCACACGTTTCTCGCTCTTAACTGAACAGCATTGGATATTAGAGGACCTGTGGTTTTTATCAGTTTCAGAAACAGAGTTGAACTAGATATGGTTCATGTGTAGGAAACACAGTTCTTTTGTTTTGAGCACAGTCATGTTTCCCTCTGTATTAGAGACTCTAGAAAGCAAGAGCGTGCTTCTTGCTCTAAAGCAGTGTGTGTTGCATGGATGAGAACTGTGCTGTGTGTTTCCCTTCAGAAACGGAGTTAAATGCCAGGCTCTGTGTCTTTCTTCAAGCAAGACTTCGTTTCAGGTAAACGCAGTCACTTTTCAGCTCAAGCGAAGCTACATTGTTCAGGAAGCTCACACGTTTCTCGCTCTTAACTGAAAAGCATTGGATGTTAGAGGACCTGTGGTTTGTATCAGTTTCAGAAACAGAGTTGAACTAGATATGGTCCGTGTGTGTGTAGGAAACACAGTTCTTTTGTTCTGAGCACACTAACCTTTCCCTCTGTATTAGAGAATCTAGAAATCAAGAGCGTGCTTCTTGCTCTAAAGCAGAGTGTGTTTCATGGATGAGAACTGTGCCCTGTGTTTCCATTCAGAAACGGAGTTAAATGCCAGGCATGTGTCTTCCTACAAGCAAGACTTCGTTTCAGGTAAACGCAGTCACTTTTAAGCTCAAAGGATGCTACTTTGTTCACAAAGCTCACACGTATCTCGCTCTTAACTGAAAAGCATTGGATCTTAGAGGACCTGTGGTTTGTTTCAGTTTCAGAAAGAGAGTTGAACTAGATATTGATCGTGTGTGTAGGAAACACCGTTCTTTTGTTCTAAGCACACTCAAGTTTCCCTCTATTAGAGATTCTAGAAATCAAGAGAGTGCTTCTTGCTCTAAAGCAGAGTGTGTTGCATGGATGAGAACTGTGCTGTGTGTTTCCCTTCAGAAACGGAGTTAAATGCCAGGCTCTGTGTCTTCCTTCAAGCAAGACTTCGTTTCTGGTAAACGCAGTCACATTTCAGCTCAAAAGAAGCTACATTGTTTACAAAGCTCACACGTTTCTCGCTCTTAACTGAAAAGCATTGGATGTTTGAGTACCTGTGGATTCTTTCAGTTTCAGAAACAGAGTTGAACTAGATATGGTCCGTGTGTGTAGGAAACACAGTTCTTTTGTTCTGAGCACACTCACGTTTCACTCTGTATTAGAGACTCTAGAAATCAAGAGAGTGCTTCTTGCTCTAAAGCAGAGTGTGTTGCATGGATGAGAACTGTGCTGTGTGTTTCCCTTCAGAAACGGAGTTAAATGCCAGGCTCTGTGTCTTCCTTCAAGCAAGACTTCGTTTCTGGTAAATGCAGTCACTTTTCAGCTCAAAAGAAGATACATTGTTTACAAAGCTCACACGTTTCTCGCTCTTAACTGAAAAGCATTGGATGTTTGAGTACCTGTGGATTCTTTCAGTTTCAGAAACAGAGTTGAACTAGATATGGTCCGTGTGTGTAGGAAACACAGTTCTTTTGTTCTGAGCACACTCACGTTTCCCTCTGTATTAGAGATTCTAGAAAGCAAGAGCGTGCTTCTTGCTCTAAAGCAGAGTGTGTTTCATGGATGAGAACTGTGCTGTGTGTTTCCCTTCAGAAACGGAGTTAAATGCCAGGCTCTGTGTCTTTCTTCAAGCAAGACTTCGTTTCAGGTAAACGCAGTCACTTTTCAGCTCAAGCGAAGCTACATTGTTCACGAAGCTCACACGTTTCTTGCTCTTAACTGAAAAGCATTGGATGTTAGAGGACCTGTGGTTTGTATCAGTTTCAGAAACAGAGTTGAACTAGATATGGTCCGTGTGTGTAGAAAACACAGTTCTTTTGTTCTGAGCATACTCACCTTTCCCTCTGTATTAGAGAATCTAGAAATCAAGAGCGTGCTTCTTGCTCTAAAGCAGAGTGTGTTTCATCGATGAGAACTGTGCCCTGTGTTTCCATTCAGAAACGGAGTTAAATGCCAGGCATGTGTCTTCCTACAAGCAAGACTTCGTTTCAGGTAAATGCAGTCACTTTTCAGCTCAAACGAAGCTACATTGTTCACGAAGCTCACACGTTTCTCGCTCTTAACTGAAAAGCATTGGATATTAGAGGACCTGTGGTTTTTATCAGTTTCAGAAACAGAGTTGAACTAGATATGGTCCGTGTGTAGGAAACACAGTTCTTTTGTTCTGACCACACTCACGTTTCCCTCTGTATTAGAGACTCTAGAAATCCAGCGCATGCTTCTTGCTCTAAAGCAGAGTGTGTTTCATGGATGAGAACTGTGCCCTGTGTTGCCCTTCAGAAACGGAGTTAAATGCCAGGCGTGTGTCTTCCTACAAGCAAGACTTCGTTTCAGGTAAACACAGTCACTTTTCAGCTCAAATGAAGCTACATTGTTCACGAGCTCACACGTTTCTCGCTCTTAACTGAAAAGAATTGGATGATAGAGGACCTGTGGTTTGTATCAGTTTCAGAAACAGAGTTGAACTAGATATGGTCCTTGTGTGTATGAAACACAGTTCTTTTGTTCTGAGCACACTCACGTTTCCCTCTGTATTAGAGACTCTAGAAAGCAAGAGCATGCTTCTTTCTCTAAAGCAGTGTGTGATTCATGGATGAGAACTGTGCCGTGTGTTTCCCTTCAGAATCAGAGTTAATTGCCAGAACTGTGTCTTTCTTCAAGCCTGACTTCCTTTCAGGTAAACGCAGACACTTTTCAGCTCAAGCGAAGCTACATTTTTCACGACGCTCACACGTTTCTCGCTCTTAACTGAAAAGCATTGGGTGTTAGAGGACCTGTGGTGTTTATCAGTTTCAGAAACAGAGTTGAACTAGATATGGTCCGTGTGTGTAGGAAACACAGTTCTTTTGTTCTGAGCACACTCACCTTTCCCTCTGTATTAGAGACTCTAGAAATCAAGAGCGTGCTTCTTGCTCTAAAGCAGAGTGTGTTTCATGGATGAGAACTGTTCCGTGTGTTTCCCTTCAGAAACGGATTTAAATGCCAGGCTGTGTGTCTTTCTTCAAGCAAGACTTCGTTTCAAGTAAATGAAATCACTTTTCAGCTCAAACGAAGCTACATTGTTCACGAAGCTCACACGTTTCTCGCTCTTAACTGAATAGCATTGGATATTAGAGGACCTGTGGTTTTTATCAGTTTCAGAAACAGAGTTGAACTAGATATGGTCCGTGTGTAGGAAACACAGATCTTTTGTTTGAGCACAGTCATGTTTCCCTCTGTATTAGAGACTCTAGAAAGCAAGAGCGTGCTTATTGCTCTAAAGCAGTGTGTGTTTCATGGATGAGAACTGTGCTGTGTGTTTCCCTACAGAAACGGAGTTAAATGCCAGGCTCTGTGTCTTCCTTCAAGCAAGACTTCGTTTCTGGTAAACGCAGTCACTTTTCAGCTCTAAAGAAGCTACATTGTTTACAAAGCTCACACGGTTCTCGCTCTTAACTGAAAAGCATTGGATGTTTGAGTACCTGTGGATTCTTTCAGTTTCAGAAACAGAGTTGAACTAGATATGGTCCGTGTGTGTAGGAAACACAGTTCTTTTGTTCTGAGCACACTCACTTTTCCCTCTGTATTAGAGATTCTAGAAAGCAAGAGCGTGCTTCTTGCTCTAAAGCAGAGTGTGTTTCATGGATGAGAACTGTGCTGTGTGTTTCCCTTCAGAAACGGAGTTAAATGCCAGGCTCTGTGTCTTTCTTCAAGCAAGACTTTGTTTCAGGTAAACACAGACACTTTTCACCTCAAAGGAAGCTACATTGTTCACGAAGCTCACACGTTTCTCGCTCTTAACTGAAAAGCATTGGATGTTAGAGGACCTGTGGTTTGTATCAGTTTCAGAAACAGAGTTGAACTAGATATGGTCCGTGTGTGTAGGAAACACAGTTCTTTGTTCTGAGCACACTCACGTTTCCCTCTGTATTAGAGACTCTAGAAATCAAGAGCGTGCTTCTTGCTCTAAAGCAGACTGTGTTTCATGGATGAGAACTGTGCCCTGTGTTTCCCTTCAGAAACGGAGTTAAATGCTAGGCGTGTGTCTTCCTACAAGCAAGACCTCGTTTCAGGTAAACGCAGTCACGTTTCAGCTCAAACGAAGCTACATTGTTCACGAAGCTCACACGTTTCTCCCTCTTAACTGAAAAGTATTGGATGTTAGAGGACCTGTGGTTTGTATCAGTTTCAGAAACAGAGTTGAACTAGATATGGTCCGTGTGTGGATGAAACACAGTTCTTTTGTTCTGAGCACACTCAGGTTTCCCTCTGTATTAGAGACTCTAGAAATCAAGAGCGTGCTTCTTGCTCTAAAGCAGAGTGTGTTTCATGGATGAGAACTGTGCCGTGTGTTTCCCTTCAGAAACGGATTTAAATGCCAGGCTGTGTGTCTTTCTTCAAGCAAGACTTCGTTTCAGGTATATGAAGACACTTTTCAGCTCAAACGAAGCTACATTGTTCACGAAGCTCACACGTTTCTCGCTCTTAACTGAAAAGCATTGGATATTAGAGGACCTGTGGTTTTTATCAGTTTCAGAAACAGAGTTGAACTAGATATGGTCCGTGTGTAGGAAACACAGATCTTTTGTTTTGAGCATAGTCATGTTTCCCTCTGTATTAGAGACTCTAGAAAGCAAGAGCGTGCTTCTTGCTCTAAAGCAGTGTGTGTTTCATGGATGAGAACTGTGCCGTGTGTTTCCCCTCAGAAACGGAGTTAAATGCCAGGCGTGTGTCTTCCTACAAGCAAGACTTCGTTTAAGGTAAACGCTGTCAATTTTCACCTCAAAGGAAGCTACATTGTTCACGAGGCTCACACGTTTCTAGCTCTTAACTGAAAAGCATTGGATGTTAGAGGACCTGTGGTTTCTATGAGTTTCAGAAACAGAGTTGAACTAGATATGGTCCATGTGTGTAGGAAACACAGTTCTTTTGTTCTGAGCACACTCACGTTTCCCTCTGTGTTAGAGACTCTAGAAAGAAAGAGCATGCTTCTTGCTCTAAAGCAGAGTGTGTTTCATGGATGAGAACTGTGTCCTGTGTTTCCCTTCAGAATCGGAGTTAATTGCCAGAACTGTGTTTTTCTTCAAGCCTGACTTACTTTCAGGTAAACGCAGACACTTTTCAGCTCAAACGAAGCTACATTGTTCACGAAGCTCACACGTTTCTCGCTCTTAACTGAAAAGCACTGGATGTTAGAGGACCTGTGGTTAGTATCAGTTTCAGAAACAGAGTTGAACTATATATGGTCCGTGTGTGTATGAAACACAGTTCTTTTGTTCTGAGCACACTCACGTTTCCCTCTGTATTAGAGACTCTAGAAATCAAGAGCGTGCTTCTTGCTCTAAAGCAGAGTGTTTCATGGATGAGAATTGTGCCGTGTGTTTCCCTTCAGAAACGGATTGAAATGCCAGGCTGTGTGTCTTCCTTCAAGCAAGACTTCGTTTCTGGTAACGCAGTCACTTTTCAGCTCAAAAGAAGCTACATTGTTTACAAAGCTCACACGTTTCTCGCTCTTAACTGAAAAGCATTGGATGTTTGAGTACCTGTGGATTCTTTCAGTTTCAGAAACAGAGTTGAACTAGATATGGTCCGTGTGTGTAGGAAACACAGTTCTTTTGTTCTGAGCACACTCACGTTTCCCTCTGTATTAGAGATTCTAGAAAGCAAGAGCGTGCTTCTTGCTCTAAAGCAGAGTGTGTTTCATGGATGAGAACTGTGCTGTCTGTTTCCCTTCAGAAACGGAGTAAAATGCCAGGCTCTGTGTCTTCCTTCAAGCAAGACTTCGTTTCTGGTAAACGCAGTCACTTTTCAGCTCAAACGAAGCTACATTGTTCACGAAGCTCACACGTTTCTCGCTCTTAACTGAAAAGCATTGGATGTTAGAGGACTTGTGGATTCTATCAGTTTCATAAACAGAGTTGAACTAGATATGGTCCATGTGTGTAGGAAACACATTTCTTTTGTTCTGAGCACACTCACGTTTCCCTCTGTATTACAGATTCTAGAAATCAAGAGCGTGCTTCTTGCTCTAAAGCAGAGTGTGATTCATGGATGAGAACTGTGCCCTGTGTTTCCCTTCAGAAACGGAGTTCAATGCCAGGCTCTGTGTGTTTCTTCAAGCAAGACTTCGTTTCAGGTAAACGCAGTCACTTTTAAGCTCAAAGGATGCTACTTTGTTCACAAAGCTCACACGTATCTCGCTCTTAACTGAAAAGCATTGGATGTTAGAGGACCTGTGGTTTGTTTCAGTTTCAGAAAGAGAGTTGAACTAGATATTGATCGTGTGTGTAGGAAACACCGTTCTTTTGTTCTAAGCACACTCAAGTTTCCCTCTATTAGAGATTCTAGAAATCAAGAGAGTGCTTCTTGCTCTAAAGCAGAGTGTGTTGCATGGATGAGAACTGTGCTGTGTGTTTCCCTTCAGAAACGGAGTTAAATGCCAGGCTCTGTGTCTTCCTTCAAGCAAGACTTCGTTTCTGGTAAACGCAGTCACATTTCAGCTCAAAAGAAGCTACATTGTTTACAAAGCTCACACGTTTCTCGCTCTTAACTGAAAAGCATTGGATGTTTGAGTACCTGTGGATTCTTTCAGTTTCAGAAACAGAGTTGAACTAGATATGGTCCGTGTGTGTAGGAAACACAGTTCTTTTGTTCTGAGCACACTCACGTTTCCCTCTGTATTAGAGACTCTAGAAATCAAGAGAGTGCTTCTTGCTCTAAAGCAGAGTGTGTTGCATGGATGAGAACTGTGCTGTGTGTTTCCCTTCAGAAACGGAGTTAAATGCCAGGCTCTGTGTCTTCCTTCAAGCAAGACTTCGTTTCTGGTAAATGCAGTCACTTTTCAGCTCAAAAGAAGCTACATTGTTTACAAAGCTCACACGTTTCTCGCTCTTAACTGAAAAGCATTGGATGTTTGAGTACCTGTGGATTCTTTCAGTTTCAGAAACAGAGTTGAACTAGATATGGTCCGTGTGTGTAGGAAACACAGTTCTTTTGTTCTGAGCACACTCACGTTTCCCTCTGTATTAGAGATTCTAGAAAGCAAGAGCGTGCTTCTTGCTCTAAAGCAGAGTGTGTTTCATGGATGAGAACTGTGCTGTGTGTTTCCCTTCAGAAACGGAGTTAAATGCCAGGCTCTGTGTCTTTCTTCAAGCAAGATTTTGTTTCAGGTAAACACAGTCACTTTTCAGCTCAAGCGAAGCTACATTGTTCACGAAGCTCACACGTTTCTCGCTCTTAACTGAAAAGCATTGGATGTTAGAGGACCTGTGGTTTGTAACAGTTTCAGAAACAGAGTTGAACTAGATATGGTCCGTGTGTGTAGGAAACACAGTTCTTTTGATCTGAGCACACTCACCTTTCCCTCTGTATTAGAGACTCTAGAAATCAAGAGCGTGCTTCTTGCTCTAAAACAGAGTGCGTTTCATGGATGAGAACTGTGCCCTGTGTTTCCCTTCAGAAACGGAGTTCAATGCCAGGCTCTGTGTGTTTCTTCAAGCAAGACTTCGTTTCAGGTAAACGCAGTCACTTTTAAGCTCAAAGGATGCTACTTTGTTCACAAAGCTCACACGTATCTCGCTCTTAACTGAAAAGCATTGGATGTTAGAGGACCTGTGGTTTGTTTCAGTTTCAGAAAGAGAGTTGAACTAGATATTGTTCGTGTGTGTAGGAAACACCGTTCTTTTGTTCTAAGCACACTCAAGTTTCCCTCTGTATTAGAGACTCTAGAAATCAAGAGAGTGCTTCTTGCTCTAAAGCAGAGTGTGTTGCATGGATGAGAACTGTGCTGTGTGTTTCCCATCAGAAACGGAGTTAAATGCCAGGCTCTGTGTCTTCCTTCAAGCAAGACTTCGTTTCTGGTAAACGCAGTCACTTTTCAGCTCAAAAGAAGCTACATTGTTTACAAAGCTCACACGTTTCTCGCTCTTAACTGAAAAGCATTGGATGTTTGAGTACCTGTGGATTCTTTCAGTTTCAGAAACAGAGTTGAACTAGATATGGTCCGTGTGTGTAGGAAACACAGTTCTTTTGTTCTGAGCACACTCACGTTTCCCTCTGTATTAGAGATTCTAGAAAGCAAGAGCGTGCTTCTTGCTCTAAAGCAGAGTGTGTTTCATGGATGAGAACTGTGCTATGTGTTTCCCTTCAGAAACGGAGTTAAATGCCAGGCGTGTGTCTTTCTTCAAGCAAGACTTCGTTTCAGGTAAACGCAGTCACTTTTCAGCTCAAACGAAGCTATATTGTTCACGAAGATCACACGTTTCTCGCTCTTAACTGAAAAGCATTGGATGTTAGAGGACCTGTGGTTTGTATCAGTTTCAGAAACAGAGTTGAACTAGATATGGTCCGTGTGTGTAGGAAACACAGTTCTTTTGTTCTGAGCACACTCACCTTTCCCTCTGTATTAGAGACTCTAGAAATCAAGAGCGTGCTTCTTGCTCTAAAGCAGAGTGTGTTTCATGGATGAGAACTGTGCCCTGTGTTTCCCTTCAGAAACGGAGTTAAATGCCAGGCGTGTGTCTTCCTACAAGCAAGACTTCGTTTCAGGTAAACGCAGTCACTTTTCAGCTCAAACGAAGCTACATTGTTCACGAAGCTCACACGTTTCTCGCTCTTAACTGAAAAGCATTGGATATTAGAGGACCTGTGGTTTTTATCAGTTTCAGAAACAGAGTTGAACTAGATATGGTTCGTGTGTAGGAAACACAGTTCTTTTGTTTTGAGCACAGTCATGTTTCCCTCTGTATTAGAGACTCTAGAAAGCAAGAGCGTGCTTCTTGCTCTAAAGCAGTGTGTGTTGCATGGATGAGAACTGTGCTGTGTGTTTCCCTTCAGAAACGGAGTTAAATGCCAAGCTCTGTGTCTTTCTTCAAGCAAGACTTCGTTTCAGGTAAACGCAGTCACTTTTCAGCTCAAGCGAAGCTACATTGTTCACGAAGCTCACACGTTTCTCGCTCTTAACTGAAAAGCATTGGATGTTAGAGGACCTGTGGTTTGTATCAGTTTCAGAAACAGAGTTGAACTAGATATGGTCCGTGTGTGTGTAGGAAACACAGTTCTTTTGTTCTGAGCACACTCACCTTTCCCTCTGTATTAGAGAATCTAGAAATCAAGAGCGTGCTTCTTGCTCTAAAGCAGAGTGTGTTTCATGGATGAGAACTGTGCCCTGTGTTTCCATTCAGAAACGGAGTTAAATGCCAGGCATTTGTCTTCCTACAAGCAAGACTTCGTTTCAGGTAAACGCAGTCACTTTTAAGCTCAAAGGATGCTACTTTGTTCACAAAGCTCACACGTATCTCGCTCTTAACTGAAAAGCATTGGATCTTAGAGGACCTGTGGTTTGTTTCAGTTTCAGAAAGAGAGTTGAACTAGATATTGATCATGTGTGTAGGAAACACCGTTCTTTTGTTCTAAGCACACTCAAGTTTCCCTCTATTAGAGATTCTAGAAATCAAGAGAGTGCTTCTTGCTCTAAAGCAGAGTGTGTTGCATGGATGAGAACTGTGCTGTGTGTTTCCCTTCAGAAACGGAGTTAAATGCCAGGCTCTGTGTCTTCCTTCAAGCAAGACTTCGTTTCTGGTAAACGCAGTCACATTTCAGCTCAAAAGAAGCTACATTGTTTACAAAGCTCACACGTTTCTCGCTCTTAACTGAAAAGCATTGGATGTTTGAGTACCTGTGGATTCTTTCAGTTTCAGAAACAGAGTTGAACTAGATATGGTCCGTGTGTGTAGGAAACACAGTTCTTTTGTTCTGAGCACACTCACGTTTCCCTCTGTATTAGAGACTCTAGAAATCAAGAGAGTGCTTCTTGCTCTAAAGCAGAGTGTGTTGCATGGATGAGAACTGTGCTGTGTGTTTCTCTTCAGAAACGGAGTTAAATGCCAGGCTCTGTGTCTTCCTTCAAGCAAGACTTCGTTTCTGGTAAATGCAGTCACTTTTCAGCTCAAAAGAAGCTACATTGTTTACAAAGCTCACACGTTTCTCGCTCTTAACTGAAAAGCATTGGATGTTTGAGTACCTGTGGATTCTTTCAGTTTCAGAAACAGAGTTGAACTAGATATGGTCCGTGTGTGTAGGAAACACAGTTCTTTTGTTCTGAGCACACTCACGTTTCCCTCTGTATTAGAGATTCTAGAAAGCAAGAGCGTGCTTCTTGCTCTAAAGCAGAGTGTGTTTCATGGATGAGAACTGTGCTGTGTGTTTCCCTTCAGAAACGGAGTTAAATGCCAGGCTCTGTGTCTTTCTTCAAGCAAGACTTCGTTTCAGGTAAACGCAGTCACTTTTCAGCTCAAGCGAAGCTACATTGTTCACGAAGCTCACACGTTTCTCGCTCTTAACTGAAAAGCATTGGATGTTAGAGGACCTGTGGTTTGTATCAGTTTCAGAAACAGAGTTGAACTAGATATGGTCCGTGTGTGTAGAAAACACAGTTCTTTTGTTCTGAGCATACTCACCTTTCCCTCTGTATTAGAGAATCTAGAAATCAAGAGCGTGCTTCTTGCTCTAAAGCAGAGTGTGTTTCATGGATGAGAACTGTGCCCTGTGTTTCCATTCAGAAACGGAGTTAAATGCCAGGCATGTGTCTTCCTACAAGCAAGACTTCGTTTCAGGTAAATGCAGTCACTTTTCAGCTCAAACGAAGCTACATTGTTCACGAAGCTCACACGTTTCTCGCTCTTAACTGAAAAGCATTGGATATTAGAGGACCTGTGGTTTTTATCAGTTTCAGAAACAGAGTTGAACTAGATATGGTCCGTGTGTAGGAAACACAGTTCTTTTGTTCTGACCACACTCACGTTTCCCTCTGTATTAGAGACTCTAGAAATCCAGAGCATGCTTCTTGCTCTAAAGCAGAGTGTGTTTCATGGATGAGAACTGTGCCCTGTGTTGCCCTTCAGAAACGGAGTTAAATGCCAGGCGTGTGTCTTCCTACAAGCAAGACTTCGTTTCAGGTAAACACAGTCACTTTTCAGCTCAAATGAAGCTACATTTTTCACGAGCTCACACGTTTCTCGCTCTTAACTGAAAAGCATTGGATGATAGAGGACCTGTGGTTTGTATCAGTTTCAGAAACAGAGTTGAACTAGATATGGTCCTTGTGTGTATGAAACACAGTTCTTTTGTTCTGAGCACACTCACGTTTCCCTCTGTATTAGAGACTCTAGAAAGCAAGAGCATGCTTCTTTCTCTAAAGCAGTGTGTGATTCATGGATGAGAACTGTGCCGTGTGTTTCCCTTCAGAATCAGAGTTAATTGCCAGAACTGTGTCTTTCTTCAAGCCTGACTTCCTTTCAGGTAAACGCAGACACTTTTCAGCTCAAGCGAAGCTACATTTTTCACGACGCTCACACGTTTCTCGCTCTTAACTGAAAAGCATTGGGTGTTAGAGGACCTGTGGTGTTTATCAGTTTCAGAAACAGAGTTGAACTAGATATGGTCCGTGTGTGTAGGAAACACAGTTCTTTTGTTCTGAGCACACTCACCTTTCCCTCTGTATTAGAGACTCTAGAAATCAAGAGCGTGCTTCTTGCTCTAAAGCAGAGTGTGTTTCATGGATGAGAATTGTGCCCTGTGTTTCCCTTCAGAAACGGAGTTAAATGCCAGGCGTGTGTCTTCCTACAAGCAAGACTTCGTTTCAGGTAAAAGCAGTCACTTTTCAGCTCAAACGAAGCTACATTGTTCACGAAGCTCACACGTTTCTCGCTCTTAACTGAAAAGCATTGGATGTTAGAGCACCTGTGGTTTGTATCAGTTTCAGAAACAGAGTTGAACTAGATATGGTCCATGTGTGTATGAAACACAGTTCTTTTGTTCTGAGCACACTCAGGTTTCCCTCTGTATTAGAGACTCTAGAAATCAAGAGCGTGCTTCTTGCTCTAAAGCAGAGTGTGTTTCATGGATGAGAACTGTTCCGTGTGTTTCCCTTCAGAAACGGATTTAAATGCCAGGCTGTGTGTCTTTCTTCAAGCAAGACTTCGTTTCAAGTAAATGAAGTCACTTTTCAGCTCAAACGAAGCTACATTGTTCACGAAGCTCACACGTTTCTCGCTCTTAACTGAAAAGCATTGGATATTAGAGGACCTGTGGTTTTTATCAGTTTCAGAAACAGAGTTGAACTAGATATGGTCCGTGTGTAGGAAACACAGATCTTTTGTTTGAGCACAGTCATGTTTCCCTCTGTATTAGAGACTCTAGAAAGCAAGAGCGTGCTTATTGCTCTAAAGCAGTGTGTGTTTCATGGATGAGAACTGTGCTGTGTGTTTCCCTACAGAAACGGAGTTAAATGCCAGGCTCTGTGTCTTCCTTCAAGCAAGACTTCGTTTCTGGTAAACGCAGTCACTTTTCAGCTCTAAAGAAGCTACATTGTTTACAAAGCTCACACGGTTCTCGCTCTTAACTGAAAAGCATTGGATGTTTGAGTACCTGTGGATTCTTTCAGTTTCAGAAACAGAGTTGAACTAGATATGGTCCGTGTGTGTAGGAAACACAGTTCTTTTGTTCTGAGCACACTCACTTTTCCCTCTGTATTAGAGATTCTAGAAAGCAAGAGCGTGCTTCTTGCTCTAAAGCAGAGTGTGTTTCATGGATGAGAACTGTGCTGTGTGTTTCCCTTCAGAAACGGAGTTAAATGCCAGGCTCTGTGTCTTTCTTCAAGCAAGACTTTGTTTCAGGTAAACACAGACACTTTTCACCTCAAAGGAAGCTACATTGTTCACGAAGCTCACACGTTTCTCGCTCTTAACTGAAAAGCATTGGATGTTAGAGGACCTGTGGTTTGTATCAGTTTCAGAAACAGAGTTGAACTAGATATGGTCCGTGTGTGTAGGAAACACAGTTCTTTGTTCTGAGCACACTCACGTTTCCCTCTGTATTAGAGACTCTAGAAATCAAGAGCGTGCTTCTTGCTCTAAAGCAGACTGTGTTTCATGGATGAGAACTCTGCCCTGTGTTTCCCTTCAGAAACGGAGTTAAATGCTAGGCGTGTGTCTTCCTACAAGCAAGACCTCGTTTCAGGTAAACGCAGTCACGTTTCAGCTCAAACGAAGCTACATTGTTCACGAAGCTCACACGTTTCTCCCTCTTAACTGAAAAGTATTGGATGTTAGAGGACCTGTGGTTTGTATCAGTTTCAGAAACAGAGTTGAACTAGATATGGTCCGTGTGTGGATGAAACACAGTTCTTTTGTTCTGAGCACACTCAGGTTTCCCTCTGTATTAGAGACTCTAGAAATCAAGAGCGTGCTTCTTGCTCTAAAGCAGAGTGTGTTTCATGGATGAGAACTGTGCCGTGTGTTTCCCTTCAGAAACGGATTTAAATGCCAGGCTGTGTGTCTTTCTTCAAGCAAGACTTCGTTTCAGGTAAATGAAGTCACTTTTCAGCTCAAACGAAGCTACATTGTTCACGAAGCTCACACGTTTCTCGCTCTTAACTGAAAAGCATTGGATATTAGAGGACCTGTGGTTTTTATCAGTTTCAGAAACAGAGTTGAACTAGATATGGTCCGTGTGTAGGAAACACAGATCTTTTGTTTTGAGCATAGTCATGTTTCCCTCTGTATTAGAGACTCTAGAAAGCAAGAGCGTGCTTCTTGCTCTAAAGCAGTGTGTGTTTCATGGATGAGAACTGTGCCGTGTGTTTCCCCTCAGAAACGGAGTTAAATGCCAGGCGTGTGTCTTCCTACAAGCAAGACTTCGTTTAAGGTAAACGCTGTCAATTTTCACCTCAAAGGAAGGTACATTGTTCACGAAGCTCACACGTTTCTAGCTCTTAACTGAAAAGCATTGGATGTTAGAGGACCTGTGGTTTCTATGAGTTTCAGAAACAGAGTTGAACTAGATATGGTCCATGTGTGTAGGAAACACAGTTCTTTTGTTCTGAGCACACTCACGTTTCCCTCTGTGTTAGAGACTCTAGAAAGAAAGAGCATGCTTCTTGCTCTAAAGCAGAGTGTGTTTCATGGATGAGAACTGTGTCCTGTGTTTCCCTTCAGAATCGGAGTTAATTGCCAGAACTGTGTTTTTCTTCAAGCCTGACTTACTTTCAGGTAAACGCAGACACTTTTCAGCTCAAACGAAGCTACATTGTTCACGAAGCTCACACGTTTCTCGCTCTTAACTGAAAAGCATTGGATGTTAGAGGACCTGTGGTTAGTATCAGTTTCAGAAACAGAGTTGAACTATATATGGTCCGTGTGTGTATGAAACACAGTTCTTTTGTTCTGAGCACACTCACGTTTCCCTCTGTATTAGAGACTCTAGAAATCAAGAGCGTGCTTCTTGCTCTAAAGCAGAGTGTTTCATGGATGAGAATTGTGCCGTGTGTTTCCCTTCAGAAACGGATTGAAATGCCAGGCTGTGTGTCTTTCTTCAAGCAAGACTTCGTTTCAGGTAAATGAAGTCACTTTTCAGCTCAAACGAAGCTACATTGTTCACGAAGCTCACACGTTTCTCGCTCTTAACTGAAAAGCATTGGATATTAGAGGACCTGTGGTTTTTATCAGTTTCAGAAACACAGTTGAACTAGATATGGTCCGTGTGTAGGAAACACAGATCTTTTGTTTTGAGCATAGTCATGTTTCCCTCTGTATTAGAGACTCTAGAAAGCAAGAGCGTGCTTCTTGCTCTAAAGCAGTGTGTGTTTCATGGATGAGAACTGTGCCGTGTGTTTCCCTTCAGAAACGGAGTTAAATGCCAGGCGTGTGTCTTCCTACAAGCAAGACTTCGTTTAAGGTAAACGCTGTCAATTTTCACCTCAAAGGAAGCTACATTGTTCACGAAGCTCACACGTTTCTAGCTCTTAACTGAAAAGCATTGGATGTTAGAGGACCTGTGGTTTCTATGAGTTTCAGAAACAGAGTTGAACTAGATATGGTCCATGTGTGTAGGAAACACAGTTCTTTTGTTCTGAGCACACTCACGTTTCCCTCTGTGTTAGAGACTCTAGAAAGAAAGAGCATGCTTCTTGCTCTAAAGCAGAGTGTGTTTCATGGATGAGAACTGTGCCCTGTGTTTCCCTTCAGAATCAGAGTTAATTGCCAGAACTGTGTTTTTCTTCAAGCCTGACTTACTTTCAGGTAAACGCAGACACTTTTCAGCTCAAACGAAGCTACATTGTTCACGAAGCTCACACGTTTCTCGCTCTTAACTGAAAAGCATTGGATGTTAGAGGACCTGTGGATTCTATCAGTTTCAGAAACAGAGTTGAACTATATATGGTCCGTGTGTGTATGAAACACAGTTCTTTTGTTCTGAGCACACTCACGTTTCCCTCTGTATTAGAGACTCTAGAAATCAAGAGCGTGCTTCTTGCTGTAAAGCAGAGTGTTTCATGGATGAGAATTGTGCCGTGTGTTTCCCTTCAGAAACGGATTGAAATGCCAGGCTGTGTGTCTTTCTTCAAGCAAGACTTCGTTTCAGGTAAATGAAGTCACTTTTCAGCTCAAACGAAGCTACATTGTTCACGAAGCTCACACGTTTCTCGCTCTTAACTGAAAAGCATTGGATATTAGAGGACCTGTGGTTTTTATCAGTTTCAGAAACAGAGTTGAACTAGATATGTTCCGTGTGTAGGAAACACAGTTCTTTTGTTTTGAGCACAGTCATGTTTCCCTCTGTATTAGAGACTCTAGAAAGCAAGAGCGTGCTTCTTGCTCTAAAGCAGTGTGTGTTTCATGGATGAGAACTGTGCCGTGTGTTTCCCTTCAGAAACGGAGTTAAATGCCAGGCGTGTGTCTTCCTACAAGCAAGACTTCGTTTAAGGTAAACGCTGTCAATTTTCACCTCAAAGGAAGCTACATTGTTCACGAAGCTCACACGTTTCTAGCTCTTAAATGAAAAGCATTGGATGTTAGAGGACCTGTGGTTTCTATGAGTTTCAGAAACAGAGTTGAACTAGATATGGTCCATGTGTGTAGGAAACACAGTTCTTTTGTTCTGAGCACACTCACGTTTCCCTCTGTGTTAGAGACTCTAGAAAGAAAGAGCATGCTTCTTGCTCTAAAGCAGAGTGTGTTTCATGGATGAGAACTGTGCTCTGTGTTTCCCTTCAGAATCGGAGTTAATTGCCAGAACTGTGTTTTTCTTCAAGCCTGACTTACTTTCAGGTAAACGCAGACACTTTTCAGCTCAAACGAAGCTACATTGTTCACGAAGCTCACACGTTTCTCGCTCTTAACTGAAAAGCATTGGATGTTAGAGGACCTGTGGTTAGTATCAGTTTCAGAAACAGAGTTGAACTATATATGGTCCGTGTGTGTATGAAACACAGTTCTTTTGTTCTGAGCACACTCACGTTTCCCTCTGTATTAGAGACTCTAGAAATCAAGAGCGTGCTTCTTGCTCTAAAGCAGAGTGTTTCATGGATGAGAATTGTGCCATGTGTTTCCCTTCAGAAACGGATTGAAATGCCAGGCTGTGTGTCTTTCTTCAAGCAAGACTTCGTTTCAGGTAAATGAAGTCATTTTCAGCTCAAACGAAGCTACATTGTTCACGAAGCTCACACGTTTCTCGCTCTTAACTGAAAAGCATTGGATATTAGAGGACCTGTGGTTTTTATCAGTTTCAGAAACAGAGTTGAACTAGATATGGTCCGTGTGTAGGAAACACAGTTCTTTTGTTTTGAGCACAGTCATGTTTCCCTCTGTATTAGAGACTCTAGAAAGCAAGAGCGTGCTTCTTGCTCTAAAGCAGTGTGTGTTGCATGGATGAGAACTGTGCTGTGTGTTTCCCTACAGAAACGGAGTTAAATGCCAGGCTCTGTGTCTTCCTTCAAGCAAGACTTCGTTTCTGGTAAACGCAGTCACTTTTCAGCTCTAAGGAAGCTACATTGTTTAAAAAGCTCACACGGTTCTCGCTCTTAACTGAAAAGCATTGGATGTTTGAGTACCTGTGGATTCTTTCAGTTTCAGAAACAGAGTTGAACTAGATATGGTCCGTGTGTGTAGGAAACACAGTTCTTTTGTTCTGAGCACACTCACTTTTCCCTCTGTATTAGAGATTCTAGAAAGCAAGAGCGTGCTTCTTGCTCTAAAGCAGAGTGTGTTTCATGGATGAGAACTGTGCTGTGTGTTTCCCTTCAGAAACGGAGTTAAATGCCAGGCTCTGTGTCTTTCTTCAAGCAAGACTTTGTTTCAGGTAAACACAGTCACTTTTCAGCTCAAGCGAAGCTACATTGTTCACGAAGCTCACACGTTTCTCGCTCTTAACTGAAAAGTATTGGATGTTAGAGGACCTGTGGTTTGTATCAGTTTCACAAACAGAGTTGAACTAGATATGGTCCGTGTGTGGATGAAACACAGTTCTTTTGTTCTGAGCACACTCAGATTTCCCTCTGTATTAGAGACTCTAGAAATCAAGAGCGTGCTTCTTGCTCTAAAGCAGAGTGTGTTTCATGGATGAGAACTGTGCCGTGTGTTTCCCTTCAGAAACGGATTTAAATGCCAGGCTGTGTGTCTTTCTTCAAGCAAGACTTCGTTTCAGGTAAATGAAGTCACTTTTCAGCTCAAACGAAGCTACATTGTTCACGAAGCTCACACGTTTCTCGCTCTTAACTGAAAAGCATTGGATATTATAGGACCTGTGGTTTTTATCAGTTTCAGAAACACAGTTGAACTAGATATGGTCCGTGTGTAGGAAACACAGATCTTTTGTTTTGAGCATAGTCATGTTTCCCTCTGTATTAGAGACTCTAGAAAGCAAGAGCGTGCTTCTTGCTCTAAAGCAGTGTGTGTTTCATGGATGAGAACTGTGCCGTGTGTTTCCCTTCAGAAACGGAGTTAAATGCCAGGCGTGTGTCTTCCTACAAGCAAGACTTCGTTTAAGGTAAACGCTGTCAATTTTCACCTCAAAGGAAGCTACATTGTTCACGAAGCTCACACGTTTCTAGCTCTTAACTGAAAAGCATTGGATGTTAGAGGACCTGTGGTTTCTATGAGTTTCAGAAACAGAGTTGAACTAGATATGGTCCATGTGTGTAGGAAACACAGTTCTTTTGTTCTGAGCACACTCACGTTTCCCTCTGTGTTAGAGACTCTAGAAAGAAAGAGCATGCTTCTTGCTCTAAAGCAGAGTGTGTTTCATGGATGAGAACTGTGCCCTGTGTTTCCCTTCAGAATCAGAGTTAATTGCCAGAACTGTGTTTTTCTTCAAGCCTGACTTACTTTCAGGTAAACGCAGACACTTTTCAGCTCAAACGAAGCTACATTGTTCACGAAGCTCACACGTTTCTCGCTCTTAACTGAAAAGCATTGGATGTTAGAGGACCTGTGGATTCTATCAGTTTCAGAAACAGAGTTGAACTATATATGGTCCGTGTGTGTATGAAACACAGTTCTTTTGTTCTGAGCACACTCACGTTTCCCTCTGTATTAGAGACTCTAGAAATCAAGAGCGTGCTTCTTGCTGTAAAGCAGAGTGTTTCATGGATGAGAATTGTGCCGTGTGTTTCCCTTCAGAAACGGATTGAAATGCCAGGCTGTGTGTCTTTCTTCAAGCAAGACTTCGTTTCAGGTAAATGAAGTCACTTTTCAGCTCAAACGAAGCTACATTGTTCACGAAGCTCACACGTTTCTCGCTCTTAACTGAAAAGCATTGGATATTAGAGGACCTGTGGTTTTTATCAGTTTCAGAAACAGAGTTGAACTAGATATGGTCCGTGTGTAGGAAACACAGTTCTTTTGTTCTGACCACACTCACGTTTCCCTCTGTATTAGAGACTCTAGAAATCCAGAGCATGCTTCTTGCTCTAAAGCAGAGTGTGTTTCATGGATGAGAACTTTGCCCTGTGTTGCCCTTCAGAAACGGAGTTAAATGCCAGGCGTGTGTCTTCCTACAAGCAAGACTTCGTTTCAGGTAAACACAGTCACTTTTCAGCTCAAATGAAGCTACATTGTTCACGAGCTCACACGTTTCTCGCTCTTAACTGAAAAGCATTGGATGATAGAGGACCTGTGGTTTGTATCAGTTTCAGAAACAGAGTTGAACTAGATATGGTCCTTGTGTGTATGAAACACAGTTCTTTTGTTCTGAGCACACTCACGTTTCCCTCTGTATTAGAGACTCTAGAAAGCAAGAGCATGCTTCTTTCTCTAAAGCAGTGTGTGTTTCATGGATGAGAACTGTGCCGTGTGTTTCCCTTCAGAATCAGAGTTAATTGCCAGAACTGTGTCTTTCTTCAAGCCTGACTTCCTTTCAGGTAAACGCAGACACTTTTCAGCTCAAGCGAAGCTACATTTTTCACGACGCTCACACGTTTCTCGCTCTTAACTGAAAAGCATTGGGTGTTAGAGGACCTGTGGTGTTTATCAGTTTCAGAAACAGAGTTGAACTAGATATGGTCCGTGTGTGTAGGAAACACAGTTCTTTTGTTCTGAGCACACTCACCTCTCCCTCTGTATTAGAGACTCTAGAAATCAAGAGCGTGCTTCTTGCTCTAAAGCAGAGTGTGTTTCATGGATGAGAATTGTGCCCTGTGTTTCCCTTCAGAAACGGAGTTAAATGCCAGGCGTGTGTCTTCCTACAAGCAAGACTTCGTTTCAGGTAAAAGCAGTCACTTTTCAGCTCAAACGAAGCTACATTGTTCACGAAGCTCACACGTTTCTAGCTCTTAAATGAAAAGCATTGGATGTTAGAGGACCTGTGGTTTCTATGAGTTTCAGAAACAGAGTTGAACTAGATATGGTCCATGTGTGTAGGAAACACAGTTCTTTTGTTCTGAGCACACTCACGTTTCCCTCTGTGTTAGAGACTCTAGAAAGAAAGAGCATGCTTCTTGCTCTAAAGCAGAGTGTGTTTCATGGATGAGAACTGTGCTCTGTGTTTCCCTTCAGAATCGGAGTTAATTGCCAGAACTGTGTTTTTCTTCAAGCCTGACTTACTTTCAGGTAAACGCAGACACTTTTCAGCTCAAACGAAGCTACATTGTTCACGAAGCTCACACGTTTCTCGCTCTTAACTGAAAAGCATTGGATGTTAGAGGACCTGTGGTTAGTATCAGTTTCAGAAACAGAGTTGAACTATATATGGTCCGTGTGTGTATGAAACACAGTTCTTTTGTTCTGAGCACACTCACGTTTCCCTCTGTATTAGAGACTCTAGAAATCAAGAGCGTGCTTCTTGCTCTAAAGCAGAGTGTTTCATGGATGAGAATTGTGCCATGTGTTTCCCTTCAGAAACGGATTGAAATGCCAGGCTGTGTGTCTTTCTTCAAGCAAGACTTCGTTTCAGGTAAATGAAGTCATTTTCAGCTCAAACGAAGCTACATTGTTCACGAAGCTCACACGTTTCTCGCTCTTAACTGAAAAGCATTGGATATTAGAGGACCTGTGGTTTTTATCAGTTTCAGAAACAGAGTTGAACTAGATATGGTCCGTGTGTAGGAAACACAGTTCTTTTGTTTTGAGCACAGTCATGTTTCCCTCTGTATTAGAGACTCTAGAAAGCAAGAGCGAGCTTCTTGCTCTAAAGCAGTGTGTGTTGCATGGATGAGAACTGTGCTGTGTGTTTCCCTACAGAAACGGAGTTAAATGCCAGGCTCTGTGTCTTCCTTCAAGCAAGACTTCGTTTCTGGTAAACGCAGTCACTTTTCAGCTCTAAGGAAGCTACATTTTTTACAAAGCTCACACGGTTCTCGCTCTTAACTGAAAAGCATTGGATGTTTGAGTACCTGTGGATTCTTTCAGTTTCAGAAACAGAGTTGAACTAGATATGGTCCGTGTGTGTAGGAAACACAGTTCTTTTGTTCTGAGCACACTCACTTTTCCCTCTGTATTAGAGATTCTAGAAAGCAAGAGCGTGCTTCTTGCTCTAAAGCAGAGTGTGTTTCATGGATGAGAACTGTGCTGTGTGTTTCCCTTCAGAAACGGAGTTAAATGCCAGGCTCTGTGTCTTTCTTCAAGCAAGACTTTGTTTCAGGTAAACACAGTCACTTTTCAGCTCAAGCGAAGCTACATTGTTCACGAAGCTCACACGTTTCTCGCTCTTAACTGAAAAGTATTGGATGTTAGAGGACCTGTGGTTTGTATCAGTTTCACAAACAGAGTTGAACTAGATATGGTCCGTGTGTGGATGAAACACAGTTCTTTTGTTCTGAGCACACTCAGATTTCCCTCTGTATTAGAGACTCTAGAAATCAAGAGCGTGCTTCTTGCTCTAAAGCAGAGTGTGTTTCATGGATGAGAACTGTGCCGTGTGTTTCCCTTCAGAAACGGATTTAAATGCCAGGCTGTGTGTCTTTCTTCAAGCAAGACTTCGTTTCAGGTAAATGAAGTCACTTTTCAGCTCAAACGAAGCTACATTGTTCACGAAGCTCACACGTTTCTCGCTCTTAACTGAAAAGCATTGGATATTATAGGACCTGTGGTTTTTATCAGTTTCAGAAACACAGTTGAACTAGATATGGTCCGTGTGTAGGAAACACAGATCTTTTGTTTTGAGCATAGTCATGTTTCCCTCTGTATTAGAGACTCTAGAAAGCAAGAGCGTGCTTCTTGCTCTAAAGCAGTGTGTGTTTCATGGATGAGAACTGTGCCGTGTGTTTCCCTTCAGAAACGGAGTTAAATGCCAGGCGTGTGTCTTCCTACAAGCAAGACTTCGTTTAAGGTAAACGCTGTCAATTTTCACCTCAAAGGAAGCTACATTGTTCACGAAGCTCACACGTTTCTAGCTCTTAACTGAAAAGCATTGGATGTTAGAGGACCTGTGGTTTCTATGAGTTTCAGAAACAGAGTTGAACTAGATATGGTCCATGTGTGTAGGAAACACAGTTCTTTTGTTCTGAGCACACTCACGTTTCCCTCTGTGTTAGAGACTCTAGAAAGAAAGAGCATGCTTCTTGCTCTAAAGCAGAGTGTGTTTCATGGATGAGAACTGTGCCCTGTGTTTCCCTTCAGAATCAGAGTTAATTGCCAGAACTGTGTTTTTCTTCAAGCCTGACTTACTTTCAGGTAAACGCAGACACTTTTCAGCTCAAACGAAGCTACATTGTTCACGAAGCTCACACGTTTCTCGCTCTTAACTGAAAAGCATTGGATGTTAGAGGACCTGTGGATTCTATCAGTTTCAGAAACAGAGTTGAACTATATATGGTCCGTGTGTGTATGAAACACAGTTCTTTTGTTCTGAGCACACTCACGTTTCCCTCTGTATTAGAGACTCTAGAAATCAAGAGCGTGCTTCTTGCTGTAAAGCAGAGTGTTTCATGGATGAGAATTGTGCCGTGTGTTTCCCTTCAGAAACGGATTGAAATGCCAGGCTGTGTGTCTTTCTTCAAGCAAGACTTCGTTTCAGGTAAATGAAGTCACTTTTCAGCTCAAACGAAGCTACATTGTTCACGAAGCTCACACGTTTCTCGCTCTTAACTGAAAAGCATTGGATATTAGAGGACCTGTGGTTTTTATCAGTTTCAGAAACAGAGTTGAACTAGATATGGTCCGTGTGTAGGAAACACAGTTCTTTTGTTCTGACCACACTCACGTTTCCCTCTGTATTAGAGACTCTAGAAATCCAGAGCATGCTTCTTGCTCTAAAGCAGAGTGTGTTTCATGGATGAGAACTTTGCCCTGTGTTGCCCTTCAGAAACGGAGTTAAATGCCAGGCGTGTGTCTTCCTACAAGCAAGACTTCGTTTCAGGTAAACACAGTCACTTTTCAGCTCAAATGAAGCTACATTGTTCACGAGCTCACACGTTTCTCGCTCTTAACTGAAAAGCATTGGATGATAGAGGACCTGTGGTTTGTATCAGTTTCAGAAACAGAGTTGAACTAGATATGGTCCTTGTGTGTATGAAACACAGTTCTTTTGTTCTGAGCACACTCACGTTTCCCTCTGTATTAGAGACTCTAGAAAGCAAGAGCATGCTTCTTTCTCTAAAGCAGTGTGTGTTTCATGGATGAGAACTGTGCCGTGTGTTTCCCTTCAGAATCAGAGTTAATTGCCAGAACTGTGTCTTTCTTCAAGCCTGACTTCCTTTCAGGTAAACGCAGACACTTTTCAGCTCAAGCGAAGCTACATTTTTCACGACGCTCACACGTTTCTCGCTCTTAACTGAAAAGCATTGGGTGTTAGAGGACCTGTGGTGTTTATCAGTTTCAGAAACAGAGTTGAACTAGATATGGTCCGTGTGTGTAGGAAACACAGTTCTTTTGTTCTGAGCACACTCACCTCTCCCTCTGTATTAGAGACTCTAGAAATCAAGAGCGTGCTTCTTGCTCTAAAGCAGAGTGTGTTTCATGGATGAGAATTGTGCCCTGTGTTTCCCTTCAGAAACGGAGTTAAATGCCAGGCGTGTGTCTTCCTACAAGCAAGACTTCGTTTCAGGTAAAAGCAGTCACTTTTCAGCTCAAACGAAGCTACATTGTTCACGAAGCTCACACGTTTCTCGCTCTTAACTGAAAAGCATTGGATGTTAGAGGACCTGTGGTTTGTATCAGTTTCAGAAACAGAGTTGAACTAGATATGGTCCATGTGTGTATGAAACACAGTTCTTTTGTTCTGAGCACACTCAGGTTTCCCTCTGTATTAGAGACTCTAGAAATCAAGAGCGTGCTTCTTGCTCTAAAGCAGAGTGTGTTTCATGGATGAGAACTGTTCCGTGTGTTTCCCTTCAGAAACGGATTTAAATGCCAGGCTGTGTGTCTTTCTTCAAGCAAGACTTCGTTTCAAGTAAATGAAGTCACTTTTCAGCTCAAACGAAGCTACATTGTTCACGAAGCTCACACGTTTCTCGCTCTTAACTGAAAAGCATTGGATATTAGAGGACCTGTGGTTTTTATCAGTTTCAGAAACAGAGTTGAACTAGATATGGTCCGTGTGTAGGAAACACAGATCTTTTGTTTGAGCACAGTCATGTTTCCCTCTGTATTAGAGACTCTAGAAAGCAAGAGCGTGCTTATTGCTCTAAAGCAGTGTGTGTTTCATGGATGAGAACTGTGCAGTGTGTTTCCCTACAGAAACGGAGTTAAATGCCAGGCTCTGTGTCTTCCTTCAAGCAAGACTTCGTTTCTGGTAAACGCAGTCACTTTTCAGCTCTAAAGAAGCTACATTGTTTACAAAGCTCACACGGTTCTCGCTCTTAACTGAAAAGCATTGGATGTTTGAGTACCTGTGGATTCTTTCAGTTTCAGAAACAGAGTTGAACTAGATATGGTCCGTGTGTGTAGGAAACACAGTTCTTTTGTTCTGAGCACACTCACTTTTCCCTCTGTATTAGAGATTCTAGAAAGCAAGAGCGTGCTTCTTGCTCTAAAGCAGAGTGTGTTTCATGGATGAGAACTGTGCTGTGTGTTTCCCTTCAGAAACGGAGTTAAATGCCAGGCTCTGTGTCTTTCTTCAAGCAAGACTTTGTTTCAGGTAAACACAGACACTTTTCACCTCAAAGGAAGCTACATTGTTCACGAAGCTCACACGTTTCTCGCTCTTAACTGAAAAGCATTGGATGTTAGAGGACCTGTGGTTTGTATCAGTTTCAGAAACAGAGTTGAACTAGATATGGTCCGTGTGTGTAGGAAACACAGTTCTTTGTTCTGAGCACACTCACGTTTCCCTCTGTATTAGAGACTCTAGAAATCAAGAGCGTGCTTCTTGCTCTAAAGCAGACTGTGTTTCATGGATGAGAACTCTGCCCTGTGTTTCCCTTCAGAAACGGAGTTAAATGCTAGGCGTGTGTCTTCCTACAAGCAAGACCTCGTTTCAGGTAAACGCAGTCACGTTTCAGCTCAAACGAAGCTACATTGTTCACGAAGCTCACACGTTTCTCCCTCTTAACTGAAAAGTATTGGATGTTAGAGGACCTGTGGTTTGTATCAGTTTCAGAAACAGAGTTGAACTAGATATGGTCCGTGTGTAGGAAACACAGATCTTTTGTTTTGAGCATAGTCATGTTTCCCTCTGTATTAGAGACTCTAGAAAGCAAGAGCGTGCTTCTTGCTCTAAAGCAGTGTGTGTTTCATGGATGAGAACTGTGCCGTGTGTTTCCCTTCAGAAACGGAGTTAAATGCCAGGCGTGTGTCTTCCTACAAGCAAGACTTCGTTTAAGGTAAACGCTGTCAATTTTCACCTCAAAGGAAGCTACATTGTTCACGAAGCTCACACGTTTCTAGCTCTTAACTGAAAAGCATTGGATGTTAGAGGACCTGTGGTTTCTATGAGTTTCAGAAACAGAGTTGAACTAGATATGGTCCATGTGTGTAGGAAACACAGTTCTTTTGTTCTGAGCACACTCACGTTTCCCTCTGTGTTAGAGACTCTAGAAAGAAAGAGCATGCTTCTTGCTCTAAAGCAGAGTGTGTTTCATAGATGAGAACTGTGTCCTGTGTTTCCCTTCAGAATCGGAGTTAATTGCCAGAACTGTGTTTTTCTTCAATCCTGACTTACTTTCAGGTAAACGCAGACACTTTTCAGCTCAAACGAAGCTACATTGTTCACGAAGCTCACACGTTTCTCGCTCTTAACTGAAAAGCATTGGATGTTAGAGGACCTGTGGTTAGTATCAGTTTCAGAAACAGAGTTGAACTATATATGGTCCGTGTGTGTATGAAACACAGTTCTTTTGTTCTGAGCACACTCACGTTTCCCTCTGTATTAGAGACTCTAGAAATCAAGAGCGTGCTTCTTGCTCTAAAGCAGAGTGTTTCATGGATGAGAATTGTGCCGTGTGTTTCCCTTCAGAAACGGATTGAAATGCCAGGCTGTGTGTCTTTCTTCAAGCAAGACTTCGTTTCAGGTAAATGAAGTCACTTTTCAGCTCAAACGAAGCTACATTGTTCACGAAGCTCACACGTTTCTCGCTCTTAACTGAAAAGCATTGGATATTAGAGGACCTGTGGTTTTTATCAGTTTCAGAAACAGAGTTGAACTAGATATGGTCCGTGTGTAGGAAACACAGTTCTTTTGTTTTGAGCACAGTCATGTTTCCCTCTGTATTAGAGACTCTAGAAAGCAAGAGCGTGCTTCTTGCTCTAAAGCAGTGTGTGTTTCATGGATGAGAACTGTGCCGTGTGTTTCCCTTCAGAAACGGAGTTAAATGCCAGGCGTGTGTCTTCCTACAAGCAAGACTTCGTTTAAGGTAAACGCTGTCAATTTTCACCTCAAAGGAAGCTACATTGTTCACGAAGCTCACACGTTTCTAGCTCTTAAATGAAAAGAATTGGATGTTAGAGGACCTGTGGTTTCTATGAGTTTCAGAAACAGAGTTGAACTAGATATGGTCCATGTGTGTAGGAAACACAGTTCTTTTGTTCTGAGCACACTCACGTTTCCCTCTGTGTTAGAGACTCTAGAAAGAAAGAGCATGCTTCTTGCTCTAAAGCAGAGTGTGTTTCATGGATGAGAACTGTGCCCTGTGTTTCCTTTCAGAATCGGAGTTAATTGCCAGAACTGTGTTTTTCTTCAAGCCTGACTTACTTTCAGGTAAACGCAGACACTTTTCAGCTCAAACGAAGCTACATTGTTCACGAAGCTCACACGTTTCTCGCTCTTAACTGAAAAGAATTGGATGTTAGAGGACCTGTGGTTAGTATCAGTTTCAGAAACAGAGTTGAACTATATATGGTCCGTGTGTGTATGAAACACAGTTCTTTTGTTCTGAGCACACTCACGTTTCCCTCTGTATTAGAGACTCTAGAAATCAAGAGCGTGCTTCTTGCTCTAAAGCAGAGTGTTTCATGGATGAGAATTGTGCCGTGTGTTTCCCTTCAGAAACGGATTGAAATGCCAGGCTGTGTGTCTTTCTTCAAGCAAGACTTCGTTTCAGGTAAATGAAGTCATTTTCAGCTCAAACGAAGCTACATTGTTCACGAAGCTCACACGTTTCTCGCTCTTAACTGAAAAGCATTGGATATTAGAGGACCTGTGGTTTTTATCAGTTTCAGAAACAGAGTTGAACTAGATATGGTCCGTGTGTAGGAAACACAGTTCTTTTGTTTTGAGCACAGTCATGTTTCCCTCTGTATTAGAGACTCTAGAAAGCAAGAGCGAGCTTCTTGCTCTAAAGCAGTGTGTGTTGCATGGATGAGAACTGTGCTGTGTGTTTCCCTACAGAAACGGAGTTAAATGCCAGGCTCTGTGTCTTCCTTCAAGCAAGACTTCGTTTCTGGTAAACGCAGTCACTTTTCAGCTCTAAGGAAGCTACATTGTTTACAAAGCTCACACGGTTCTCGCTCTTAACTGAAAAGCATTGGATGTTTGAGTACCTGTGGATTCTTTCAGTTTCAGAAACAGAGTTGAACTAGATATGGTCCGTGTGTGTAGGAAACACAGTTCTTTTGTTCTGAGCACACTCACTTTTCCCTCTGTATTAGAGATTCTAGAAAGCAAGAGCGTGCTTCTTGCTCTAAAGCAGAGTGTGTTTCATGGATGAGAACTGTGCTGTGTGTTTCCCTTCAGAAACGGAGTTAAATGCCAGGCTCTGTGTCTTTCTTCAAGCAAGACTTCGTTTCAGGTAAATGAAGTCATTTTCAGCTCAAACGAAGCTACATTGTTCACGAAGCTCACACGTTTCTCGCTCTTAACTGAAAAGCATTGGATATTAGAGGACCTGTGGTTTTTATCAGTTTCAGAAACAGAGTTGAACTAGATATGGTCCGTGTGTAGGAAACACAGTTCTTTTGTTTTGAGCACAGTCATGTTTCCCTCTGTATTAGAGACTCTAGAAAGCAAGAGCGAGCTTCTTGCTCTAAAGCAGTGTGTGTTGCATGGATGAGAACTGTGCTGTGTGTTTCCCTACAGAAACGGAGTTAAATGCCAGGCTCTGTGTCTTCCTTCAAGCAAGACTTCGTTTCTGGTAAACGCAGTCACTTTTCAGCTCTAAGGAAGCTACATTGTTTACAAAGCTCACACGGTTCTCGCTCTTAACTGAAAAGCATTGGATGTTTGAGTACCTGTGGATTCTTTCAGTTTCAGAAACAGAGTTGAACTAGATATGGTCCGTGTGTGTAGGAAACACAGTTCTTTTGTTCTGAGCACACTCACTTTTCCCTCTGTATTAGAGATTCTAGAAAGCAAGAGCGTGCTTCTTGCTCTAAAGCAGAGTGTGTTTCATGGATGAGAACTGTGCTGTGTGTTTCCCTTCAGAAACGGAGTTAAATGCCAGGCTCTGTGTCTTTCTTCAAGCAAGACTTTGTTTCAGGTAAACACAGTCACTTTTCAGCTCAAGCGAAGCTACATTGTTCACGAAGCTCACACGTTTCTCGCTCTTAACTGAAAAGTATTGGATGTTAGAGGACCTGTGGTTTGTATCAGTTTCAGAAACAGAGTTGAACTAGATATGGTCCGTGTGTGGATGAAACACAGTTCTTTTGTTCTGAGCACACTCAGATTTCCCTCTGTATTAGAGACTCTAGAAATCAAGAGCGTGCTTCTTGCTCTAAAGCAGAGTGTGTTTCATGGATGAGAACTGTGCCGTGTGTTTCCCTTCAGAAACGGATTTAAATGCCAGGCTGTGTGTCTTTCTTCAAGCAAGACTTCGTTTCAGGTAAATGAAGTCACTTTTCAGCTCAAACGAAGCTACATTGTTCACGAAGCTCACACGTTTCTCGCTCTTAACTGAAAAGCATTGGATATTAGAGGACCTGTGGTTTTTATCAGTTTCAGAAACAGAGTTGAACTAGATATGGTCCGTGTGTAGGAAACACAGATCTTTTGTTTTGAGCATAGTCATGTTTCCCTCTGTATTAGAGACTCTAGAAAGCAAGAGCGTGCTTCTTGCTCTAAAGCAGTGTGTGTTTCATGGATGAGAACTGTGCCGTGTGTTTCCCTTCAGAAACGGAGTTAAATGCCAGGCGTGTGTCTTCCTACAAGCAAGACTTCGTTTAAGGTAAACGCTGTCAATTTTCACCTCAAAGGAAGCTACATTGTTCACGAAGCTCACACGTTTCTAGCTCTTAACTGAAAAGCATTGGATGTTAGAGGACCTGTGGTTTCTATGAGTTTCAGAAACAGAGTTGAACTAGATATGGTCCATGTGTGTAGGAAACACAGTTCTTTTGTTCTGAGCACACTCACGTTTCCCTCTGTGTTAGAGACTCTAGAAAGAAAGAGCATGCTTCTTGCTCTAAAGCAGAGTGTGTTTCATGGATGAGAACTGTGCCCTGTGTTTCCCTTCAGAATCGGAGTTAATTGCCAGAACTGTGTTTTTCTTCAAGCCTGACTTACTTTCAGGTAAACGCAGACACTTTTCAGCTCAAACGAAGCTACATTGTTCACGAAGCTCACACGTTTCTCGCTCTTAACTGAAAAGCATTGGATGTTAGAGGACCTGTGGATTCTATCAGTTTCAGAAACAGAGTTGAACTATATATGGTCCGTGTGTGTATGAAACACAGTTCTTTTGTTCTGAGCACACTCACGTTTCCCTCTGTATTAGAGACTCTAGAAATCAAGAGCGTGCTTCTTGCTGTAAAGCAGAGTGTTTCATGGATGAGAATTGTGCCGTGTGTTTCCCTTCAGAAACGGATTGAAATGCCAGGCTGTGTGTCTTTCTTCAAGCAAGACTTCGTTTCAGGTAAATGAAGTCACTTTTCAGCTCAAACGAAGCTACATTGTTCACGAAGCTCACACGTTTCTCGCTCTTAACTGAAAAGCATTGGATATTAGAGGACCTGTGGTTTTTATCAGTTTCAGAAACAGAGTTGAACTAGATATGGTCCGTGTGTAGGAAACACAGTTCTTTTGTTTTGAGCACAGTCATGTTTCCCTCTGTATTAGAGACTCTAGAAAGCAAGAGCGTGCTTCTTGCTCTAAAGCAGTGTGTGTTTCATGGATGAGAACTGTGCCGTGTGTTTCCCTTCAGAAACGGAGTTAAATGCCAGGCGTGTGTCTTCCTACAAGCAAGACTTCGTTTAAGGTAAACGCTGTCAATTTTCACCTCAAAGGAAGCTACATTGTTCACGAAGCTCACACGTTTCTAGCTCTTAAATGAAAAGCATTGGATGTTAGAGGACCTGTGGTTTCTATGAGTTTCAGAAACAGAGTTGAACTAGATATGGTCCATGTGTGTAGGAAACACAGTTCTTTTGTTCTGAGCACACTCACGTTTCCCTCTGTGTTAGAGACTCTAGAAAGAAAGAGCATGCTTCTTGCTCTAAAGCAGAGTGTGTTTCATGGATGAGAACTGTGCCCTGTGTTTCCCTTCAGAATCGGAGTTAATTGCCAGAACTGTGTTTTTCTTCAAGCCTGACTTACTTTCAGGTAAACGCAGACACTTTTCAGCTCAAACGAAGCTACATTGTTCACAAAGCTCACACGTTTCTCGCTCTTAACTGAAAAGCATTGGATGTTAGAGGACCTGTGGTTAGTATCAGTTTCAGAAACAGAGTTGAACTATATATGGTCCGTGTGTGTATGAAACACAGTTCTTTTGTTCTGAGCACACTCACGTTTCCCTCTGTATTAGAGACTCTAGAAATCAAGAGCGAGCTTCTTGCTCTAAAGCAGTGTGTGTTTCATGGATGAGAACTGTGCCGTGTGTTTCCCTTCAGAAACGGAGTTAAATGCCAGGCGTGTGTCTTCCTACAAGCAAGACTTCGTTTAAGGTAAACGCTGTCAATTTTCACCTCAAAGGAAGCTACATTGTTCACGAAGCTCACACGTTTCTAGCTCTTAACTGAAAAGCATTGGATGTTAGAGGACCTGTGGTTTCTATGAGTTTCAGAAACAGAGTTGAACTAGATATGGTCCATGTGTGTAGGAAACACAGTTCTTTTGTTCTGAGCACACTCACGTTTCCCTCTGTGTTAGAGACTCTAGAAAGAAAGAGCATGCTTCTTGCTCTAAAGCAGAGTGTGTTTCATAGATGAGAACTGTGTCCTGTGTTTCCCTTCAGAATCGGAGTTAATTGCCAGAACTGTGTTTTTCTTCAATCCTGACTTACTTTCAGGTAAACGCAGACACTTTTCAGCTCAAACGAAGCTACATTGTTCACGAAGCTCACACGTTTCTCGCTCTTAACTGAAAAGCATTGGATGTTAGAGGACCTGTGGTTAGTATCAGTTTCAGAAACAGAGTTGAACTATATATGGTCCGTGTGTGTATGAAACACAGTTCTTTTGTTCTGAGCACACTCACGTTTCCCTCTGTATTAGAGACTCTAGAAATCAAGAGCGTGCTTCTTGCTCTAAAGCAGAGTGTTTCATGGATGAGAATTGTGCCGTGTGTTTCCCTTCAGAAACGGATTGAAATGCCAGGCTGTGTGTCTTTCTTCAAGCAAGACTTCGTTTCAGGTAAATGAAGTCACTTTTCAGCTCAAACGAAGCTACATTGTTCACGAAGCTCACACGTTTCTCGCTCTTAACTGAAAAGCATTGGATATTAGAGGACCTGTGGTTTTTATCAGTTTCAGAAACAGAGTTGAACTAGATATGGTCCGTGTGTAGGAAACACAGTTCTTTTGTTTTGAGCACAGTCATGTTTCCCTCTGTATTAGAGACTCTAGAAAGCAAGAGCGTGCTTCTTGCTCTAAAGCAGTGTGTGTTTCATGGATGAGAACTGTGCCGTGTGTTTCCCTTCAGAAACGGAGTTAAATGCCAGGCGTGTGTCTTCCTACAAGCAAGACTTCGTTTAAGGTAAACGCTGTCAATTTTCACCTCAAAGGAAGCTACATTGTTCACGAAGCTCACACGTTTCTAGCTCTTAAATGAAAAGAATTGGATGTTAGAGGACCTGTGGTTTCTATGAGTTTCAGAAACAGAGTTGAACTAGATATGGTCCATGTGTGTAGGAAACACAGTTCTTTTGTTCTGAGCACACTCACGTTTCCCTCTGTGTTAGAGACTCTAGAAAGAAAGAGCATGCTTCTTGCTCTAAAGCAGAGTGTGTTTCATGGATGAGAACTGTGCCCTGTGTTTCCTTTCAGAATCGGAGTTAATTGCCAGAACTGTGTTTTTCTTCAAGCCTGACTTACTTTCAGGTAAACGCAGACACTTTTCAGCTCAAACGAAGCTACATTGTTCACGAAGCTCACACGTTTCTCGCTCTTAACTGAAAAGCATTGGATGTTAGAGGACCTGTGGTTAGTATCAGTTTCAGAAACAGAGTTGAACTATATATGGTCCGTGTGTGTATGAAACACAGTTCTTTTGTTCTGAGCACACTCACGTTTCCCTCTGTATTAGAGACTCTAGAAATCAAGAGCGTGCTTCTTGCTCTAAAGCAGAGTGTTTCATGGATGAGAATTGTGCCGTGTGTTTCCCTTCAGAAACGGATTGAAATGCCAGGCTGTGTGTCTTTCTTCAAGCAAGACTTCGTTTCAGGTAAATGAAGTCATTTTCAGCTCAAACGAAGCTACATTGTTCACGAAGCTCACACGTTTCTCGCTCTTAACTGAAAAGCATTGGATATTAGAGGACCTGTGGTTTTTATCAGTTTCAGAAACAGAGTTGAACTAGATATGGTCCGTGTGTAGGAAACACAGTTCTTTTGTTTTGAGCACAGTCATGTTTCCCTCTGTATTAGAGACTCTAGAAAGCAAGAGCGAGCTTCTTGCTCTAAAGCAGTGTGTGTTGCATGGATGAGAACTGTGCTGTGTGTTTCCCTACAGAAACGGAGTTAAATGCCAGGCTCTGTGTCTTCCTTCAAGCAAGACTTCGTTTCTGGTAAACGCAGTCACTTTTCAGCTCTAAGGAAGCTACATTGTTTACAAAGCTCACACGGTTCTCGCTCTTAACTGAAAAGCATTGGATGTTTGAGTACCTGTGGATTCTTTCAGTTTCAGAAACAGAGTTGAACTAGATATGGTCCGTGTGTGTAGGAAACACAGTTCTTTTGTTCTGAGCACACTCACTTTTCCCTCTGTATTAGAGATTCTAGAAAGCAAGAGCGTGCTTCTTGCTCTAAAGCAGAGTGTGTTTCATGGATGAGAACTGTGCTGTGTGTTTCCCTTCAGAAACGGAGTTAAATGCCAGGCTCTGTGTCTTTCTTCAAGCAAGACTTCGTTTCAGGTAAATGAAGTCATTTTCAGCTCAAACGAAGCTACATTGTTCACGAAGCTCACACGTTTCTCGCTCTTAACTGAAAAGCATTGGATATTAGAGGACCTGTGGTTTTTATCAGTTTCAGAAACAGAGTTGAACTAGATATGGTCCGTGTGTAGGAAACACAGTTCTTTTGTTTTGAGCACAGTCATGTTTCCCTCTGTATTAGAGACTCTAGAAAGCAAGAGCGAGCTTCTTGCTCTAAAGCAGTGTGTGTTGCATGGATGAGAACTGTGCTGTGTGTTTCCCTACAGAAACGGAGTTAAATGCCAGGCTCTGTGTCTTCCTTCAAGCAAGACTTCGTTTCTGGTAAACGCAGTCACTTTTCAGCTCTAAGGAAGCTACATTGTTTACAAAGCTCACACGGTTCTCGCTCTTAACTGAAAAGCATTGGATGTTTGAGTACCTGTGGATTCTTTCAGTTTCAGAAACAGAGTTGAACTAGATATGGTCCGTGTGTGTAGGAAACACAGTTCTTTTGTTCTGAGCACACTCACTTTTCCCTCTGTATTAGAGATTCTAGAAAGCAAGAGCGTGCTTCTTGCTCTAAAGCAGAGTGTGTTTCATGGATGAGAACTGTGCTGTGTGTTTCCCTTCAGAAACGGAGTTAAATGCCAGGCTCTGTGTCTTTCTTCAAGCAAGACTTTGTTTCAGGTAAACACAGTCACTTTTCAGCTCAAGCGAAGCTACATTGTTCACGAAGCTCACACGTTTCTCGCTCTTAACTGAAAAGTATTGGATGTTAGAGGACCTGTGGTTTGTATCAGTTTCAGAAACAGAGTTGAACTAGATATGGTCCGTGTGTGGATGAAACACAGTTCTTTTGTTCTGAGCACACTCAGATTTCCCTCTGTATTAGAGACTCTAGAAATCAAGAGCGTGCTTCTTGCTCTAAAGCAGAGTGTGTTTCATGGATGAGAACTGTGCCGTGTGTTTCCCTTCAGAAACGGATTTAAATGCCAGGCTGTGTGTCTTTCTTCAAGCAAGAGTTCGTTTCAGGTAAATGAAGTCACTTTTCAGCTCAAACGAAGCTACATTGTTCACGAAGCTCACACGTTTCTCGCTCTTAACTGAAAAGCATTGGATATTAGAGGACCTGTGGTTTTTATCAGTTTCAGAAACAGAGTTGAACTAGATATGGTCCGTGTGTAGGAAACACAGATCTTTTGTTTTGAGCATAGTCATGTTTCCCTCTGTATTAGAGACTCTAGAAAGCAAGAGCGTGCTTCTTGCTCTAAAGCAGTGTGTGTTTCATGGATGAGAACTGTGCCGTGTGTTTCCCTTCAGAAACGGAGTTAAATGCCAGGCGTGTGTCTTCCTACAAGCAAGACTTCGTTTAAGGTAAACGCTGTCAATTTTCACCTCAAAGGAAGCTACATTGTTCACGAAGCTCACACGTTTCTAGCTCTTAACTGAAAAGCATTGGATGTTAGAGGACCTGTGGTTTCTATGAGTTTCAGAAACAGAGTTGAACTAGATATGGTCCATGTGTGTAGGAAACACAGTTCTTTTGTTCTGAGCACACTCACGTTTCCCTCTGTGTTAGAGACTCTAGAAAGAAAGAGCATGCTTCTTGCTCTAAAGCAGAGTGTGTTTCATGGATGAGAACTGTGCCCTGTGTTTCCCTTCAGAATCGGAGTTAATTGCCAGAACTGTGTTTTTCTTCAAGCCTGACTTACTTTCAGGTAAACGCAGACACTTTTCAGCTCAAACGAAGCTACATTGTTCACGAAGCTCACACGTTTCTCGCTCTTAACTGAAAAGCATTGGATGTTAGAGGACCTGTGGATTCTATCAGTTTCAGAAACAGAGTTGAACTATATATGGTCCGTGTGTGTATGAAACACAGTTCTTTTGTTCTGAGCACACTCACGTTTCCCTCTGTATTAGAGACTCTAGAAATCAAGAGCGTGCTTCTTGCTGTAAAGCAGAGTGTTTCATGGATGAGAATTGTGCCGTGTGTTTCCCTTCAGAAACGGATTGAAATGCCAGGCTGTGTGTCTTTCTTCAAGCAAGACTTCGTTTCAGGTAAATGAAGTCACTTTTCAGCTCAAACGAAGCTACATTGTTCACGAAGCTCACACGTTTCTCGCTCTTAACTGAAAAGCATTGGATATTAGAGGACCTGTGGTTTTTATCAGTTTCAGAAACAGAGTTGAACTAGATATGGTCCGTGTGTAGGAAACACAGTTCTTTTGTTTTGAGCACAGTCATGTTTCCCTCTGTATTAGAGACTCTAGAAAGCAAGAGCGTGCTTCTTGCTCTAAAGCAGTGTGTGTTTCATGGATGAGAACTGTGCCGTGTGTTTCCCTTCAGAAACGGAGTTAAATGCCAGGCGTGTGTCTTCCTACAAGCAAGACTTCGTTTAAGGTAAACGCTGTCAATTTTCACCTCAAAGGAAGCTACATTGTTCACGAAGCTCACACGTTTCTAGCTCTTAAATGAAAAGCATTGGATGTTAGAGGACCTGTGGTTTCTATGAGTTTCAGAAACAGAGTTGAACTAGATATGGTCCATGTGTGTAGGAAACACAGTTCTTTTGTTCTGAGCACACTCACGTTTCCCTCTGTGTTAGAGACTCTAGAAAGAAAGAGCATGCTTCTTGCTCTAAAGCAGAGTGTGTTTCATGGATGAGAACTGTGCCCTGTGTTTCCCTTCAGAATCGGAGTTAATTGCCAGAACTGTGTTTTTCTTCAAGCCTGACTTACTTTCAGGTAAACGCAGACACTTTTCAGCTCAAACGAAGCTACATTGTTCACAAAGCTCACACGTTTCTCGCTCTTAACTGAAAAGCATTGGATGTTAGAGGACCTGTGGTTAGTATCAGTTTCAGAAACAGAGTTGAACTATATATGGTCCGTGTGTGTATGAAACACAGTTCTTTTGTTCTGAGCACACTCACGTTTCCCTCTGTATTAGAGACTCTAGAAATCAAGAGCGAGCTTCTTGCTCTAAAGCAGTGTGTGTTGCATGGATGAGAACTGTGCTGTGTGTTTCCCTACAGAAACGGAGTTAAATGCCAGGCTCTGTGTCTTCCTTCAAGCAAGACTTCGTTTCTGGTAAATGCAGTCACTTTTCAGCTCTAAGGAAGCTACATTGTTTACAAAGCTCACACGGTTCTCGCTCTTAACTGAAAAGCATTGGATGTTTGAGTACCTGTGGATTCTTTCAGTTTCAGAAACAGAGTTGAACTAGATATGGTCCGTGTGTGTAGGAAACACAGTTCTTTTGTTCTGAGCACACTCACGTTTCCCTCTGTATTAGAGATTCTAGAAAGCAAGAGCGTGCTTCTTGCTCTAAAGCAGAGTGTGTTTCATGGATGAGAACTGTGCTGTGTGTTTCCCTTCAGAAACGGAGTTAAATGCCAGGCTCTGTGTCTTTCTTCAAGCAAGACTTTGTTTCAGGTTAACACAGTCACTTTTCAGCTCAAGCGAAGCTACATTGTTCACGAAGCTCACACGTTTCTCGCTCTTAACTGAAAAGCATTGGATGTTAGAGGACCTGTGGTTTGTATCAGTTTCAGAAACAGAGTTGAACTAGATATGGTCCGTGTGTGTAGGAAACACAGTTCTTTGTTCTGAGCACACTCACGTTTCCCTCTGTATTAGAGACTCTAGAAAGCAAGAGCGTGCTTCTTGCTCTAAAGCAGACTGTGTTTCATGGATGAGAACTGTGCCCTGTGTTTCCCTTCAGAAACGGAGTTAAATGCTAGGCGTGTGTCTTCCTACAAGCAAGACATCGTTTCAGGTAAACGCAGTCACTTTTCAGCTCAAACGAAGCTACATTGTTCACGAAGCTCACACGTTTCTCGCTCTTAACTGAAAAGTATTGGATGTTAGAGGACCTGTGGTTTGTATCAGTTTCAGAAACAGAGTTGAACTAGATATGGTCCGTGTGTGGATGAAACACAGTTCTTTTGTTCTGAGCACACTCAGGTTTCCCTCTGTATTAGAGAATCTAGAAATCAAGAGCGTGCTTCTTGCTCTAAAGCAGAGTGTGTTTCATGGATGAGAACTGTGCTGTGTGTTTCCCTTCAGAAACGGAGTTAAATGCCAGGCTCTGTGTCTTCCTACAAGCAAGACTTCGTTTCAGGTAAAGCAGTCACTTTTCAGCTCAAACGAAGCTACGTTGTTCACGAAGCTCACACGTTTCTCGCTCTTAACTGAAAAGCATTTGATGATAGAGGACCTGTGGTTTGTATCAGTTTCAGAAACAGAGTTAAACTACATATGGTCCGAGTGTGTATGAAACACAGTTCTTTTGTTCTGAGCACACTCACGTTTCCCTCTGTATTAGAGACTATAGAAATCAAGAGCGTGCTTCTTGCTCTAAAGCAGAGTGTGTTTCATGGATGAGAACAGTGCCGTGTGTTTCCCTTCAGAAACGGATTTAAATGCCAGTCTCTGTGTCTTTCTTCAAGCAAGACTTCGTTTCAGGTAAATGAAGTCACTTTTCAGCTCAAACGAAGCTACATTGTTCACGAAGCTCACACGTTTCTCGCTCTTAACTGAAAAGCATTGGATATTAGAGGACCTGTTGTTTTTATCAGTTTCAGAAACAGAGTTGAACTAGATATGGTCCGTGTGTGTAGGAAACACAGTTCTTTTGTTTTGAGCACAGTCATGTTTCCCTCTGTATTAGAGACTCTAGAAAGCAAGAGCGTGCTTCTTGCTCTAAAGCAGTGTGTGTTTCATGGATGAGAACTGTGCCATGTGTTTCCCTTCAGAAACGGAGTTAAATGCCAAGCTCTGTGTCTTCCTTCAAGCAAGACTTCGTTTCAGGTAAACACAGTCACTTCTCGGATCAAAGGAAGCTACATTGTTCACAAAGCTCACACGTTTCTCGCTCTTAACTGAAAAGCATTGGATGTTAGAGGACCTGTGGTTTGTATGAGTTTCAGAAACAGAGTTGAACTAGATATGGTCCATGTGTGTAGGAAACACAGTTCTTTTGTTCTGAGCACACTCACGTTTCCCTCTGTATTAGAGACTCTAGAAAGAAAGAGCATGCTTCTTGCTCTAAAGCAGAGTGTTTTTCATGGATGAGAACTGTTCCCTGTGTTTCCCTTCAGAATCAGAGTTAATTGCCAGAACTGTGTCTTTCTTCAAGCCTGAATTCCTTTCAGGTAAACGCAGACACTTTTCAGCTCAAACGAAGCTACATTGTTCACTAAGCTCACAGGTTTCTCGCTCTTAACTGAAAAGCATTGGATGTTAGTGGAGCTGTTGTTTGTATCAGTTTCAGAAACAGAGTTGAACTAGATATGGTCCGGGTGTGTAGGAAACACAGTTCTTTTGTTCTGAGCACACTCACGTTTCCCTCTGTATTAGAGATTCTAGAAAGCAAGAGCGTGCTTCTTGCTCTAAAGCAGAGTGTGTTTCATGGATGAGAACTGTGCTGTGTGTTTCCCTTCAGAAACGGAGTTAAATGCCAGGCTCTGTGTCTTTCTTCAAGCAAGACTTCGTTTCAGGTAAACGCAGTCACTTTTCAGCTCAAGCGAAGCTACATTGTTCAGAAAGCTCACACGTTTCTCGCTCTTAACTGAAAAGCATTGGATATTAGAGGACCTGTGGTTTGTATCAGTTTCAGAAACAGAGTTGAACTAGATATGGTCCGTGTGTGTAGGAAACACAGTTCTTTTGTTCTGAGCACACTCACCTTTCCCTCTGCATTAGAGACTCTATAAATCAAGAGCGTGCTTCTTGCTCTAAAGCAGAGTGTGTTTCATGGATGAGAACTGTGCCGTGTGTTTCCCTTCAGAAACGGAGTTAATTGCCAGAACTGTGTCTTTCTTCAAGCCTGACTTCCTTTCAGGTAAACGCAGACACTTTTCAGCTCAAATGAAGCTACATTGTTCACTAAGCTCACAGGTTTCTTGCTCTTAACTGAAAAGCATTGGATGTTAGTGGACCTGTGGATTCTATCAGTTTCATAAACACAGTTGAAATAGATATGGTCGGTGTGTGTAGGAAACACAGTTCTTTTGTTCTGAGCACACTCACGTTTCCCTCTGTATTAGAGAATCTAGAAAGCAAGAGCGTGCTTCTTGTTCTAAAGCAGAATGTGTTTCATGCATGAGAACTGTGCCGTGTGTTTCCCTTCAGAAACGGAGTTAAATGCCAGGCTCTGTGTCTTCCTACAAGCAAGACTTCGTTTCAGGTAAAGCAGTCACTTTTCAGCTCAAACGAAGCTACGTTGTTCACGAGCTCACACGTTTCTCGCTCTTAACTGAAAAGCATTTGATGATAGAGGACTTGTGGTTTGTATCAGTTTCAGAAACAGAGTTGAACTAGATATGGTCCGTGTGTGTATGAAACACAGTTCTTTTGTTCTGAGCACACACAGGTTTCCCTCTGTATTAGAGACTCTAGAAAGCAAGAGCGTGCTTCCTGCTCTAAAGCAGAGTGTGTTTCATGGATGAGAACTGTGCCGTGTGTTTCCCTTCAGAAACGGAGTTAAATGCCAGGCTCTGTGTCTTCCTACAAGCAAGACTTCGTTTCAGGTAAAGCAGTCACTTTTCAGCTCAAACGAAGCTACGTTGTTCACGAGCTCACACGTTTCTCGCTCTTAACTGAAAAGCATTTGATGATAGAGGACCTGTGGTTTGTATCAGTTTCAGAAACAGAGTTGAACTACATATGGTCCGTGTGTGTATGAAACACAGTTCTTTTGTTCTGAGCACACTCCCGTTTCCCTCTGTATTAGAGACTCTAGAAATCAAGAGCGTGCTTCTTGCTCTAAAGCAGAGTGTGTTTCATGGATGAGAACAGTGCCGTGTGTTTCCCTTCAGAAACGGATTTAAATGCCAGTCTCTGTGTCTTTCTTCAAGCAAGACTTCGTTTCAGGTAAATGAAGTCACTTTTCAGCTCAAACGAAGCTACATTGTTCACGAAGCTCACACGTTTCTCGCTCTTAACTGAAAAGCATTGGATATTAGAGGACCTGTTGTTTTTATCAGTTTCAGAAACAGAGTTGAACTAGATATGGTCCGTGTGTGTAGGAAACACAGTTCTTTTGTTTTGAGCACAGTCATGTTTCCCTCTGTATTAGAGACTCTAGAAAGCAAGAGCGTGCTTCTTGCTCTAAAGCAGTGTGTGTTTCATGGATGAGAACTGTGCCATGTGTTTCCCTTCAGAAACGGAGTTAAATGCCAAGCTCTGTGTCTTCCTTCAAGCAAGACTTCGTTTCAGGTAAACACAGTCACTTCTCGGATCAAAGGAAGCTACATTGTTCACAAAGCTCACACGTTTCTCGCTCTTAACTGAAAAGCATTGGATGTTAGAGGACCTGTGGTTTGTATGAGTTTCAGAAACAGAGTTGAACTAGATATGGTCCATGTGTGTAGGAAACACAGTTCTTTTGTTCTGAGCACACTCACGTTTCCCTCTGTATTAGAGACTCTAGAAAGAAAGAGCATGCTTCTTGCTCTAAAGCAGAGTGTTTTTCATGGATGAGAACTGTTCCCTGTGTTTCCCTTCAGAATCAGAGTTAATTGCCAGAACTGTGTCTTTCTTCAAGCCTGAATTCCTTTCAGGTAAACGCAGACACTTTTCAGCTCAAACGAAGCTACATTGTTCACTAAGCTCACAGGTTTCTCGCTCTTAACTGAAAAGCATTGGATGTTAGTGGAGCTGTTGTTTGTATCAGTTTCAGAAACAGAGTTGAACTAGATATGGTCCGTGTGTGTAGGAAACACAGTTCTTTTGTTCTGAGCACACTCACGTTTCCCTCTGTATTAGAGATTCTAGAAAGCAAGAGCGTGCTTCTTGCTCTAAAGCAGAGTGTGTTTCATGGATGAAAACTGTGCTGTGTGTTTCCCTTCAGAAACGGAGTTAAATGCCAGGCTCTGTGTCTTCCTACAAGCAAGACTTCGTTTCAGGGAAACGCAGTCACTTTTCAGCTCAAGCGAAGCTACATTGTTCAGAAAGCTCACACGTTTCTCGCTCTTAACTGAAAAGCATTTGATGATAGAGGACCTGTGGTTTGTATCAGTTTCAGAAACAGAGTTGAACTACATATGGTCCGTGTGTGTATGAAACACAGTTCTTTTGTTCTGAGCACACTCACGTTTCCCTCTGTATTAGAGACTCTAGAAATCAAGAGCGTGCTTCTTGCTCTAAAGCAGAGTGTGTTTCATGGATGAGAACAGTGCCATGTGTTTCCCTTCAGAAACGGATTTAAATGCCAGGCTCTGTGTCTTTCTTCAAGCAAGACTTCGTTTCAGGTAAATGAAGTCACTTTTCAGCTCAAACGAAGCTACATTGTTCACGAAGCTCACACGTTTCTCGCTCTTAACTGAAAAGCATTGGATATTAGAGGACCTGTTGTTTTTATCAGTTTCAGAAACAGAGTTGAACTAGATATGGTCCGTGTGTGTAGGAAACACAGTTCTTTTGTTTTGAGCACAGTCATGTTTCCCTCTGTATTAGAGACTCTAGAAAGCAAGAGCGTGCTTCTTGCTCTAAAGCAGTGTGTGTTTCATGGATGAGAACTGTGCCATGTGTTTCCCTTCAGAAACGGAGTTAAATGCCAAGCTCTGTGTCTTCCTTCAAGCAAGACTTCGTTTCAGGTAAACACAGTCACTTCTCGGATCAAAGGAAGCTACATTGTTCACAAAACTCACACGTTTCTCGCTCTTAACTGAAAAGCATTGGATGTTAGAGGACCTGTGGTTTGTATGAGTTTCAGAAACAGAGTTGAACTAGATATGGTCCATGTGTGTAGGAAACACAGTTCTTTTGTTCTGAGCACACTCACGTTTCCCTCTGTATTAGAGATTCTAGAAAGAAAGAGCATGCTTCTTGCTCTAAAGCAGAGTGTTTTTCATGGATGAGAACTGTTCCCTGTGTTTCCCTTCAGAATCAGAGTTAATTGCCAGAACTGTGTCTTTCTTCAAGCCTGAATTCCTTTCAGGTAAACGCAGACACTTTTCAGCTCAAACGAAGCTACATTGTTCACTAAGCTCACAGGTTTCTCGCTCTTAACTGAAAAGCATTGGATGTTAGTGGAGCTGTTGTTTGTATCAGTTTCAGAAACAGAGTTGAACTAGATATGGTCCGTGTGTGTAGGAAACACAGTTCTTTTGTTCTGAGCACACTCACGTTTCCCTCTGTATTAGAGATTCTAGAAAGCAAGAGCGTGCTTCTTGCTCTAAAGCAGAGTGTGTTTCATGGATGAGAACTGTGCTGTGTGTTTCCCTTCAGAAACGGAGTTAAATGCCAGGCTCTGTGTCTTTCTTCAAGCAAGACTTCGTTTCAGGTAAACGCAGTCACTTTTCACCTCAAGCGAAGCTACATTGTTCAGAAAGCTCACACGTTTCTCGCTCTTAACTGAAAAGCATTGGATATTAGAGGACCTTGGTTTGTATCAGTTTCAGAAACAGAGTTGAACTAGATATGGTCCGTGTGTGTAGGAAACACAGTTCTTTTGTTCTGAGCACACTCACCTTTCCCTCTGCATTAGAGACTCTATAAATCAAGAGCGTGCTTCTTGCTCTAAAGCAGAGTGTGTTTCATGGATGAGAACTGTGCCGTGTGTTTCCCTTCAGAAACGGAGTTAATTGCCAGAACTGTGTCTTTCTTCAAGCCTGACTTCCTTTCAGGTAAACGCAGACACTTTTCAGCTCAAATGAAGCTACATTGTTCACTAAGCTCACAGGTTTCTTGCTCTTAACTGAAAAGCATTGGATGTTAGTGGACCTGTGGATTCTATCAGTTTCATAAACAGAGTTGAAATAGATATGGTCGGTGTGTGTAGGAAACACAGTTCTTTTGTTCTGAGCACACTCACGTTTCCCTCTGTATTAGAGAATCTAGAAAGCAAGAGCGTGCTTCTTGTTCTAAAGCAGAATGTGTTTCATGCATGAGAACTGTGCCGTGTGTTTCCCTTCAGAAATGGAGTTAAATGCCAGGCTCTGTGTCTTCCTACAAGCAAGACTTCGTTTCAGGTAAAGCAGTCACTTTTCAGCTCAAACGAAGCTACGTTGTTCACGAGCTCACACGTTTCTCGCTCTTAACTGAAAAGCATTTGATGATAGAGGACCTGTGGTTTGTATCAGTTTCAGAAACAGAGTTGAACTACATATGGTCCGTGTGTGTATGAAACACAGTTCTTTTGTTCTGAGCACACTCACGTTTCCCTCTGTATTAGAGACTCTAGAAATCAAGAGCGTGCTTCTTGCTCTAAAGCAGAGTGTGTTACATGGATGAGAACAGTGCCGTGTGTTTCCCTTCAGAAACGGATTTAAATGCCAGGCTCTGTGTCTTTCTTCAAGCAAGACTTCGTTTCAGGTAAATGAAGTCACTTTTCAGCTCAAACAAAGCTACATTGTTCACGAAGCTCACACGTTTCTCGCTCTTAACTGAAAAGCATTGGATATTAGAGGACCTGTTGTTTTTATCAGTTTCAGAAACAGAGTTGAACTAGATATGGTCCGTGTGTGTAGGAAACACAGTTCTTTTGTTTTGAGCACAGTCATGTTTCCCTCTGTATTAGAGACTCTAGAAAGCAAGAGCGTGCTTCTTGCTCTAAAGCAGTGTGTGTTTCATGGATGAGAACTGTGCCATGTGTTTCCCTTCAGAAACGGAGTTAAATGCCAAGCTCTGTGTCTTCCTTCAAGCAAGACTTCGTTTCAGGTAAACACAGTCACTTCTCGGATCAAAGGAAGCTACATTGTTCACAAAGCTCACACGTTTCTCGCTCTTAACTGAAAAGCATTGGATGTTAGAGGACCTGTGGTTTGTATGAGTTTCAGAAGCAGAGTTGAACTAGATATGGTCCATGTGTGTAGGAAACACAGTTCTTTTGTTCTGAGCACACTCACGTTTCCCTCTGTATTAGAGACTCTAGAAAGAAAGAGCATGCTTCTTGCTCTAAAGCAGAGTGTTTTTCATGGATGAGAACTGTTCCCTGTGTTTCCCTTCAGAATCAGAGTTAATTGCCAGAACTGTGTCTTTCTTCAAGCCTGAATTCCTTTCAGGTAAACGCAGACCATTTTCAGCTCAAACGAAGCTACATTGTTCACTAAGCTCACAGGTTTCTCGCTCTTAACTGAAAAGCATTGGATGTTAGTGGACCTGTTGTTTGTATCAGTTTCAGAAACAGAGTTGAACTAGATATGGTCCGTGTGTGTAGGATTCACAGTTCTTTTGTTCTGAGCACACTCACGTTTCCCTCTGTATTAGAGATTCTAGAAAGCAAGAGCGTGCTTCTTGCTCTAAAGCAGAGTGTGTTTCATGGATGAGAACTGTGCTGTGTGTTTCCCTTCAGAAACGGAGTGAAATGCCAGGCTCTGTGTCTTTCTTCAAGCAAGACTTCGTTTCAGGTAAACGCAGTCACTTTTCAGCTCAAGCGAAGCTACATTGTTCAGAAAGCTCACACGTTTCTCGCTCTTAACTGAAAAGCATTGGATATTAGAGGACCTGTGGTTTGTATCAGTTTCAGAAACAGAGTTGAACTAGATATGGTCCGTGTGTGTAGGAAACACAGTTCTTTTGTTCTGAGCACACTCACCTTTCCCTCTGCATTAGAGACTCTATAAATCAAGAGCGTGCTTCTTGCTCTAAAGCAGAGTGTGTTTCATGGATGAGAACTGTGCCGTGTGTTTCCCTTCAGAAACGGAGTTAATTGCCAGAACTGTGTCTTTCTTCAAGCCTGACTTCCTTTCAGGTAAACGCAGACACTTTTCAGCTCAAATGAAGCTACATTGTTCACTAAGCTCACAGGTTTCTTGCTCTTAACTGAAAAGCATTGGATGTTAGTGGACCTGTGGATTCTATCAGTTTCATAAACAGAGTTGAAATAGATATGGTCGGTGTGTGTAGGAAACACAGTTCTTTTGTTCTGAGCACACTCACGTTTCCCTCTGTATTAGAGAATCTAGAAAGCAAGAGCGTGCTTCTTGTTCTAAAGCAGAATGTGTTTCATGCATGAGAACTGTGCCGTGTGTTTCCCTTCAGAAATGGAGTTAAATGAAAGGCTCTGTGTCTTTCTTCAAGCAAGACTTCGTTTCAGGTAAACACAGTCATTTTACAGCTCAAGCGAAGCTAAATTGTTCACGAAGCTCACACGTTTCTCGCTCTTAACTGAAAAGCATTGGATGTTAGTGGACCTGTTGTTTGTATCAGTTTCATAAACAGAGTTGCACTAGATATGGTCCGTGTGTGTAGGAAACACAGTTCTTTTGTTCTGAGCACACTCACGTTTCCCTCTGTATTAGAGACTCTAGAAAGCAAGAGCGTGCTTCTTACTCTAAAGCAGTGTGTGTTTCATGGATGAGAACTGTGCCGTGTGTTTCCCTTCAGAAACGGAGTAAAATGCCAGGCTCTTTGTCTTCCTTCAAGCAAGACTTCGTTTCAGGTAAACACAGTAACTTCTCGGATCAAAGGAAGCTACATTGTTCACAAAGCTCACACGTTTCTCGCTCTTAACTGAAAAGCATTGGATGTTAGAGGACCTGTGGTTTGTATGAGTTTCAGAAGCAGAGTTGAACTAGATATGGTCCATGTGTGTAGGAAACACAGTTCTTTTGTTCTGAGCACACTCACGTTTCCCTCTGTATTAGAGACTCTAGAAAGAAAGAGCATGCTTCTTGCTCTAAAGCAGAGTGTTTTTCATGGATGAGAACTGTTCCCTGTGTTTCCCTTCAGAATCAGAGTTAATTGCCAGAACTGTGTCTTTCTTCAAGCCTGAATTCCTTTCAGGTAAACGCAGACCATTTTCAGCTCAAACGAAGCTACATTGTTCACTAAGCTCACAGGTTTCTCGCTCTTAACTGAAAAGCATTGGATGTTAGTGGACCTGTTGTTTGTATCAGTTTCAGAAACAGAGTTGAACTAGATATGGTCCGTGTGTGTAGGATTCACAGTTCTTTTGTTCTGAGCACACTCACGTTTCCCTCTGTATTAGAGATTCTAGAAAGCAAGAGCGTGCTTCTTGCTCTAAAGCAGAGTGTGTTTCATGGATGAGAACTGTGCTGTGTGTTTCCCTTCAGAAACGGAGTGAAATGCCAGGCTCTGTGTCTTTCTTCAAGCAAGACTTCGTTTCAGGTAAACGCAGTCACTTTTCAGCTCAAGCGAAGCTACATTGTTCAGAAAGCTCACACGTTTCTCGCTCTTAACTGAAAAGCATTGGATATTAGAGGACCTGTGGTTTGTATCAGTTTCAGAAACAGAGTTGAACTAGATATGGTCCGTGTGTGTAGGAAACACAGTTCTTTTGTTCTGAGCACACTCACCTTTCCCTCTGCATTAGAGACTCTATAAATCAAGAGCGTGCTTCTTGCTCTAAAGCAGAGTGTGTTTCATGGATGAGAACTGTGCCGTGTGTTTCCCTTCAGAAACGGAGTTAATTGCCAGAACTGTGTCTTTCTTCAAGCCTGACTTCCTTTCAGGTAAACGCAGACACTTTTCAGCTCAAATGAAGCTACATTGTTCACTAAGCTCACAGGTTTCTTGCTCTTAACTGAAAAGCATTGGATGTTAGTGGACCTGTGGATTCTATCAGTTTCATAAACAGAGTTGAAATAGATATGGTCGGTGTGTGTAGGAAACACAGTTCTTTTGTTCTGAGCACACTCACGTTTCCCTCTGTATTAGAGAATCTAGAAAGCAAGAGCGTGCTTCTTGTTCTAAAGCAGAATGTGTTTCATGCATGAGAACTGTGCCGTGTGTTTCCCTTCAGAAATGGAGTTAAATGAAAGGCTCTGTGTCTTTCTTCAAGCAAGACTTCGTTTCAGGTAAACACAGTCATTTTACAGCTCAAGCGAAGCTAAATTGTTCACGAAGCTCACACGTTTCTCGCTCTTAACTGAAAAGCATTGGATGTTAGTGGACCTGTTGTTTGTATCAGTTTCATAAACAGAGTTGCACTAGATATGGTCCGTGTGTGTAGGAAACACAGTTCTTTTGTTCTGAGCACACTCACGTTTCCCTCTGTATTAGAGACTCTAGAAAGCAAGAGCGTGCTTCTTACTCTAAAGCAGTGTGTGTTTCATGGATGAGAACTGTGCCGTGTGTTTCCCTTCAGAAACGGAGTTAAATGCCAAGCTCTGTGTCTTCCTTCAAGCAAGACTTCGTTTCAGGTAAACACAGTCACTTCTCGGATCAAAGGAAGCTACATTGTTCACAAAGCTCACACGTTTCTCGCTCTTAACTGAAAAGCATTGGATGTTAGAGGACCTGTGGTTTGTATGAGTTTCAGAAGCAGAGTTGAACTAGATATGGTCCATGTGTGTAGGAAACACAGTTCTTTTGTTCTGAGCACACTCACGTTTCCCTCTGTATTAGAGACTCTAGAAAGAAAGAGCATGCTTCTTGCTCTAAAGCAGAGTGTGTTTCATGGATGAGAACTGTGCCCTGTGTTTCCCTTCAGAATCAGAGTTAATTGCCAGAACTGTGTCTTTCTTCAAGCCTGACTTCCTTTCAGGTAAACGCAGACACTTTTCAGCTCAAACGAAGCTACATTGTTCACTAAGCTCACAGGTTTCTCGCTCTTAACTGAAAAGCATTGGATGTTAGTGGACCTGTTGTTTGTATCAGTTTCAGAAACAGAGTTGAACTAAATATGGTCCGTGTGTGTAGGAAACACAGTTCTTTTGTTCTGAGCACACTCACGTTTCCCTCTGTATTAGAGAATCTAGAAAGCAAGACCGTGCATCTTGTTCTAAAGCAGAATGTGTTTAATGCATGAGAACTGTGCCGTGTGTTTCCCTTCAGAAATGGAGTTAAATGCCAGGCTCTGTGTCTTTCTTCAAGCAAGACTTTGTTTCAGGTACACGCAGTCATTTTTCAGCTCAACTGAAGCTACATTGTTCACAAAGCTCACACGTTTCTCGCTCTTAACTGAAAAGCATTGGATGTTAGTGGACCTGTTGTTTGTATCAGTTTCATAAACAGAGTTGAACTAGATATGGTCCGTGTGTGTAGGAAACACAGTTCTTTTGTTCTGAGCACACTCACGTTTCCCTCTGTATTAGAGACTCTAGAAAGCAAGAGCGTGCTTCTTGCTCTAAAGCAGTGTGTGTTTCATGGATGAGAACTGTGCCATGTGTTTCCCTTCAGAAACGGAGTTAAATGCCAAGCTCTGTGTCTTCCTTCAAGCAAGACTTCGTTTCAGGTAAACACAGTCACTTCTCGGATCAAAGGAAGCTACATTGTTCACAAAGCTCACACGTTTCTCGCTCTTAACTGAAAAGCATTGGATGTTAGAGGACCTGTGGTTTGTATGAGTTTCAGAAACAGAGTTGAACTAGATATGGTCCATGTGTGTAGGAAACACAGTTCTTTTGTTCTGAGCACACTCACGTTTCCCTCTGTATTAGAGACTCTAGAAAGAAAGAGCATGCTTCTTGCTCTAAAGCAGAGTGTGTTTCATGGATGAGAACTGTGCCCTGTGTTTCCCTTCAGAATCAGAGTTAATTGCCAGAACTGTGTCTTTCTTCAAGCCTGACTTCCTTTCAGGTAAACGCAGACACTTTTCAGCTCAAACGAAGCTACATTGTTCACTAAGCTCACAGGTTTCTCGCTCTTAACTGAAAAGCATTGGATGTTAGAGGACCAGTGTATTCTATCAGTTTCATAAACAGAGTTGAAATAGATATGGTCTGTGTGTGTAGGAAACACAGTTCTTTTGTTCTGAGCACACTCACGTTTCCCTCTGTATTAGAGACTCTAGAAAGCAAGAGCGTGCTTCTTGTTCTAAAGCAGAATGTGTTTCATGCATGAGAACTGTGCCGTGTGTTTCTATTCAGAAATGGAGTTAAATGCCAGGCTCTGTGTCTTTCTTCAAGCAAGACTTCGTTTCAGGTAAACGCAGTCATTTTTCAGCTCAAGTGAAGCTACATTGTTCACGAAGCTCACACGTTTCTCGCTCTTAACTGAAATGCATTTGATGTTAGTGGACCTGTTGTTTGTATCAGTTTCAGAAACAGAGTTGATCTAGATATGGTCCGTGTGTGTAGGAAACACAGTTCTTTTGTTCTGAGCACACTCACGTTTCCCACTGTATTAGAGACTCTAGAAATCAAGAGCGTGCTTCTTGCTCTAAAGCAGAGTGTGTTTCATGGATGAGAACTGTGCCGTGTGTTTCCCTTCAGAAACGGAGTTCAATGCCAGGCTCTGTGTCTTCCTTCAAGCAAGACTTCGTTTCAGGTAAACGCAGTCACTTTTAAGCTCAAACGAAGCTACAATGTTCAAAAAGCTCACACGTATCTCGCTCTTAACTGAAAAGCATTGGATGTTAGAGGACCTGTGGTTTGTTTCAGTTTCAGAAAGAGAGTTGAACTAGATATTGTTCGTGTGTGTATGAAACACAGTTCTTTTGTTCTCAGCACACTCACGTTTCCCTCTGTATTAGAGACTCTAGAAATCAAGAGCGTGCTTCTTGCTCTAAAGCAGAGTGTGTTTCATGGAAGAGAATTGTGCCGTGTGTTTCCCTTCAGAAACGGAGTTAAATGGCAGGCTCTGTGTCTTCCTTCAAGCAAGAATTCGTTTCAGGTAAACGCAATCACTTTTCATCTCAAAGGAAGCTACATTGTTCACAAAGCTCACACGTTTCTCGCTCTTAACTGAATAGCATTGGATGTTAGAGGACCTGTGGTTTGTATCAGTTTCAGAATCAGAGTTGAACTAGATATGGTCCGTGTGTAGGAAACACACTTCTTTTGTTTTAAGCACACTCACGTTTCCCTCTGTATTAGAGACTCTAGAAAGCAAGAGCGTGCTTCTTGCTCTAAAGCAGAGTGTGTTTCATGGATGAGAACTGTGCCGTGTGTTTCCCTGCAGAAACGGAGTTAAATGCCAGGTGTGTGTCTTCCTACAAGCAAGACTTCGTTTCAGGTAAACGCAGTCACTTTTCACCTCAAAGGAAGCTACATTGTTCACGAAGCTCACACGTTTCTCGCTCTTAACTGAAAAGCATTGGATATTAGAGGACCTGTGGTTTGTATCAGTTTCAGAAACAGAGTTGAACTAGATATGGTCCGTGAGTGTAGGAAACACATTACTTTTGTTCTGAGCACACTCACATTTCCCTCTGTATTAGAGACTCTAGAAAGCAAGAGCATTCTTCTTGCTCTAATGCAGTGTGTGTTTCATGGATGACAACTGTGCCATGTGTTTCCTTTCAGAAACGGAATTAAATGCCAGGCATGTGTCTTCCTACAAGCAAGACTTCGTTTAAGGTAAACGCAGTCACTTTTCAGCTCAAAGGAAGCTACATTGTTCACAAAGCTCACACGTTTCTCGCTCTTAACTGAAAAGCATTGGATGTTAGAGGACCTGTGGTTTGTATCAGTTTCAGAAACAGAGTTGAACTAGATATGGTCCGTGTGTAGGAAACACACTTCTTTTGCTCTGAGCACACTCACGTTTCCCTCTGTATTAGAGACTCTAGAAATCAAGAGCGTGCTTCTTGCTCTAAAGCAGAGTGTGTTTCATGGATGAGAACTGTGCCCTGTGTTTCCCTTCAGAAACGGAGTTCAATGCCAGGCTCTGTGTCTTCCTTCAAGCAAGAATTCGTTTCAGGTAAACGCAGTCACTTTTCAGCTCAAACGAAGCTACATGGTTCACGAAGCTCACACGTTTCTCGCTCTTAACTGAAATGTATTGGATGTTAGAGGACCTGTGGTTTGTATCAGTTTCAGAAACAGAGTTGAACTAGATATGGTCTGTCAGTGTAGGAAACACAGTACTTTTGTTCTGAGCACACTCACATTTCCCTCTGTATTAGAGACTCTAGAAAGCAAGAGCGTGCTTCTTGCTCTAAAGCAGTGTGTGTTTCATGGATGAGAACTGTGCCCTGTGTTTCCCTTCAGAAACGGAGTTAAATGCCAGGCTCTGTGTCTTTCTTCAAGCAAGACTTCGTTTCAGGTAAACGCAGTCACTTTTCAGCTCAAGCGCAGCTACATTGTTCAGAAAGCTCACACGTTTCTCGCTCTTAACTGAAAAGCATTGGATATTAGAGGACCTGTGGTTTGTATCAGTTTCAGAAACAGAGTTGAACTAGATATGGTCCGTGTGTGTAGGAAACACAGTTCTTTTGTTCTGAGCACACTCACCTTTCCCTCTGCATTAGAGACTCTATAAATCAAGAGCGTGCTTCTTGCTCTAAAGCAGAGTGTGTTTCATGGATGAGAACAGTGCCGTGTGTTTCCCTTCAGAAACGGAGTTAATTGCCAGAACTGTGTCTTTCTTCAAGCCTGACTTCCTTTCAGGTAAACGCAGACACATTTCAGCTCAAATGAAGCTACATTGTTCACTAAGCTCACAGGTTTCTTGCTCTTAACTGAAAAGCATTGGATGTTAGTGGACCTGTGGATTCTATCAGTTTCATAAACAGAGTTGAAATAGATATGGTCGGTGTGTGTAGGAAACACAGTTCTTTTGTTCTGAGCACACTCACGTTTCCCTCTGTATTAGAGAATCTAGAAAGCAAGAGCGTGCTTCTTGTTCTAAAGCAGAATGTGTTTCATGCATGAGAACTGTGCCGTGTGTTTCCCTTCAGAAATGGAGTTAAATGCCAGGCTCTGTGTCTTTCTTCAAGCAAGACTTCGTTTCAGGTAAACGCAGTCATTTTACAGCTCAAGCGAAGCTAAATTGTTCACGAAGCTCACACGTTTCTCGCTCTTAACTGAAAAGCATTGGATGTTAGTGGACCTGTTGTTTGTATCAGTTTCATAAACAGAGTTGCACTAGATATGGTCCGTGTGTGTAGGAAACACAGTTCTTTTGTTCTGAGCACACTCACGTTTCCCTCTGTATTAGAGACTCTAGAAAGCAAGAGCGTGCTTCTTACTCTAAAGCAGAGTGTGTTTCATGGATGAGAACTGTGCCGTGTGTTTCCCTTCAGAAACGGAGTTAAATGCCAAGCTCTGTGTCTTCCTTCAAGCAAGACTTCGTTTCAGGTAAACACAGTCACTTCTCGGATCAAAGGAAGCTACATTGTTCACAAAGCTCACACGTTTCTCGCTCTTAACTGAAAAGCATTGGATGTTAGAGGACCTGTGGTTTGTATGAGTTTCAGAAACAGAGTTGAACTAGATATGGTCCATGTGTGTAGGAAACACAGTTCTTTTGTTCTGAGCACACTCATGTTTCCCTCTGTATTAGAGACTCTAGAAAGAAAGAGCATGCTTCTTGCTCTAAAGCAGAGTGTGTTTCATGGATGAGAACTGTGCCCTGTGTTTCCCTTCAGAATCAGAGTTAATTGCCAGAACTGTGTCTTTCTTCAAGCCTGACTTCCTTTCAGGTAAACGCAGACACTTTTCAGCTCAAACGAAGCTACATTGTTCACTAAGCTCACAGGTTTCTCGCTCTTAACTGAAAAGCATTGGATGTTAGTGGACCTGTTTTTTGTATCAGTTTCAGAAACAGAGTTGAACTAAATATGGTCCGTGTGTGTAGGAAACACAGTTCTTTTGTTCTGAGCACACTCACGTTTCCCTCAGTATTAGAGATTCTAGAAAGCAAGAGCGTGCTTCTTGCTCTAAAGCAGAGTGTGTTTCATGGATGAGAACTGTGCCCTGTGTTTCCCTTCAGAAACGGAGTTAAATGCCAGGCGTGTGTCTTCCTACAAGCAAGACTTCGTTTCAGGTAAACGCAGTCACTTTTCAGCTCAAAAGAAGCTACATTGTTCACGAAGCTCACATGTTTCTCGCTCTAAACTGAAAAGCATTGGATGTTAGAGGACCTGTGGTTTGTATCAGTTTCAGAAACAGAGTTGAACTAGATATGGTCCGTGTGTGTAGGAAACACAGTTCTTTTGTTCTGAGCACACTCACCTTTCCCTCTGCATTAGAGACTCTAGAAATCAAGAGCGTGCTTCTTGCTCTAAAGCAGAGTGTGTTTCATGGATGAGAACTGTGCTGTGTGTTTCCCTTCAGAAACGGAGTTAATTGCCAGAACTGTGTCTTTCTTCAAGCCTGACTTCCTTTCAGGTAAACGCAGACACTTTTCAGCTCAAATGAAGCTACATTGTTCACTAAGCTCACAGGTTTCTCGCTCTTAACTGAAAAGCATTGGATGTTAGTGGACCTGTGGATTCTATCAGTTTCATAAACAGAGTTGAAATAGATATGGTCGGTGTGTGTAGGAAACACAGTTCTTTTGTTCTGAGCACACTCACGTTTCCCTCTGTATTAGAGAATCTAGAAAGCAAGAGCGTGCATCTTGTTCTAAAGCAGAATGTGTTTCATGCATGAGAACTGTGCCGTGTGTTTCCCTTCAGAAATGGAGTTAAATGCCAGGCTCTGTGTCTTTCTTCAAGCAAGACTTCGTTTCAGGTAAACGCAGTCATTTTTCAGCTCAAGCGAAGCTACATTGTTCACGAAGCTCACACGTTTCTCGCTCTTAACTGAAAAGCATTGGATGTTAGTGGACCTGTTGTTTGTATCAGTTTCATAAACAGAGTTGAACTAGATATGGTCCGTGTGTGTAGGAAACACAGTTCTTTTGTTCTGAGCACACTCACGTTTCCCTCTGTATTAGAGACTCTAGAAAGCAAGAGCGTGCTTCTTGCTCTAAAGCAGTGTGTGTTTCATGGATGAGAACTGTGCCATGTGTTTCCCTTCAGAAACGGAGTTAAATGCCAAGCTCTGTGTCTTCCTTCAAGCAAGACTTCGTTTCAGGTAAACACAGTCACTTCTCGGATCAAAGGAAGCTACATTGTTCACAAAGCTCACACGTTTCTCGCTCTTAACTGAAAAGCATTGGATGTTAGAGGACCTGTGGTTTGTATGAGTTTCAGAAACAGAGTTGAACTAGATAAGGTCCATGTGTGTAGGAAACACAGTTCTTTTGTTCTGAGCACACTCACGTTTCCCTCTCTATTAGAGACTCTAGAAAGAAAGAGCATGCTTCTTGCTCTAAAGCAGAGTGTGTTTCATGGATGAGAACTGTGCCCTGTGTTTCCCTTCAGAATCAGAGTTAATTGCCAGAACTGTGTCTTTCTTCAAGCCTGACTTCCTTTCAGGTAAACGCAGACACTTTTCAGCACAAACGAAGCTACATTGTTCACTAAGCTCACAGGTTTCTCGCTCTTAACTGAAAAGCATTGGATGTTAGAGGACCTGTGTATTCTATCAGTTTCATAAACAGAGTTGAAATAGATATGGTCTGTGTGTGTAGGAAACACAGTTCTTTTGTTCTGAGCACACTCACGTTTCCCTCTGTATTAGAGACTCTAGAAAGAAAGAGCATGCTTCTTGCTCTAAAGCAGAGTGTGTTTCATGGATGAGAACTGTGCCCTGTGTTTCCCTTCAGAATCAGAGTTAATTGCCAGAACTGTGTCTTTCTTCAAGCCTGACTTCCTTTCAAGTATACGCAGACACTTTTCAGCTCAAACGAAGCTACATTGTTCACTAAGCTCACAGGTTTCTCGCTCTTAACTGAAAAGCATTGGATGTTAGAGGACCAGTGTATTCTATCAGTTTCATAAACAGAGTTGAAATAGATATGGTCTGTGTGTGTAGGAAACACAGTTCTTTTGTTCTGAGCACACTCACGTTTCCCTCTGTATTAGAGACTCTAGAAAGCAAGAGCGTGCTTCTTGTTGTAAAGCAGAATGTGTTTCATGCATGAGAACTGTGCTGTGTGTTTCCCTTCAGAAATGGAGTTAAATGCCAGGCTCTGTGACTTTCTTCAAGCAAGACTTCGTTTCAGGTAAACGCAGTCATTTTTCAGCTCAAGTGAAGCTACATTGTTCACGAAGCTCACACGTTTCTCGCTCTTAACTGAAATGCATTTGATGTTAGTGGACCTGTTGTTTGTATCAGTTTCAGAAACAGAGTTGATCTAGATATGGTCCGTGTGTGTAGGAAACACAGTTCTTTTGTTCTGAGCACACTCACGTTTCCCTCTGTATTAGAGACTCTAGAAATCAAGAGCGTGCTTCTTGCTCTAAAGCAGAGTGTGTTTCATGGATGAGAACTGTGCCCTGTGTTTCCCTTCAGAAACGGAGTTCAATGCCAGGCTCTGTGTCTTCCTTCAAGCAAGACTTCGTTTCAGGTAAACGCAGTCACTTTTAAGCTGAAACGAAGCTACAATGTTCAAAAAGCTCACACGTATCTCGCTCTTAACTGAAAAGCATTGGATGTTAGAGGACCTGTGGTTTGTTTCAGTTTCAGAAAGAGAGTTGAACTAGATATTGTTCGTGTGTGTATGAAACACAGTTCTTTTGTTCTCAGCACACTCACGTTTCCCTCTGTATTAGAGACTCTAGAAATCAAGAGCGTGCTTCTTGCTCTAAAGCAGAGTGTGTTTCATGGATGAGAACTGTGCCGTGTGTTTCCCTTCAGAAACGGAGTTAAATGGCAGGCTCTGTGTCTTCCTTCAAGCAAGAATTCGTTTCAGGTAAACGCAATCACTTTTCATCTCAAAGGAAGCTACATTGTTCACAAAGCTCACACGTTTCTCGCTCTTAACTGAATAGCATTGGATGTTAGAGGACCTGTGGTTTGTATCAGTTTCAGAAACAGAGTTGAACTAGATATGGTCCGTGTGTAGGAAACACACTTCTTTTGTTTTGAGCACACTCACGTTTCCCTCTGTATTAGAGACTCTAGAAAGCAAGAGCGTGCTTCTTGCTCTAAAGCAGAGTGTGTTTCATGGATGAGAACTGTGCCGTGTGTTTCCCTGCAGAAACGGAGTTAAATGCCAGGTGTGTGTCTTCCTACAAGCAAGACTTCGTTTCAGGTAAACGCAGTCACTTTTCACCTCAAAGGAAGCTACATTGTTCACGAAACTCTCATGTTTCTCGCTCATAACTGAAAAGCATTGGATGTTAGAGGACCTGTGGTTTGTATCAGTTTCAGAAACAGAGTTGAACTAGACATGGTCCGTGTGTGTAGGAAACACAGTTCTTTTGTTCTGAGCACACTCACGTTTCCCTCTCTATTAGAGACTCTAGAAATCAAGAGCGTGCTTCTTGCTCTAAAGCAGAGTGTGTATCATGGATGAGAACTCTGCCCTGTGTTTCCCTTCAGAAACGGAGTTAAATGCCAGGCGTGTGTCTTCCTACAAGCAAGACTTCGTTTCAGGTAAACGCAGTCACTTTTCAGCTCAAACGAAGCTACATGGTTCACGAAGCTCACACGTTTCTCGCTCTTAACTCAAAAGTATTGGATGTTAGAGGACCTGTGGTTTGTATCAGTTTCAGAAACAGAGTTGAACTAGATATGGTCCGTGTGTAGGAAACACAGTTCTTTTGTTCTGAGCACACTCACGTTTCCCTCTGTATTAGAGACTCTAGAAAGCAAGAGCTTGCTTCTTGCTCTAAAGCAGAGTGTGTTTCATGGATGAGAACTGTGCCGTGTGTTTCCCTTCAGAAACGGAGTTAAATGCCATGCTCTGTGTCTTCCTTCAAGCAAGACTTCGTTTCTGGTAAACGCAGTCACAATTCAGCTCAAAGGAAGATACATTGTAAACAAAGCTCACACGTTTCTCGCTCTTAACTGAAAAGCATTGGATGTTAGAGGACCTGTGGTTTGTATCAGTTTCAGAAACAGAGTTGAACTAGATATGGTCCGTGTGTAGGAAACACACTTCTTTTGTTTTGAGCACACTCACGTTGCCCTCTGTATTAGAGACTCTAGAAAGCAAGAGCGTGCTTCTTGCTCTAAAGCAGAGTGTGTTTCATGGATGAGAACTGTGCCGTGTGTTTCCCTGCAGAAACGGAGTTAAATGCCAGGTGTGTGTCTTCCTACAAGCAAGACTTCGTTTCAGGTAAACGCAGTCACTTTTCACCTCAAAGGAAGCTACATTGTTCACGAAACTCTCATGTTTCTCGCTCATAACTGAAAAGCATTGGATGTTAGAGGACCTGTGGTTTGTATCAGTTTCAGAAACAGAGTTGAACTAGACATGGTCCGTGTGTGTAGGAAACACAGTTCTTTTGTTCTGAGCACACTCACGTTTCCCTCTCTATTAGAGACTCTAGAAATCAAGAGCGTGCTTCTTGCTCTAAAGCAGAGTGTGTATCATGGATGAGAACTCTGCCCTGTGTTTCCCTTCAGAAACGGAGTTAAATGCCAGGCGTGTGTCTTCCTACAAGCAAGACTTCGTTTCAGGTAAACGCAGTCACTTTTCAGCTCAAACGAAGCTACATGGTTCACGAAGCTCACACGTTTCTCGCTCTTAACTCAAAAGTATTGGATGTTAGAGGACCTGTGGTTTGTATCAGTTTCAGAAACAGAGTTGAACTAGATATGGTCCGTGTGTAGGAAACACAGTTCTTTTGTTCTGAGCACACTCACGTTTCCCTCTGTATTAGAGACTCTAGAAAGCAAGAGCTTGCTTCTTGCTCTAAAGCAGAGTGTGTTTCATGGATGAGAACTGTGCCGTGTGTTTCCCTTCAGAAACGGAGTTAAATGCCATGCTCTGTGTCTTCCTTCAAGCAAGACTTCGTTTCTGGTAAACGCAGTCACAATTCAGCTCAAAGGAAGATACATTGTAAACAAAGCTCACACGTTTCTCGCTCTTAACTGAAAAGCATTGGATGTTAGAGGACCTGTGGTTTGTATCAGTTTCAGAAACAGAGTTGAACTAGATATGGTCCGTGTGTAGGAAACACACTTCTTTTGTTTTGAGCACACTCACGTTGCCCTCTGTATTAGAGACTCTAGAAAGCAAGAGCGTGCTTCTTGCTCTAAAGCAGAGTGTGTTTCATGGATGAGAACTGTGCCGTGTGTTTCCCTTCAGAAATGGAGTTAAATGCCAGGTGTGTGTCTTCCTACAAGCAAGACTTCGTTTCAGGTAAACGCAGTCACTTTTCACCTCAAAGGAAGCTACATTGTTCACGAAGCTCACACATTTCTCGCTCTTAACTGAAAAGCATTGGATGTTAGAGGACCTGTGGTTTGTATCAGTTTCAGAAACAGAGTTGAACTAGATATGGTCCGTGTGTGTAGGAAACACAGTTCTTTTGTTCTGAGCACACTAACGTTTCCCTCTGTATTAGAGACTCTAGAAAGCAAGAGCGTGCTTCTTGCTCTAAAGCAGAGTGTGTTTCATGGATGAGAACTGTGCCGTGTGTTTCCCTTCAGAAACGGATTTAAATGCCAGGCTCTGTGTCTTTCTTCAAGCAAGACTTCGTTTCAGGTAAATGAAGTCACTTTTCAGATCAAACGAAGCTACATTGTTCACGAAGCTCACACGTTTCTCGCTCTTAACTGAAAAGCATTGCATATTAGAGGACCTGTGGTTTGTATCAGTTTCAGAAACAGAGTTGAACTAGATATGGTCCGTGAGTGTAGGAAACACATTACTTTTGTTCTGAGCACACTCACATTTCCCTCTGTATTAGAGACTCTAGAAAGCAAGAGCATTCTTCTTGCTCTAATGCAGTGTGTGTTTCATGGATGACAACTGTGCCATGTGTTTCCTTTCAGAAACAGAATTAAATGCCAGGCATGTGTCTTCCTACAAGCAAGACTTCGTTTAAGGTAAACGCAGTCACTTTTCAGCTCAAAGGAAGCTACATTGTTCACAAAGCTCACACGTTTCTCGCTCTTAACTGAAAAGCATTGGATGTTAGAGGACCTGTGGTTTGTATCAGTTTCAGAAACAGAGTTGAACTAGATATGGTCCGTGTGTAGGAAACACACTTCTTTTGCTCTGAGCACACTCACGTTTCCCTCTGTATTAGAGACTCTAGAAATCAAGAGCGTGCTTCTTGCTCTAAAGCAGAGTGTGTTTCATGGATGAGAACTGTGCCCTGTGTTTCCCTTCAGAAACGGAGTTAAATGGCAGGCTCTGTGTCTTCCTTCAAGCAAGACTTCGTTTCAGGTAAACGCAGTCACTTTTCACCTCAAAGGAAGCTACATTGTTCACGAAACTCTCACGTTTCTCGCTCTTAACTGAAAAGCATTGGATGTTAGAGGACCTGTGGTTTGTATCAGTTTCAGAAACAGAGTTGAACTAGATATGGTCCGTGTGTGTAGGAAACACAGTTCTTTTGTTCTGAGCACACTCGCGTTTCCCTGTGTATTAGAGACTCTAGAAATCAAGAGCGTGCTTCTTGCTCTAAAGCAGTGTGTGTTTCATGGATGAGAACTGTGCCGTGTGTTTCCCTTCAGAAACGGAGTTAAATGCCAGGTCTGTGTCTTCCTACAAGCAAGACTTTGTTTCAGGTAAACGCAGTCACTTTTCACCTCAAAGGAAGCTACATTGTTCACGAAGCTCACACATTTCTCGCTCTTAACTGAAAAGCATTGGATGTTAGAGGACCTGTGGTTTGTATCAGTTTCAGAAACAGAGTTGAACTAGATATGGTCCGTCAGTGTAGGAAACACAGTACTTTTGTTCTGAGAACACTCACATTTTCCTCTGTATTAGAGACTCTAGAAAGCAAGAGCGTGCTTCTTGCTGTAAAGCAGTGTGTGTTTCATGGATGAGAACTGTGCCGTGTGTTTCCCTTCAGAAACGGAATTAAATGCCAGGCGTGTGTCTTCCTACAAGCAAGAGTTCGTTTAAGGAAAACGCTGTCACTTTTAAGCTCAAACAAAGCTACATTGTTCACAAAGCTCCCACGTATCTCGCTCTTAACTGAAAAGCATTGGATGTTAGAGGACCTGTGGTTTGTTTCAGTTTCAGAAAGAGAGTTGACCTAAATATTGTTCGTGTGTATAGGAAACACCGTTCTTTTGTTCTCAGCACACTCACGTTTCCCTATGTATTAGAGACTCTAGAAATCAAGAGCATGCTTCTTGCTCTAAAGCAGAGTGTGTTTCATGGATGAGAACTGTGCCGTGTGTTTCCCTTCAGAAACGGAGTTAAATGGCATCTCTGTGTCTTCCTTCAAGCAAGACTTCGTTTCAGGTAAACGCAGTCACTTTTCAGCTCAAAGAAGCTACATTGTTCACAAAGCTCACACGTTTCTCGCTCTTAAGTGAAAAGCATTGGATGTTAGAGGACCTGTTGTTTGTATCAGTTTCAGAAACAGAGTTGAACTAGATATGGTCCATGTGTAGGAAACACACTTCTTTTGTTCTGAGCACACTCACGTTTCCCTCTGTATTAGAGAGTCTAGAAAGCTAGAGCGTGCTTCTTGCTCTAAAGCAGAGTGTGTTTCATGGATGAGAACTGTGCCGTGTGTTTCCCTTCAGAAATGGAGTTAAATGCCAGGTGTGTGTCTTCCTACAAGCAAGACTTCGTTTCAGGTAAACGCAGTCACTTTTCACCTCAAACGAAGCTACATTGTTCACGAAGCTCACACGTTTCTCGCTCTTAACTGAAAAGCATTGGATATTAGAGGACCTGTGGTTTGTATCAGTTTCAGAAACAGAGTTGAACTAGATATGGTCCGTGAGTGTAGGAAACACATTACTTTTGTTCTGAGCACACTCACATTTCCCTCTGTATTAGAGACTCTAGAAAGCAAGAGCATTCTTCTTGCTCTAATGCAGTGTGTGTTTCATGGATGACAACTGTGCCATGTGTTTCCCTTCAGAAACGGAATTAAATGCCAGGCGTGTGTCTTCCTACAAGCAAGACTTCATTTAAGGTAAACGCAGTCACTTTTCAGCTCAAAGGAAGCTACATTGTTCACAAAGCTCACATGTTTCTCGCTCTTAACTGAAAAGCATTGGATGTTAGAGGACCTGTGGTTTGTATCAGTTTCAGAAACAGAGTTGAACTAGATATGGTCCGTGTGTAGGAAACACACTTCTTTTGCTCTGAGCACACTCACGTTTCCCTCTGTATTAGAGACTCTAGAAAGCAAGAGCGTGCTTCTTACTCTAAAGCAGAGTGTGTTTCATGGATGAGAACTGTGCCGTGTGTTTCCGTTCAGAAACGGAGTTAAATGCCAGGCTCTGTGTCTTCCTTCAAGCAAGACTTCATTTCAGGTAAACGCAGTCACTTTTCAGCTCAAAGGAAGATACATTGTTCACAAAGCTCACAAGTTTCTCGCTCTTAACTGAGAAGCATTGGATGTTAGAGGACCTGTGGTTTGTATCAGTTTCAGAAACAGAGTTGAACTAGATATGGTCCGTGTGTAGGAAACACACTTCTTTTGTTTTGAGAACACTCACGTTTCCCTCTGTATTAGAGACTCTAGACAGCAAGGGCATGCTTCTTGCTCTAAAGCAGAGTGTGTTTCATGGATGAGAACTGTGCCCTGTGTTTCCCTTCAGAAAGGAAGTTAAATGCCAGGCGTGTGTCTTCCTACAAGCAAGACTTCGTTTCAGGTAAACACAGTCACTTTTCAGTTCAAAAGAAGCTACATTGTTTACGAAGCTCACACGTTTCTCGCTCTCAACTGAAAAGCATTGGATGTTAGAGGACCTGTGGTTTGTATCAGTTTCAGAAACAGAGTTGAACTAGATATGGTCCGTGTGTAGGAAACACAGTTCTTTTGTTCTGAGCACACTCATGTTTCCCTCTGTATTAGAGAATCTAGAAAGCAAGAGCGTGCTTCTTGCTCTAAAGCAGAGTGTGTTTCATGGATGAGAACTGTGCCGTGTGTTTCCCTTCAGAAACGGATTTAAATGCCAGGCTCTGTGTCTTTCTTCAAGCAAGACTTCGTTTCAGGTAAATGAAGTCACTTTTCAGCTCAAACGAAGCTACATTGTTCACGAAGCTCACACGTTTCTCGCTCTTAACTGAAAAGCATTGGATATTAGAGGACCTGTGGTTTGGATCAGTTTTAGAAACAGAGTTGAACTAGATATGGTCTGTCAGTGTAGGAAACACAGTACTTTTGTTCTGAGGACACTCACATTTCCCTCTGTATTAGAGTCTCTAGAAAGCAAGAGCGTGCTTCTTGCTCTAAAGCAGTGTGTGTTTCATGGATGAGAACTGTGCCGTGTGTTTCCCTTCAGAAACGGAATTAAATGCCAGGCGTGTGTCTTCCTACAAGCAAGAGTTCGTTTAAGGAAAACGCTGTCACTTTTAAGCTCAAACAAAGCTACATTGTTCACAAAGCTCCCACGTATCTCGCTCTTAACTGAAAAGCATTGGATGTTAGAGGACCTGTGGTTTGTTTCAGTTTCAGAAAGAGAGTTGACCTAAATATTGTTCGTGTGTATAGGAAACACCGTTCTTTTGTTCTCAGCACACTCATGTTTCCCTATGTATTAGAGACTCTAGAAATCAAGAGCATGCTTCTTGCTCTAAAGCAGAGTGTGTTTCATGGATGAGAACTGTGCCGTGTGTTTCCCTTCAGAAACGGAGTTAAATGGCAGTCTCTATGTCTTCCTTCAAGCAAGACTTCGTTTCAGGTAAACGCAGTCACTTTTCAGCTCAAAGAAGCTACATTGTTCACAAAGCTCACACGTTTCTCGCTCTTAACTGAAAAGCATTGGATGTTAGAGGACCTGTTGTTTGTATCAGTTTCAGAAACAGAGTTGAACTAGATATGGTCCGTGTGTAGGAAACACACTTCTTTTGTTCTGAGCACACTCACGTTTCCCTCTGTATTAGAGACTCTAGAAATCAAGAGCGTGCTTCTTGCTCTAAAGCAGAGTGTGTTTCATGGATGAGAACTGTGCCGTGTGTTTCCCTTCAGAAACGGAGTTAAATTCCAGGCTCTGTGTCTTCCTTCAAGCAAGACTTCATTTTAGGTAAACGCAATCACTTTTCAGCTCAAAGGAAGATACATTGTTCAAAAAGCTCACACGTTTCTCGCTCTTAACTGAAAAGCATTGGATGTTAGAGGACCTGTGGTTTGTATCAGTTTCAGAAACAGAGTTGAACTAGATATGGTCCGTGTGTAGGAAACACAGTTCTTTTGTTCTGAGCACACTCACGTTTCCCTCTGTATTAGAGACTCTAGAAAGCAAGAGCGTGCTTCTTGCTCTAAAGCAGTGTGTGTTTCATGGATGAGAACTGTGCCATGTGTTTCCCTTCAGAAACGGAGTTAAATGCCAAGCTCTGTGTCTTCCTTCAAGCAAGACTTCGTTTCAGGTAAACACAGTCACTTCTCGGATCAAAGGAAGCTACATTGTTCACAAAGCTCACACGTTTCTCGCTCTTAACTGAAAAGCATTGGATGTTAGAGGACCTGTGGTTTGTATGAGTTTCAGAAACAGAGTTGAACTAGATATGGTCCATGTGTGTAGAAACACAGTTCTTTTGTTCTGAGCACACTCACGTTTCCCTCTGTATTAGAGACTCTAGAAAGAAAGAGCATGCTTCTTGCTCTAAAGCAGAGTGTGTTTCATGGATGAGAACTGTGCCCTGTGTTTCCCTTCAGAATCAGAGTTAATTGCCAGAACTGTGTCTTTCTTCAAGCCTGACTTCCTTTCAGGTAAACGCAGACACTTTTCAGCACAAACGAAGCTACATTGTTCACTAAGCTCACAGGTTTCTCGCTCTTAACTGAAAAGCATTGGATGTTAGAGGACCTGTGTATTCTATCAGTTTCATAAACAGAGTTGAAATAGATATGGTCTGTGTGTGTAGGAAACACAGTTCTTTTGTTCTGAGCACACTCACGTTTCCCTCTGTATTAGAGACTCTAGAAAGAAAGAGCATGCTTCTTGCTCTAAAGCAGAGTGTGTTTCATGGATGAGAACTGTGCCCTGTGTTTCCCTTCAGAATCAGAGTTAATTGCCAGAACTGTGTCTTTCTTCAAGCCTGACTTCCTTTCAAGTATACGCAGAAACTTTTCAGCTCAAACGAAGCTACATTGTTCACTAAGCTCACAGGTTTCTCGCTCTTAACTGAAAAGCATTGGATGTTAGAGGACCAGTGTATTCTATCAGTTTCATAAACAGAGTTGAAATAGATATGGTCTGTGTGTGTAGGAAACACAGTTCTTTTGTTCTGAGCACACTCACGTTTCCCTCTGTATTAGAGACTATAGAAAGCAAGAGCGTGCTTCTTGTTCTAAAGCAGAATGTGTTTCATGCATGAGAACTGTGCTGTGTGTTTCCCTTCAGAAATGGAGTTAAATGCCAGGCTCTGTGACTTTCTTCAAGCAAGACTTCGTTTCAGGTAAACGCAGTCATTTTTCAGCTCAAGTTAAGCTACATTGTTCACGAAGCTCACACGTTTCTCGCTCTTAACTGAAATGCATTTGATGTTAGTGGACCTGTTGTTTGTATCAGTTTCAGAAACAGAGTTGATCTAGATATGGTCCGTGTGTGTAGGAAACAAAGTTCTTTTGTTCTGAGCACACTCACGTTTCCCTCTGTACTAGAGACTCTAGAAATCAAGAGCGTGCTTCTTGCTCTAAAGCAGAGTGTGTTTCATGGATGAGAACTGTGCCCTGTGTTTCCCTTCAGAAACGGAGTTCAATGCCAGGCTCTGTGTCTTCCTTCAAGCAAGACTTCGTTTCAGGTAAACGCAGTCACTTTTCACCTCAAAGGAAGCTACATTGTTCAAAAAGCTCACACGTATCTCGCTCTTAACTGAAAAGCATTGGATGTTAGAGGACCTGTGGTTTGTTTCAGTTTCAGAAAGAGAGTTGAACTAGATATTGTTCGTGTGTGTATGAAACACAGTTCTTTTGTTCTCAGCACACTCACGTTTCCCTCTGTATTAGAGACTCTAGAAATCAAGATCGTGCTTCTTGCTCTAAAGCAGAGTGTGTTTCATGGATGAGAACTGTGCTGTGTGTTTCCCTTCAGAAACAGAGTTAAATGGCAGGCTCTGTGTCTTCCTTCAAGCAAGAATTCGTTTCAGGTAAACGCAATCACTTTTCATCTCAAAGGAAGCTACATTGTTCACAAAGCTCACACGTTTCTCGCTCTTAACTGAATAGCATTGGATGTTAGAGGACCTGTGGTTTGTATCAGTTTCAGAAACAGAGTTGAACTAGATATGGTCCGTGTGTAGGAAACACACTTCTTTTGTTTTGAGCACACTCACGTTTCCCTCTGTATTAGAGACTCTAGAAAGCAAGAGCGTGCTTCTTGCTCTAAAGCAGAGTGTGTTTCATGGATGAGAACTGTGCCGTGTGTTTCCCTGCAGAAACGGAGTTAAATGCCAGGTGTGTGTCTTCCTACAAGCAAGACTTCGTTTCAGGTAAACGCAGTCACTTTTCACCTCAAAGGAAGCTACATTGTTCACGAAACTCTCATGTTTCTCGCTCTTAACTGAAAAGCATTGGATGTTAGAGGACCTGTGGTTTGTATCAGTTTCAGAAACAGAGTTGAACTATATATGGTCCGTGTGTGTAGGAAACACAGTTCTTTTGTTCTGAGCACACTCACGTTTCCCTCTGTATTAGAGACTCTAGAAATCAAGAGCGTGCTTCTTGCTCTAAAGCAGAGTGTGTATCATGGATGAGAACTCTGCCCTGTGTTTCCCTTCAGAAACGGAGTTAAATGCCAGGCGTGTGTCTTCCTACAAGCAAGACTTCGTTTCAGGTAAACGCAGTCACTTTTCAGCTCAAACGAAGCTACATGGTTCACGAAGCTCACACGTTTCTCGCTCTTAACTGAAAAGTATTGGATGTTAGAGGACCTGTGGTTTGTATCAGTTTCAGAAACAGAGTTGAACTAGATATGGTCCGTGTGTAGGAAACACAGTTCTTTTGTTCTGAGCACACTCACGTTTCCCTCTGTATTAGAGACTCTAGAAAGCAAGAGTTTGCTTCTTGCTCTAAAGCAGAGTGTGTTTCATGGATGAGAACTGTGCCGTGTGTTTCCCTTCAGAAACGGAGTTAAATGCCATGCTCTGTGTCTTCCTTCAAGCAAGACTTCGTTTCTGGTAAACGCAGTCACAATTCAGCTCAAAGGAAGATACATTGTAAACAAAGCTCACACGTTTCTCGCTCTTAACTGAAAAGCATTGGATGTTAGAGGACCTGTGGTTTGTATCAGTTTCAGAAACAGAGTTGAACTAGATATGGTCCGTGTGTAGGAAACACACTTCTTTTGTTTTGAGCACACTCACGTTTCCCTCTGTATTAGAGACTCTAGAAAGCAAGAGCGTGCTTCTTGCTCTAAAGCAGAGTGTGTTTCATGGATGAGAACTGTGCCGTGTGTTTCCCTTCAGAAATGGAGTTAAATGCCAGGTATGTGTCTTCCTACAAGCAAGACTTCGTTTCAGGTAAACGCAGTCACTTTTCACCTCAAAGGAAGCTACATTGTTCACGAAGCTCACACATTTCTCGCTCTTAACTGAAAAGCATTGGATGTTAGAGGACCTGTGGTTTGTATCAGTTTCAGAAATAGAGTTGAACTAGATATGGTCCGTGTGTGTAGGAAACACAGTTCTTTTGTTCTGAGCACACTAACGTTTCCCTCTGTATTAGAGACTCTAGAAAGCAAGAGCGTGCTTCTTGCTCTAAAGCAGAGTGTGTTTCATGGATGAGAACTGTGCCGTGTGTTTCCCTTCAGAAACGGATTTAAATGCCAGGCTCTGTGTCTTTCTTCAAGCAAGACTTCGTTTCAGGTAAATGAAGTCACTTTTCAGATCAAACGAAGCTACATTGTTCACGAAGCTCACACGTTTCTCGCTCTTAACTGAAAAGCATTGGATATTAGAGGACCTGTGGTTTGTATCAGTTTCAGAAACAGAGTTGAACTAGATATGGTCCGTGAGTGTAGGAAACACATTACTTTTGTTCTGAGCACACTCACATTTCCCTCTGTATTAGAGACTCTAGAAAGCAAGAGCATTCTTCTTGCTCTAATGCAGTGTGTGTTTCATGGATGACAACTGTGCCATGTGTTTCCTTTCAGAAACGGCATTAAATGCCAGGCATGTGTCTTCCTACAAGCAAGACTTCGTTTAAGGTAAACGCAGTCACTTTTCAGCTCAAAGGAAGCTACATTGTTCACAAAGCTCACACGTTTCTCGCTCTTAACTGAAAAGCATTGGATGTTAGAGGACCTGTGGTTTGTATCAGTTTCAGAAACAGAGTTGAACTAGATATGGTCCGTGTGTAGGAAACACACTTCTTTTGCTCTGAGCACACTCACGTTTCCCTCTGTATTAGAGACTCTAGAAATCAAGAGCGTGCTTCTTGCTCTAAAGCAGAGTGTGTTTCATGGATGAGAACTGTGCCCTGTGTTTCCCTTCAGAAACGGAGTTCAATGCCAGGCTCTGTGTCTTCCTTCAAGCAAGACTTCGTTTCAGGTAAACGCAGTCACTTTTAAGCTCAAACGAAGCTACAATGTTCAAAAAGCTCACACGTATCTCGCTCTTAACTGAAAAGCATTGGATGTTAGAGGACCTGTGGTTTGTTTCAGTTTCAGAAAGAGAGTTGAACTAGATATTGTTCGTGTGTGTAGGAAACACCGTTCTTTTGTTCTCAGCACACTCACGTTTCCCTCTGTATTAGAGACTCTAGAAATCAAGAGCGTGCTTCTTGCTCTAAAGCAGAGTGTGTTTCATGGATGAGAACTGTGCCGTGTGTTTCCCTTCAGATACGGAGTTAAATGGCAGGCTCTGTGTCTTCCTTCAAGCAAGACTTCGTTTCAGGTAAACGCAGTCACTTTTCACCTCAAAGGAAGCTACATTGTTCACGAAACTCTCACGTTTCTCGCTCTTAACTGAAAAGCATTGGATGTTAGAGGACCTGTGGTTTGTATCAGTTTCAGAAACAGAGTTGAACTAGATATGGTCCGTGTGTGTAGGAAACACAGTTCTTTTGTTCTGAGCACACTCGCGTTTCCCTCTGTATTAGAGACTCTAGAAATCAAGAGCGTGCTTCTTGCTCTAAAGCAGTGTGTGTTTCATGGATGAGAACTGTGCCGTGTGTTTCCCTTCAGAAACGGAGTTAAATGCCAGGTCTGTGTCTTCCTACAAGCAAGACTTTGTTTCAGGTAAACGCAGTCACTTTTCACCTCAAAGGAAGCTACATTGTTCACGAAGCTCACACATTTCTCGCTCTTAACTGAAAAGCATTGGATGTTAGAGGACCTGTGGTTTGTATCAGTTTCAGAAACAGAGTTGAACTAGATATGGTCCGTCAGTGTAGGAAACACAGTACTTTTGTTCTGAGAACACTCACATTTTCCTCTGTATTAGAGACTCTAGAAAGCAAGAGCGTGCTTCTTGCTCTAAAGCAGTGTGTGTTTCATGGATGAGAACTGTGCTGTGTGTTTCCCTTCAGAAACGGAATTAAATGCCAGGCGTGTGTCTTCCTACAAGCAAGAGTTCGTTTAAGGAAAACGCTGTCACTTTTAAGCTCAAACAAAGCTACATTGTTCACAAAGCTCCCACGTATCTCGCTCTTAACTGAAAAGCATTGGATGTTAGAGGACCTGTGGTTTGTTTCAGTTTCAGAAAGAGAGTTGACCTAAATATTGTTCGTGTGTGTAGGAAACACCGTTCTTTTGTTCTCAGCACACTCACGTTTCCCTCTGTATTAGAGACTCTAGAAATCAAGAGCGTGCTTCTTGCTCTAAAGCAGAGTGTGTTTCATGGATGAGAACTGTGCCGTGTGTTTCCCTTCAGATACGGAGTTAAATGGCAGGCTCTGTGTCTTCCTTCAAGCAAGACTTCGTTTCAGGTAAACGCAGTCACTTTTCACCTCAAAGGAAGCTACATTGTTCACGAAACTCTCACGTTTCTCGCTCTTAACTGAAAAGCATTGGATGTTAGAGGACCTGTGGTTTGTATCACTTTCAGAAACAGAGTTGAACTAGATATGGTCCGTGTGTGTAGGAAACACAGTTCTTTTGTTCTGAGCACACTCACGTTTCCCTCTGTATTAGAGACTCTAGAAATCAAGAGCGTGCTTCTTGCTCTAAAGCAGTGTGTGTTTCATGGATGAGAACTGTGCCGTGTGTTTCCCTTCAGAAACGGAGTTAAATGCCAGGTCTGTGTCTTCCTACAAGCAAGACTTTGTTTCAGGTAAACGCAGTCACTTTTCACCTCAAAGGAAGCTACATTGTTCACGAAGCTCACACATTTCTCGCTCTTAACTGAAAAGCATTGGATGTTAGAGGACCTTTGGTTTGTATCAGTTTCAGAAACAGAGTTGAACTAGATATGGTCCGTCAGTGTAGGAAACACAGTACTTTTGTTCTGAGAACACTCACATTTTCCTCTGTATTAGAGACTCTAGAAAGCAAGAGCGTGCTTCTTGCTCTAAAGCAGTGTGTGTTTCATGGATGAGAACTGTGCCGTGTGTTTCCCTTCAGAAACGGAATTAAATGCCAGGCGTGTGTCTTCCTACAAGCAAGAGTTCGTTTAAGGAAAACGCTGTCACTTTTAAGCTCAAACAAAGCTACATTGTTCACAAAGCTCCCACGTATCTCGCTCTTAACTGAAAAGCATTGGATGTTAGAGGACCTGTGGTTTGTTTCAGTTTCAGAAAGAGAGTTGACCTAAATATTGTTCGTGTGTATAGGAAACACCGTTCTTTTGTTCTCAGCACACTCACGTTTCCCTATGTATTAGAGACTCTAGAAATCAAGAGCATGCTTCTTGCTCTAAAGCAGAGTGTGTTTCATGGATGAGAACTGTGCCGTGTGTTTCCCTTCAGAAACGGAGTTAAATGGCAGTCTCTGTGTCTTCCTTCAAGCAAGACTTCGTTTCAGGTAAACGCAGTCACTTTACAGCTCAAAGAAGCTACATTGTTCACAAAGCTCACACGTTTCTCGCTCTTAACTGAAAAGCATTGGATGTTAGAGGACCTGTTGTTTGTATCAGTTTCAGAAACAGAGTTGAACTAGATATGGTCCATGTGTAGGAAACACACTTCTTTTGTTCTGAGCACACTCACGTTTCCCTCTGTATTAGAGACTCTAGAAAGCTAGAGCGTGCTTCTTGCTCTAAAGCAGAGTGTGTTTCATGGATGAGAACTGTGCCGTGTGTTTCCCTTCAGAAATGGAGTTAAATGCCAGGTGTGTGTCTTCCTACAAGCAAGACTTCATTTCAGGTAAACGCAGTCACTTTTCACCTCAAACGAAGCTACATTGTTCACGAAGCTCACACGTTTCTCGCTCTTAACTGAAAAGCATTGGATATTAGAGGACCTGTGGTTTGTATCAGTTTCAGAAACAGAGTTGAACTAGATATGGTCCGTGAGTGTAGGAAACACATTACTTTTGTTCTGAGCACACTCACATTTCCCTCTGTATTAGAGACTCTAGAAAGCAAGAGCCTTCTTCTTGCTCTAATGCAGTGTGTGTTTCATGGATGACAACTGTGGCATGTGTTTCCCTTCAGAAACGGAATTAAATGCCAGGCGTGTGTCTTCCTACAAGCAAGACTTCATTTAAGGTAAACGCAGTCACTTTTCAGCTCAAAGGAAGCTACATTGTTCACAAAGCTCACATGTTTCTCGCTCTTAACTGAAAAGCATTGGATGTTAGAGGACCTGTGGTTTTTATCAGTTTCAGAAACAGAGTTGAACTAGATATGGTCCGTGTGTAGGAAACACACTTCTTTTGCTCTGAGCACACTCACGTTTCCCTCTGTATTAGAGACTCTAGAAAGCAAGAGCGTGCTTCTTGCTCTAAAGCAGAGTGTGTTTCATGGATGAGAACTGTGCCGTGTGTTTCCCTTCAGAAACGGAGTTAAATGCCAGGCTCTGTGTCTTCCTTCAAGCAAGACTTCATTTCAGGTAAACGCAGTCACTTTTCAGCTCAAAGGAAGATACATTGTTCACAAAGCTCACAAGTTTCTCGCTCTTAACTGAGAAGCATTGGATGTTAGAGGACCTGTGGTTTGTATCAGTTTCAGAAACAGAGTTGAACTAGATATGGTCCGTGTGTAGGAAACACACTTCTTTTGTTTTGAGAACACTCACGTTTCCCTCTGTATTAGAGACTCTAGACAGCAAGAGCATGCTTCTTGCTCTAAAGCAGAGTGTGTTTCATGGATGAGAACTGTGCCCTGTGTTTCCCTTCAGAAAGGAAGTTAAATGCCAGGCGTGTGTCTTCCTACAAGCAAGACTTCGTTTCAGGTAAACACAGTCACTTTTCAGTTCAAAAGAAGCTACATTGTTTACGAAGCTCACACGTTTCTCGCTCTCAACTGAACAGCATTGGATGTTAGAGGACCTGTGGTTTGTATCAGTTTCAGAAACAGAGTTGAACTAGATATGGTCCGTGTGTAGGAAACACAGTTCTTTTGTTCTGAGCACACTCATGTTTCCCTCTGTATTAGAGAATCTAGAAAGCAAGAGCGTGCTTCTTGCTCTAAAGCAGAGTGTGTTTCATGGATGAGAACTGTGCCGTGTGTTTCCCTTCAGAAACGGATTTAAATGCCAGGCTCTGTGTCTTTCTTCAAGCAAGACTTCGTTTCAGGTAAATGAAGTCACTTTTCAGATCAAACGAAGCTACATTGTTCACGAAGCTCACACGTTTCTCGCTCTTAACTGAAAAGCATTGGATATTAGAGGACCTGTGGTTTGTATCAGTTTCAGAAACAGAGTTGAACTAGATATGGTCCGTGAGTGTAGGAAACACATTACTTTTGTTCTGAGCACACTCACATTTCCCTCTGTATTAGAGACTCTAGAAAGCAAGAGCATTCTTCTTGCTCTAATGCAGTGTGTGTTTCATGGATGACAACTGTGCCATGTGTTTCCTTTCAGAAACGGCATTAAATGCCAGGCATGTGTCTTCCTACAAGCAAGACTTCGTTTAAGGTAAACGCAGTCACTTTTCAGCTCAAAGGAAGCTACATTGTTCACAAAGCTCACACGTTTCTCGCGCTTAACTGAAAAGCATTGGATGTTAGAGGACCTGTGGTTTGTATCAGTTTCAGAAACAGAGTTGAACTAGATATGGTCCGTGTGTAGGAAACACACTTCTTTTGCTCTGAGCACACTCACGTTTCCCTCTGTATTAGAGACTCTAGAAATCAAGAGCGTGCTTCTTGCTCTAAAGCAGAGTGTGTTTCATGGATGAGAACTGTGCCCTGTGTTTCCCTTCAGAAACGGAGTTCAATGCCAGGCTCTGTGTCTTCCTTCAAGCAAGACTTCGTTTCAGGTAAACGCAGTCACTTTTAAGCTCAAACGAAGCTACAATGTTCAAAAAGCTCACACGTATCTCGCTCTTAACTGAAAAGCATTGGATGTTAGAGGACCTGTGGTTTGTTTCAGTTTCAGAAAGAGAGTTGAACTAGATATTGTTCGTGTGTGTAGGAAACACCGTTCTTTTGTTCTCAGCACACTCACGTTTCCCTCTGTATTAGAGACTCTAGAAATCAAGAGCGTGCTTCTTGCTCTAAAGCAGAGTGTGTTTCATGGATGAGAACTGTGCCGTGTGTTTCCCTTCAGATACGGAGTTAAATGGCAGGCTCTGTGTCTTCCTTCAAGCAAGACTTCGTTTCAGGTAAACGCAGTCACTTTTCACCTCAAAGGAAGCTACATTGTTCACGAAACTCTCACGTTTCTCGCTCTTAACTGAAAAGCATTGGATGTTAGAGGACCTGTGGTTTGTATCAGTTTCAGAAACAGAGTTGAACTAGATATGGTCCGTGTGTGTAGGAAACACAGTTCTTTTGTTCTGAGCACACTCGCGTTTCCCTCTGTATTAGAGACTCTAGAAATCAAGAGCGTGCTTCTTGCTCTAAAGCAGTGTGTGTTTCATGGATGAGAACTGTGCCGTGTGTTTCCCTTCAGAAACGGAGTTAAATGCCAGGTCTGTGTCTTCCTACAAGCAAGACTTTGTTTCAGGTAAACGCAGTCACTTTTCACCTCAAAGGAAGCTACATTGTTCACGAAGCTCACACATTTCTCGCTCTTAACTGAAAAGCATTGGATGTTAGAGGACCTGTGGTTTGTATCAGTTTCAGAAACAGAGTTGAACTAGATATGGTCCGTCAGTGTAGGAAACACAGTACTTTTGTTCTGAGAACACTCACATTTTCCTCTGTATTAGAGACTCTAGAAAGCAAGAGCGTGCTTCTTGCTCTAAAGCAGTGTGTGTTTCATGGATGAGAACTGTGCTGTGTGTTTCCCTTCAGAAACGGAATTAAATGCCAGGCGTGTGTCTTCCTACAAGCAAGAGTTCATTTAAGGAAAACGCTGTCACTTTTAAGCTCAAACAAAGCTACATTGTTCACAAAGCTCCCACGTATCTCGCTCTTAACTGAAAAGCATTGGATGTTAGAGGACCTGTGGTTTGTTTCAGTTTCAGAAAGAGAGTTGACCTAAATATTGTTCGTGTGTGTAGGAAACACCGTTCTTTTGTTCTCAGCACACTCACGTTTCCCTCTGTATTAGAGACTCTAGAAATCAAGAGCGTGCTTCTTGCTCTAAAGCAGAGTGTGTTTCATGGATGAGAACTGTGCCGTGTGTTTCCCTTCAGATACGGAGTTAAATGGCAGGCTCTGTGTCTTCCTTCAAGCAAGACTTCGTTTCAGTTAAACGCAGTCACTTTTCACCTCAAAGGAAGCTACATTGTTCACGAAACTCTCACGTTTCTCGCTCTTAACTGAAAAGCATTGGATGTTAGAGGACCTGTGGTTTGTATCACTTTCAGAAACAGAGTTGAACTAGATATGGTCCGTGTGTGTAGGAAACACAGTTCTTTTGTTCTGAGCACACTCGCGTTTCCCTCTGTATTAGAGACTCTAGAAAGCAAGAGCGTGCTTCTTGCTCTAAAGCAGTGTGTGTTTCATGGATGAGAACTGTGCCGTGTGTTTCCCTTCAGAAACGGAATTAAATGCCAGGCGTGTGTCTTCCTACAAGCAAGAGTTCGTTTAAGGAAAACGCTGTCACTTTTAAGCTCAAACAAAGCTACATTGTTCACAAAGCTCCCACGTATCTCGCTCTTAACTGAAAAGCATTGGATGTTAGAGGACCTGTGGTTTGTTTCAGTTTCAGAAAGAGAGTTGACCTAAATATTGTTCGTGTGTATAGGAAACACCGTTCTTTTGTTCTCAGCACACTCACGTTTCCCTATGTATTAGAGACTCTAGAAATCAAGAGCATGCTTCTTGCTCTAAAGCAGAGTGTGTTTCATGGATGAGAACTGTGCCGTGTGTTTCCCTTCAGAAACGGAGTTAAATGGCAGTCTCTGTGTCTTCCTTCAAGCAAGACTTCGTTTCAGGTAAACGCAGTCACTTTACAGCTCAAAGAAGCTACATTGTTCACAAAGCTCACACGTTTCTCGCTCTTAACTGAAAAGCATTGGATGTTAGAGGACCTGTTGTTTGTATCAGTTTCAGAAACAGAGTTGAACTAGATATGGTCCATGTGTAGGAAACACACTTCTTTTGTTCTGAGCACACTCACGTTTCCCTCTGTATTAGAGACTCTAGAAAGCTAGAGCGTGCTTCTTGCTCTAAAGCAGAGTGTGTTTCATGGATGAGAACTGTGCCGTGTGTTTCCCTTCAGAAATGGAGTTAAATGCCAGGTGTGTGTCTTCCTACAAGCAAGACTTCGTTTCAGGTAAACGCAGTCACTTTTCACCTCAAACGAAGCTACATTGTTCACGAAGCTCACACGTTTCTCGCTCTTAACTGAAAAGCATTGGATATTAGAGGACCTGTGGTTTGTATCAGTTTCAGAAACAGAGTTGAACTAGATATGGTCCGTGAGTGTAGGAAACACATTACTTTTGTTCTGAGCACACTCACATTTCCCTCTGTATTAGAGACTCTAGAAAGCAAGAGCCTTCTTCTTGCTCTAATGCAGTGTGTGTTTCATGGATGACAACTGTGGCATGTGTTTCCCTTCAGAAACGGAATTAAATGCCAGGCGTGTGTCTTCCTACAAGCAAGACTTCATTTAAGGTAAACGCAGTCACTTTTCAGCTCAAAGGAAGCTACATTGTTCACAAAGCTCACATGTTTCTCGCTCTTAACTGAAAAGCATTGGATGTTAGAGGACCTGTGGTTTTTATCAGTTTCAGAAACAGAGTTGAACTAGATATGGTCCGTGTGTAGGAAACACACTTCTTTTGCTCTGAGCACACTCACGTTTCCCTCTGTATTAGAGACTCTAGAAAGCAAGAGCGTGCTTCTTGCTCTAAAGCAGAGTGTGTTTCATGGATGAGAACTGTGCCGTGTGTTTCCCTTCAGAAACGGAGTTAAATGCCAGGCTCTGTGTCTTCCTTCAAGCAAGACTTCATTTCAGGTAAACGCAGTCACTTTTCAGCTCAAAGGAAGATACATTGTTCACAAAGCTCACAAGTTTCTCGCTCTTAACTGAGAAGCATTGGATGTTAGAGGACCTGTGGTTTGTATCAGTTTCAGAAACAGAGTTGAACTAGATATGGTCCGTGTGTAGGAAACACACTTCTTTTGTTTTGAGAACACTCACGTTTCCCTCTGTATTAGAGACTCTAGACAGCAAGAGCATGCTTCTTGCTCTAAAGCAGAGTGTGTTTCATGGATGAGAACTGTGCCCTGTGTTTCCCTTCAGAAAGGAAGTTAAATGCCAGGCGTGTGTCTTCCTACAAGCAAGACTTCGTTTCAGGTAAACACAGTCACTTTTCAGTTCAAAAGAAGCTACATTGTTTACGAAGCTCACACGTTTCTCGCTCTCAACTGAAAAGCATTGGATGTTAGAGGACCTGTGGTTTGTATCAGTTTCAGAAACAGAGTTGAACTAGATATGGTCCGTGTGTAGGAAACACAGTTCTTTTGTTCTGAGCACACTCATGTTTCCCTCTGTATTAGAGAATCTAGAAAGCAAGAGCGTGCTTCTTGCTCTAAAGCAGAGTGTGTTTCATGGATGAGAACTGTGCCGTGTGTTTCCCTTCAGAAACTGATTTAAATGCCAGGCTCTGTGTCTTTCTTCAAGCAAGACTTCGTTTCAGGTAAATGAAGTCACTTTTCAGCTCAAACGAAGCTACATTGTTCACGAAGCTCACACGTTTCTCGCTCTTAACTGAAAAGCATTGGGTATTAGAGGACCTGTGGTTTGTATCAGTTTTGGAAACAGAGTTGAACTAGATATGGTCTGTCAGTGTAGGAAACACAGTACTTTTGTTCTGAGGACACTCACATTTCCCTCTGTATTAGAGACTCTAGAAAGCAAGAGCGTGCTTCTTGCTCTAAAGCAGTGTGTGTTTCATGGATGAGAACTGTGCCGTGTGTTTCCCTTCAGAAACGGAGTTAAATGCCAGGTGTGTGTCTTCCTACAAGCAAGACTTTGTTTCAGGTAAACGCAGTCACTTTTCACCTCAAATGAAGCTACATTTTTCACGAAGCTCACACATTTCTCGCTCTTAACTGAAAAGCATTGGATGTTAGAGGACCTGTGGTTTGTATCAGTTTCAGAAACAGAGTTGAACTAGATATGGTCCGTCAGTGTAGGAAACACAGTACTTTTGTTCTGAGCACACTCACATTTTCCTCTGTATTAGAGACTCTAGAAAGCAAGAGCGTGCTTCTTGCTCTAAAGCAGTGTGTGTTTCATGGATGAGAACTGTGCCGTGTGTTTCCCTTCAGAAACGGAATTAAATGCCAGGCGTGTGTCTTCCTACAAGCAAGAGTTCGTTTAAGGAAAACGCTGTCACTTTTAAGCTCAAACAAAGCTACATTGTTCACAAAGCTCCCACGTATCTCGCTCTTAACTGAAAAGCATTGGATGTTAGAGGACCTGTGGTTTGTTTCAGTTTCAGAAAGAGAGTTGACCTAAATATTGTTCGTGTGTATAGGAAACACCGTTCTTTTGTTCTCAGCACACTCACGTTTCCCTATGTATTAGAGACTCTAGAAATCAAGAGCATGCTTCTTGCTCTAAAGCAGAGTGTGTTTCATGGATGAGAACTGTGCCGTGTGTTTCCCTTCAGAAACGGAGTTAAATGGCAGTCTCTATGTCTTCCTTCAAGCAAGACTTCCTTTCAGGTAAACGCAGTCACTTTTCAGCTCAAAGAAGCTACATTGTTCACAAAGCTCACACGTTTCTTGCTCTTAACTGAAAAGCATTGGATGTTAGAGGACCTGTTGTTTGTATCAGTTTCAGAAACAGAGTTGAACTAGATATGGTCCGTGTGTAGGAAACACACTTCTTTTGTTCTGAGCACACTCACGTTTCCCTCTGTATTAGAGACTCTAGAAATCAAGAGTGTGCTTCTTGCTCTAAAGCAGAGTGTGTTTCATGGATGAGAACTGTGCCGTGTGTTTCCCTTCAGAAACGGAGTTAAATTCCAGGCTCTGTGTCTTCCTTCAAGCAAGACTTCGTTTTAGGTAAACGCAATCACTTTTCAGCTCAAAGGAAGATACATTGTTCACAAAGCTCACACGTTTCTCGCTCTTAACTGAAAAGCATTGGATGTTAGAGGACCTGTGGTTTGTATCAGTTTCAGAAACAGAGTTGAACTAGATATGGTCCGTGTGTAGGAAACACAGTTCTTTTGTTCTGAGCACACTCACGTTTCCCTCTGTATTAGAGACTCTAGAAAGCAAGAGCGTGCTTCTTGCTCTAAAGCAGAGTGTGTTTCATGGATGAGAACTGTGCCGTGTGTTTCCCTTCAGAAACGGAGTTAAATGCCAGGTGTGTGTCTTCCTACAAGCAAGACTTCGTTTCAGGTAAACGCAGTCACTTTTCACCTCAAAGGAAGCTACATTGTTCACGAAGCTCACACATTTCTCGCTCTTAACTGAAAAGCATTGGATGTTAGAGGACCTGTGGTTTGTATCAGTTTCAGAAACAGAGTTGTACTAGATATGGTCCGTGTGTGTAGGAAACACAGTTCTTTTGTACTGAGCACACTCACGTTTCCCTCTGTATTAGAGACTCTAGAAAGCAAGAGCGTGCTTCTTGCTCTAAAGCAGAGTGTGTTTCATGGATGAGAACTGTGCTGTGTGTTTCCCTTCAGAAACGGATTTAAATGCCAGGCTCTGTGTCTTTCTTCAAGCAAGACTTCGTTTCAGGTAACTGAAGTCACTTTTCAGCTCAAACGAAGCTACATTGTTCACGAAGCTCACACGATTCTCGCTCTTAACTGAAAAGCATTGGATGTTAGAGGACCTGTGGTTTGTACCAGTTTTAGAAACAGAGTTGAACTAGATATGGTCCGTGTGTAGGAAACACAGTTCTTTTGTTTTGAGCACACTCACGTTTCCCTCTGTATTAGAGACTCTAGAAATCAAGAGCGTGCTTCTTGCTCTAAAGCAGAGTGTGTTTCATGGATGAGAACTGTGCCGTGTGTTTCCCTTCAGAAACAGAGTTAAATGCCAGGTGTGTGTCTTCCTACAAGCAAGACTTCGTTTCAGGTAAACGCAGTCACTTTTCACCTCAAAGGAAGCTACATTGTTCACGAAGCTCACACATTTCTCGCTCTCAACTGAAAAGCATTGGATGTTAGAGGACCTGTTGTTTGTATCAGTTTCAGAAACAGAGTTGAACTAGATATGGTAAGTGTGTGTAGGAAACACAGTTCTTTTGTTCTGAGCACACTCACGTTTCCCTCTGTATTAGAGAATCTAGAAAGCAAGAGCGTGCTTCTTGCTCTAAAGCAGAGTGTGTTTCATGGATGAGAACTGTGCCCTGTGTTTCCCTTCAGAAACGGATTTAAATGCCAGGCTCTGTGTCTTTCTTCAAGCAAGACTTCGTTTCAGGTAAAGGAAGTCACTTTTCAGCTCAAACTAAGCTACATTGTTCACGAAACTCACACGTTTCTCGCTCTTAACTGAAAAGCATTGGATATTAGAGGACCTGTGGTTTGTATCAGTTTCAGAAACAGAGTTGAAGTAGATATGGTCCGTCAGTGTAGGAAACACAGTACTTTTGTTCTGAGCACACTCACATTTCCCTCTGTATTAGAGACTCTAGAAAGGAAGAGCGTGCTTCTTGCTCTAAAGCAGTGTGTGTTTCATGGATGAGAACTGTGCCGTGTGTTTCCCTTCAGAAACGGAGTTAAATGCCAGGTGTGTGTCTTCCTACAAGCAAGACTTTGTTTCAGGTAAACGCAGTCACTTTTCACCTCAAAGGAAGCTACATTGTTCACGAAGCTCACACATTTCTCGCTCTTAACTGAAAAGCATTGGATATTACAGGACCTGTGGTTTGTATCAGTTTCAGAAACAGAGTTGAACTAGATATGGTCCGTGAGTGTAGGAAACACATTACTTTTGTTCTGAGCACACTCACATTTCCCTCTGTATTAGAGACTCTAGAAAGCAAGAGCATTCTTCTTGCTCTAATGCAGTGTGTGTTTCATGGATGACAACTGTGCCATGTGTTTCCCTTCAGAAACGGAATTAAATGCCAGGCGTGTGTCTTCCTACAAGCAAGACTTCATTTAAGGTAAACACAGTCACTTTTCAGCTCAAAGGAAGCTACATTGTTCACAAAGCTCACATGTTTCTCGCTCTTAACTGAAAAGCATTGGATGTTAGAGGACCTGTGGTTTTTATCAGTTTCAGAAACAGAGTTGAACTAGATATGGTCCGTGTGTAGGAAACACACTTCTTTTGCTCTGAGCACACTCACGTTTCCCTCTGTATTAGAGACTCTAGAAAGCAAGAGCGTGCTTCTTGCTCTAAAGCAGAGTGTGTTTCATGGATGAGAACTGTGCCGTGTGTTTCCCTTCAGAAACGGAGTTAAATGCCAGGCTCTGTGTCTTCCTTCAAGCAAGACTTCATTTCAGGTAAACGCAGTCACTTTTCAGCTCAAAGGAAGATACATTGTTCACAAAGCTCACAAGTTTCTCGCTCTTAACTGAGAAGCATTGGATGTTAGAGGACCTGTGGTTTGTATCAGTTTCAGAAACAGAGTTGAACTAGATATGGTCCGTGTGTAGGAAACACACTTCTTTTGTTTTGAGAACACTCACGTTTCCCTCTGTATTAGAGACTCTAGACAGCAAGGGCATGCTTCTTGCTCTAAAGCAGAGTGTGTTTCATGGATGAGAACTGTGCCCTGTGTTTCCCTTCAGAAAGGAAGTTAAATGCCAGGCGTGTGTCTTCCTACAAGCAAGACTTCGTTTCAGGTAAACACAGTCACTTTTCAGTTCAAAAGAAGCTACATTGTTTACCAAGCTCACACGTTTCTCGCTCTCAACTGAAAAGCATTGGATGTTAGAGGACCTGTGGTTTGTATCAGTTTCAGAAACAGAGTTGAACTAGATATGGTCCGTGTGTAGGAAACACAGTTCTTTTGTTCTGAGCACACTCATGTTTCCCTCTGTATTAGAGAATCTAGAAAGCAAGAGCGTGCTTCTTGCTCTAAAGCAGAGTGTGTTTCATGGATGAGAACTGTGCCGTGTGTTTCCCTTCAGAAACGGATTTAAATGCCAGGCTCTGTGTCTTTCTTCAAGCAAGACTTCGTTTCAGGTAAATGAAGTCACTTTTCAGCTCAAACGAAGCTACATTGTTCACGAAGCTCACACGTTTCTCGCTCTTAACTGAAAAGCATTGGATGTTAGAGGACCTGTTGTTTGTATCAGTTTCAGAAACAGAGTTGAACTAGATATGGTCCGTGTGTAGGAAACACACTTCTTTTGTTCTGAGCACACTCACGTTTCCCTCTGTATTAGAGACTCTAGAAATCAAGAGCGTGCTTCTTGCTCTAAAGCAGAGTGTGTTTCATGGATGAGAACTGTGCCGTGTGTTTCCCTTCAGAAACGGAGTTAAATTCCAGGCTCTGTGTCTTCCTTCAAGCAAGACTTCGTTTTAGGTAAACGCAATCACTTTTCAGCTCAAAGGAAGATACATTGTTCACAAAGCTCACACGTTTCTCGCTCTTAACTGAAAAGCATTGGATGTTAGAGGACCTGTGGTTTGTATCAGTTTCAGAAACAGAGTTGAACTAGATATGGTCCGTGTGTAGGAAACACAGTACTTTTGTTCTGAGCACACTCACATTTCCCTCTGTATTAGAGACTCTAGAAAGCAAGAGCGTGCTTCTTGCTCTAAAGCAGAGTGTGTTTCATGGATGAGAACTGTGCCGTGTGTTTCCCTTCAGAAACGGAGTTAAATGCCAGGTGTGTGTCTTCCTACAAGCAAGACTTCGTTTCAGGTAAACGCAGTCACTTTTCACCTCAAAGGAAGCTACATTGTTCACGAAGCTCACACATTTCTCGCTCTTAAATGAAAAGCATTGGATGTTAGAGGACCTGTGGTTTGTATCAGTTTCAGAAACAGAGTTGTACTAGATATGGTCCGTGTGTGTAGGAAACACAGTTCTTTTGTTCTGAGCACACTCACGTTTCCCTCTGTATTAGAGACTCTAGAAAGCAAGAGCGTGCTTCTTGCTCTAAAGCAGAGTGTGTTTCATGGATGAGAACTGTGCTGTGTGTTTCCCTTCAGAAACGGATTTAAATGCCAGGCTCTGTGTCTTTCTTCAAGCAAGACTTCGTTTCAGGTAAATGAAGTCACTTTTCAGCTCAAACGAAGCTACATTGTTCACGAAGCTCACACGTTTCTCGCTCTTAACTGAAAAGCATTGGATATTACAGGACCTGTGGTTTGTATCAGTTTCAGAAACAGAGTTGAACTAGATATGGTCTGTGTGTAGGAAACACAGTTCTTTTGTTTTGAGCACAGTCAGGTTTCCCTCTGTATTAGAGACTCTAGAAAGCAAGAGCGTGCTTCTTGCTCTAAAGCAGAGTGTGTTTCATGGATGAGAACTGTGCCGTGTGTTTCCCTTCAGAAACGGAGTTAAATGCCAGGCTCTGTGTCTTCCTTCAAGCAAGACTTCGTTTCAGGTAATCACAGTCACTTCTCGGATCAAAGGAAACTACATTGTTCACAAAGCTCACACGTATCTCGCTCTTAACTGAAAAGCATTGGTAGTTAGAGGACCTGTGGATTCTATCAGTTTCATAAACAGAGTTGAACTAGATATGATCCATGTGTGTAGGAAACACAGTTCTTTTGGTCTGAGCACACTCATGTTTCCCTCTGTATTAGAGATTCTAGAAAGCAAGAGCGTGCTTCTTCCTCTAAAGCAGAATGTGTTTCATGCATGAGAACTGTGGCGTGTGTTTCCCTTCAGAAATGGAGTTAAATGCCAGGCTCTGTGTCTTTCTTCAAGCAAGACTTCGCTTCAGGTAAACGCAGTCATTTTTCAGCTCAAGCGAAGCTACATTGTTCACGAAGCTCACACGTTTCTCGCTCTTAACTGAAAAGCATTGGATGGTAGTGGACCTGTGGTTTGTATCAGTTTCAGAAACAGAGTTGAACTAGATATGGTCCGTGTGTGTAGGAAACACAGTTCTTTTGTTCTGAGCACACTCACGTTTCCCTCTGTATTAGAGACTCTAGAAATCAAGAGCGTGCTTCTTGCTCTAAAGCAGAGTGTGTTTCATGGATGAGAACTGTGCCCTGTGTTTCCCTTCAGAAATGGAGTTCAATGCCAGGCTCGGTGTCTTCCTTCAAGCAAGACTTCGTTTCAGTAAACGCAGTCACTTTTAAGCTCAAACGAAGCTACATTGTTCACAAGGCTCACACATGTCTCGCTCTTAACTGAAAAGCATTGGATGTTAGAGGACCTGTGGTTTGTTTCAGTTTCAGAAATAGAGTTGACCTAGATATTGTTCGTGTGTGTAGGAAACAACGTTCTTTTGTTCTCAGCACACTCACGTTTCCCTCTGTATTAGAGACTCTAGAAATCAAGAGTGTGCTTCTTGCTCTAAAGCAGAGTGTGTTACATGGATGAGAACTGTGCCCTGTGTTTCCCTTCAGAAACGGATTTAAATGGCAGTCTCTGTGTCTTCCTTCAAGCAAGACTTCGTTTCAGGTAAACGCAGTCACTTTTCAGCTCAAAGGAACCTACATTGTTCACAAAGCTCACACGTTTCTCTCTCTTAACTGAAAAGCATTGGATGTTAGAGGACCTGTGGTTTGTATCAGTTTCAGAAACAGAGTTGAAGTAGATATGGTCCGTCAGTGTATGAAACACAGTACTTTTGTTCTGAGCACACTCACATTTCCCTCTGTATTAGAGACTCTAGAAAGGAAGAGCGTGCTTCTTGCTCTAAAGCAGAGTGTGTTTCATGGATGAGTACTGTGCCGTGTGTTTCCCTTCAGAAAGGAAGTTAAATGCCAGGCGTGTGTCTTCCTACAAGCCAGACTTCGTTTCAGGTAAACACAGTCACTTTTCAGTTCAAAAGAAGCTACATTGTTTACGAAGCTCACACGTTTCTCGCTCTTAACTGAAAAGCATTGGATGTTAGAGGACCTGTGGTTTGTACCAGTTTTAGAAACAGAGTTGAACTAGATATGGTCCGTGTGTAGGAAACACAGTTCTTTTGTTCTGAGCACACTCACGTTTCCCTCTGTATTAGAGACTCTAGAAATCAAGAGCGTGCTTCTTGCTCTAAAGCAGAGTGTGTTTCATGGATGAGAACTGTGCCGTGTGTTTCCCTTCAGAAACGGAGTTAAATGCCAGGTGTGTGTCTTCCTACAAGCAAGACTTCGTTTCAGGTAAACGCAGTCACTTTTCACCTCAAAGGAAGCTACATTGTTCACGAAGCTCACACATTTCTCGCTCTCAACTGAAAAGCATTGGATGTTAGAGGACCTGTTGTTTGTATCAGTTTCAGAAACAGAGTTGAACTAGATATGGTCCGTGTGTGTAGGAAACACAGTTCTTTTGTTCTGAGCACACTCACGTTTCCCTCTGTATTAGAGAATCTAGAAAGCAAGAGCGTGCTTCTTGCTCTAAAGCAGAGTGTGTTTCATGGATGAGAACTGTGCCCTGTGTTTCCCTTCAGAAACGGATTTAAATGCCATGCTCTGTGTCTTTCTTCAAGCAAGACTTCGTTTCAGGTAAAGGAAGTCACTTTTCAGCTCAAACGAAGCTACATTGTTCACAACACACACGTTTCTCGCTCTTAACTGAAAAGCATTGGATATTAGAGGACCTGTGGTTTGTATCAGTTTCAGAAACAGAGTTGAACTAGATATGGTCCGTCAGTGTAGGAAACACAGTACTTTTGTTCTGAGCACACTCACATTTCCCTCTGTATTAGAGACTCTAGAAAGCAAGAGCGTGCTTCTTGCTCTAAAGCAGTGTGTGTTTCATGGATGAGAACTGTGCCGTGTGTTTCCCTTCAGAAACGGAGTTAAATGCCAGGTGTGTGTCTTCCTACAAGCAAGACTTTGTTTCAGGTAAACGCAGTCACTTTTCACCTCAAAGGAAGCTACATTGTTCACGAAGCTCACACATTTCTCGCTCTTAACTGAAAAGCATTGGATATTAGAGGACCTGTGGTTTGTATCAGTTTCAGAAACAGAGTTGAACTAGATATGGTCCGTGAGTGTAGGAAACACATTACTTTTGTTCTGAGCACACTCACATTTCCCTCTGTATTAGAGACTCTAGAAAGCAAGAGCATTCTTCTTGCTCTAATGCAGTGTGTGTTTCATGGATGACAACTGTGCCATGTGTTTCCCTTCAGAAACGGAATTAAATGCCAGGCGTGTGTCTTCCTACAAGCAAGACTTCATTTAAGGTAAACACAGTCACTTTTCAGCTCAAAGGAAGCTACATTGTTCACAAAGCTCACATGTTTCTCGCTCTTAACTGAAAAGCATTGGATGTTAGAGGACCTGTGGTTTTTATCAGTTTCAGAAACAGAGTTGAACTAGATATGGTCCGTGTGTAGGAAACACACTTCTTTTGCTCTGAGCACACTCACGTTTCCCTCTGTATTAGAGACTCTAGAAAGCAAGAGCGTGCTTCTTGCTCTAAAGCAGAGTGTGTTTCATGGATGAGAACTGTGCCGTGTGTTTCCCTTCAGAAACGGAGTTAAATGGCAGTCTCTGTGTCTTCCTTCAAGCAAGACTTCGTTGCAGGTAAACGCTGACATTTTAAGCTCAAACAAAGCTACATTGTTCACAAAGCTCCCATGTATCTCGCTCTTAACTGAAAAGCATTGGATGTTAGAGGACCTGTTGTTTGTATCAGTTTCAGAAACAGAGTTGAACTAGATATGGTCCGTGTGTGTAGGAAACACAGTTCTTTTGTTCTGAGCACACTCACGTTTCCCTCTGTATTAGAGAATCTAGAAAGCAAGAGCGTGCTTCTTGCTCTAAAGCAGAGTGTGTTTCATGGATGAGAACTGTGCCCTGTGTTTCCCTTCAGAAACGGATTTAAATGCCAGGCTCTGTGTCTTTCTTCAAGCAAGACTTCGTTTCAGGTAAAGGAAGTCACTTTTCAGCTCAAACGAAGCTACATTGTTCACGAAACTCACACGTTTCTTGCTCTTAACTGAAAAGCATTGGATATTAGAGGACCTGTGGTTTGTATCAGTTTCAGAAACAGAGTTGAACTAGATATGGTCCGTCAGTGTAGGAAACACAGTACTTTTGTTCTGAGCACACTCACATTTCCCTCTGTATTAGAGACTCTAGAAAGCAAGAGCGTGCTTCTTGCTCTAAAGCAGTGTGTGTTTCATGGATGAGAACTGTGCCGTGTGTTTCCCTTCAGAAACGGAGTTAAATGCCAGGTGTGTGTCTTCCTACAAGCAAGACTTTGTTTCAGGTAAACGCAGTCACTTTTCACCTCAAAGGAAGCTACATTGTTCACGAAGTTCACACATTTCTCGCTCTTAACTGAAAAGCATTGGATGTTAGAGGACCTGTGGTTTGTATCAGTTTCAGAAACAGAGTTGAACTAGATATGGTCCGTCTGTGTAGGAAACACAGTACTTTTGTTCTGAGCACACTCACATTTCCCTCTGTATTAGAGACTCTAGAAAGCAAGAGCGTTCTTCTTGCTCTAAAGCAGTGTGTGTTTCATGGATGAGAACTGTGCCGTGTGTTTCCCTTCAGAAACGGAATTAAATGCCAGGCGTGTGTCTTCCTACAAGCAAGACTTCGTTTAAGGAAAACGCTGTCACTTTTAAGCTCAAACAAAGCTACATTGTTCACAAAGCTCCCACGTATCTCGCTCTTAACTGAAAAGCATTGGATGTTAGGGGACCTGTGGTTTGTTTCAGTTTCAGAAAGAGAGTTGACCTAAATATTGTTCGTGTGTATAGGAAACACCGTTCTTTTGTTCTCAGCACACTCACGTTTCCCTATGTATTAGAGACTCTAGAAATCAAGAGCATGCTTCTTGCTCTAAAGCAGAGTGTGTTTCATGGATGAGAACTGTGCCGTGTGTTTCCCTTCAGAAACGGAGTTAAATGGCAGTCTCTTTGTCTTCCTTCAAGCAAGACTTCGTTTCAGGTAAACGCAGTCACCTTTCAGCTCAAAGGGAGCTACATTGTTCACAAAGCTCACACGTTTCTCGCTCTTAACTGAAAAGCATTGGATGTTAGAGGACCTGTGGTTTGTATCAGTTTCAGAAACAGAGTTGAACTAGATATGGTCCGTGTGTAGGAAACACAGTTCTTTTGTTCTGAGCACACTCACGTTTCCCTCTGTATTAGAGACTCTAGAAATCAAGAGCGTGCTTCTTGCTCTAAAGCAGAGTGTGTTTCATGGATGAGAACTGTGCCCTGTGTTTCCCTTCAGAAACGGAGTTCAATGCCAGGCTCTGTGTCTTCCTTCAAGCAAGAATTCGTTTCAGTAAACGCAGTCACTTTTAAGCTCAAACGAAGCTACATTGTTCACAAGGCTCACACATGTCTCGCTCTTAACTGAAAAGCATTGGATGTTAGAGGACCTGTGGTTTGTTTCAGTTTCAGAAAGAGAGTTGACCTAGATATTGTTCGTGTGTGTAGGAAACAACGTTCTTTTGTTCTCAGCACACTCACGTTTCCCTCTGTATTAGAGACTCTAGAAAGGAAGAGCGTGCTTCTTGCTCTAAAGCAGAGTGTGTTTCATGGATGAGAACTGTGCCGTGTGTTTCCTTTCAGAAAAGGAATTAAATGCCAGGCGTGTGTCTTCCTACAAGCAAGACTTCGTTTAAGGAAAACGCTGACATTTTAAGCTCAAACAAAGCTACATTGTTCACAAAGCTCCCATGTATCTCGCTCTTAACTGAAAAGCATTGGATGTTAGAGGACCTGTGGTTTGTTTCAATTTCAGAAAGAGAGTTGACTTAAATATTGTTCGTGTGTATAGGAAACACCGTTCTTTTGTTCTCAGCACACTCACGTTTCCCTATGTATTAGAGACTCTAGAAATCAAGAGCGTGCTTCTTGCTCTAAAGCAGAGTGTGTTTCATGGATGAGAACTGTGCCGTGTGTTTCCCTTCAGAAACGGAGTTAAATGGCAGTCTCTGTGTCTTCCTTCAAGCAAGACTTCGTTTCAGGTAAAGTCAGTCACTTTTCAGCTCAAAGGAAGCTACATTGTTCACAAAGCTCACACGTTTCTCGCTCTTAACTGAAAAGCATTGGATGTTAGAGGACCTGTGGTTTGTTTCAGTTTCAGAAAGAGAGTTGACCTAAATATTGTTTGTGTGTATAGGAAACACCGTTCTTTTGTTCTCAGCACACTCACGTTTCCCTATGGATTAGAGACTCTAGAAATCAAGAGCTTGCTTCTTGCTCTAAAGCTAGTGTGTTTCATGGATGAGAACTGTGCCGTGTGTTTCCCTTCAGAAACGGAGTTAAATGGCAGTCTCTGTGTCTTCCTTAAAGCAAGACTTCGTTTCAGGTAAACGCAGTCACTTTTCAGCTCAAAGAAAGCTACATTGTTCACAAAGCTCACACGTTTCTCGCTCTTAACTGAAAAGCATTGGATGTTAGAGGACCTGTGGTTTGTATCAGTTTCAGAAACAGAGTTGAACTAGATATGGTCTGTGTGTGTAGGAAACACAGTTCTTTTGTTCTGAGCACACTCACGTTTCCCTCTGTATTAGAGACTCTAGAAATCAAGAGCGTGCTTCTTGCTCTAAAGCAGAGTGTGTTTCATGGATGAGAACTGTGCCGTGTGTTTCCCTTCAGAAACGGAGTTAAATGCCAGGTGTGTGTCTTCCTACAAGCAAGACTTCGTTTCAGGTAAACGCAGTCACTTTTCACCTCAAAGGAAGCTACATTGTTCACGAAGCTCACACATTTCTCGCTCTCAACTGAAAAGCATTGCATGTTAGAGGACCTGTTGTTTGTATCAGTTTCAGAAACAGAGTTGAACTAGATATTGTTCGTGTGTGTAGGAAACAACGTTCTTTTGTTCTCAGCACACTCACATTTCCCTCTGTATTAGAGACTCTAGAAAGGAAGAGCGTGCTTCTTGCTCTAAAGCAGAGTGTGTTTCATGGATGAGAACTGTGCCGTGTGTTTCCTTTCAGAAAAGGAATTAAATGCCAGGCGTGTGTCTTCCTACAAGCAAGACTTCGTTTAAGGAAAACGCTGACATTTTAAGCTCAAACAAAGCTACATTGTTCACAAAGCTCCCATGTATCTCGCTCTTAACTGAAAAGCATTGGATGTTAGAGGACCTGTGGTTTGTTTCAATTTCAGAAAGAGAGTTGACTTAAATATTGTTCGTGTGTATAGGAAACACCGTTCTTTTGTTCTCAGCACACTCACGTTTCCCTATGTATTAGAGACTCTAGAAATCAAGAGCGTGCTTCTTGCTCTAAAGCAGAGTGTGTTTCATGGATGAGAACTGTGCCGTGTGTTTCCCTTCAGAAACGGAGTTAAATGCCAGGCTCTGTGTCTTCCTTCAAGCAAGACTTCATTTCAGGTAAACGCAGTCACTTTTCAGCTCAAAGGAAGATACATTGTTCACAAAGCTCACAAGTTTCTCGCTCTTAACTGAGAAGCATTGGATGTTAGAGGACCTGTGGTTTGTATCAGTTTCAGAAACAGAGTTGAACTAGATATGGTCCGTGTGTAGGAAACACACTTCTTTTGTTTTGAGAACACTCACGTTTCCCTCTGTATTAGAGACTCTAGACAGCAAGGGCATGCTTCTTGCTCTAAAGCAGAGTGTGTTTCATGGATGAGAACTGTGCCCTGTGTTTCCCTTCAGAAAGGAATTTAAATGCCAGGCGTGTGTCTTCCTACAAGCAAGACTTCGTTTCAGGTAAACACAGTCACTTTTCAGTTCAAAAGAAGCTACATTGTTTACGAAGCTCACACGTTTCTCGCTCTCAACTGAAAAGCATTGGATGTTAGAGGACCTGTGGTTTGTATCAGTTTCAGAAACAGAGTTGAACTAGATATGGTCTGTGTGTAGGAAACACAGTTCTTTTGTTTTGAGCACAGTCAGGTTTCCCTCTGTATTAGAGACTCTAGAAAGCAAGAGCGTGCTTCTTGCTCTAAAGCAGAGTGTGTTTCATGGATGAGAACTGTGCCGTGTGTTTCCCTTCAGAAACAGAGTTAAATGCCAGGCTCTGTGTCTTCCTTCAAGCAAGACTTTGTTAAAGGTAATCACAGTCACTTCTCGGATCAAAGGAAACTACATTGTTCACAAAGCTCACACGTATCTCGCTCTTAACTGAAAAGCATTGGTAGTTAGAGGACCTGTGGATTCTATCAGTTTCATAAACAGAGTTGAACTAGATATGATCCATGTGTGTAGGAAACACAGTTCTTTTGGTCTGAGCACACTCATGTTTCCCTCTGTATTAGAGATTCTAGAAAGCAAGAGCGTGCTTCTTCCTCTAAAGCAGAATGTGTTTCATGCATGAGAACTGTGGCGTGTGTTTCCCTTCAGAAATGGAGTTAAATGCCAGGCTCTGTGTCTTTCTTCAAGCAAGACTTCGCTTCAGGTAAACGCAGTCATTTTTCAGCTCAAGCGAAGCTACATTGTTCACGAAGCTCACACGTTTCTCGCTCTTAACTGAAAAGCATTGGATGGTAGTGGACCTGTGGTTTGTATCAGTTTCAGAAACAGAGTTGAACTAGATATGGTCCGTGTGTGTAGGAAACACAGTTCTTTTGTTCTGAGCACACTCACGTTTCCCTCTGTATTAGAGACTCTAGAAATCAAGAGCGTGCTTCTTGCTCTAAAGCAGAGTGTGTTTCATGGATGAGAACTGTGCCCTGTGTTTCCCTTCAGAAATGGAGTTCAATGCCAGGCTCGGTGTCTTCCTTCAAGCAAGACTTCGTTTCAGTAAACGCAGTCACTTTTAAGCTCAAACGAAGCTACATTGTTCACAAGGCTCACACATGTCTCGCTCTTAACTGAAAAGCATTGGATGTTAGAGGACCTGTGGTTTGTTTCAGTTTCAGAAATAGAGTTGACCTAGATATTGTTCGTGTGTGTAGGAAACAACGTTCTTTTGTTCTCAGCACACTCACGTTTCCCTCTGTATTAGAGACTCTAGAAATCAAGAGTGTGCTTCTTGCTCTAAAGCAGAGTGTGTTACATGGATGAGAACTGTGCCCTGTGTTTCCCTTCAGAAACGGATTTAAATGGCAGTCTCTGTGTCTTCCTTCAAGCAAGACTTCGTTTCAGGTAAACGCAGTCACTTTTCAGCTCAAAGGAACCTACATTGTTCACAAAGCTCACACGTTTCTCTCTCTTAACTGAAAAGCATTGGATGTTAGAGGACCTGTGGTTTGTATCAGTTTCAGAAACAGAGTTGAACTAGATATGGTCCGTGTGTAGGAAACACACTTCTTTTGTTTTAAGCACACTCACGTTTCCCTCTGTATTAGAGACTCTACAAAGCAAGAGCGTGCTTCTTGCTCTAAAGCAGAGTGTGTTTCATGGATGAGAACTGTGCCGTGTGTTTCCCTTCAGAAACGGATGTAAATGCCAGGCTCTGTGTCTTTCTTCAAGCAGGACTTCGTTTCAGGGAAATGAAGTCACTTTTCAGCTCAAACGAAGCTACATTGTTCACGAAGCTCACACGTTTCTCGCTCTTAACTGAAAAGCATTGGATATTAGAGGACCTGTGGTTTGTATCAGTTTCAGAAACAGAGTTGAAGTAGATATGGTCCGTCAGTGTATGAAACACAGTACTTTTGTTCTGAGCACACTCACATTTCCCTCTGTATTAGAGACTCTAGAAAGGAAGAGCGTGCTTCTTGCTCTAAAGCAGAGTGTGTTTCATGGATGAGTACTGTGCCGTGTGTTTCCCTTCAGAAAGGAAGTTAAATGCCAGGCGTGTGTCTTCCTACAAGCCAGACTTCGTTTCAGGTAAACACAGTCACTTTTCAGTTCAAAAGAAGCTACATTGTTTACGAAGCTCACACGTTTCTCGCTCTTAACTGAAAAGCATTGGATGTTAGAGGACCTGTGGTTTGTACCAGTTTTAGAAACAGAGTTGAACTAGATATGGTCCGTGTGTAGGAAACACAGTTCTTTTGTTCTGAGCACACTCACGTTTCCCTCTGTATTAGAGACTCTAGAAATCAAGAGCGTGCTTCTTGCTCTAAAGCAGAGTGTGTTTCATGGATGAGAACTGTGCCGTGTGTTTCCCTTCAGAAACGGAGTTAAATGCCAGGTGTGTGTCTTCCTACAAGCAAGACTTCGTTTCAGGTAAACGCAGTCACTTTTCACCTCAAAGGAAGCTACATTGTTCACGAAGCTCACACATTTCTCGCTCTCAACTGAAAAGCATTGGATGTTAGAGGACCTGTTGTTTGTATCAGTTTCAGAAACAGAGTTGAACTAGATATGGTCCGTGTGTGTAGGAAACACAGTTCTTTTGTTCTGAGCACACTCACATTTCCCTCTGTATTAGAGACTCTAGAAAGCAAGAGCATTCTTCTTGCTCTAATGCAGTGTGTGTTTCATGGATGACAACTGTGCCATGTGTTTCCCTTCAGAAACGGAATTAAATGCCAGGCGTGTGTCTTCCCACAAGCAAGACTTCATTTAAGGTAAACACAGTCACTTTTCAGCTCAAAGGAAGCTACATTGTTCACAAAGCTCACATGTTTCTCGCTCTTAACTGAAAAGCATTGGATGTTAGAGGACCTGTGGTTTTTATCAGTTTCAGAAACAGAGTTGAACTAGATATGGTCCGTGTGTAGGAAACACACTTCTTTTGCTCTGAGCACACTCACGTTTCCCTCTGTATTAGAGACTCTAGAAAGCAAGAGCGTGCTTCTTGCTCTAAAGCAGAGTGTGTTTCATGGATGAGAACTGTGCCGTGTGTTTCCCTTCAGAAACGGAGTTAAATGGCAGTCTCTGTGTCTTCCTTCAAGCAAGACTTCGTTGCAGGTAAACGCTGACATTTTAAGCTCAAACAAAGCTACATTGTTCACAAAGCTCCCATGTATCTCGCTCTTAACTGAAAAGCATTGGATGTTAGAGGACCTGTTGTTTGTATCAGTTTCAGAAACAGAGTTGAACTAGATATGGTCCGTGTGTGTAGGAAACACAGTTCTTTTGTTCTGAGCACACTCACGTTTCCCTCTGTATTAGAGAATCTAGAAAGCAAGAGCGTGCTTCTTGCTCTAAAGCAGAGTGTGTTTCATGGATGAGAACTGTGCCCTGTGTTTCCCTTCAGAAACGGATTTAAATGCCAGGCTCTGTGTCTTTCTTCAAGCAAGACTTCGTTTCAGGTAAAGGAAGTCACTTTTCAGCTCAAACGAAGCTACATTGTTCACGAAACTCACACGTTTCTTGCTCTTAACTGAAAAGCATTGGATATTAGAGGACCTGTGGTTTGTATCAGTTTCAGAAACAGAGTTGAACTAGATATGGTCCGTCAGTGTAGGAAACACAGTACTTTTGTTCTGAGCACACTCACATTTCCCTCTGTATTAGAGACTCTAGAAAGCAAGAGCGTGCTTCTTGCTCTAAAGCAGTGTGTGTTTCATGGATGAGAACTGTGCCGTGTGTTTCCCTTCAGAAACGGAGTTAAATGCCAGGTGTGTGTCTTCCTACAAGCAAGACTTTGTTTCAGGTAAACGCAGTCACTTTTCACCTCAAAGGAAGCTACATTGTTCACGAAGTTCACACATTTCTCGCTCTTAACTGAAAAGCATTGGATGTTAGAGGACCTGTGGTTTGTATCAGTTTCAGAAACAGAGTTGAACTAGATATGGTCCGTGTGTAGGAAACACAGTACTTTTGTTCTGAGCACACTCACATTTCCCTCTGTATTAGAGACTCTAGAAATCAAGAGCGTGCTTCTTGCTCTAAAGCAGAGTGTGTTTCATGGATGAGAACTGTGCCCTGTGTTTCCCTTCAGAAACGGAGTTCAATGCCAGGCTCTGTGTCTTCCTTCAAGCAAGAATTCGTTTCAGTAAACGCAGTCACTTTTAAGCTCAAACGAAGCTACATTGTTCACAAGGCTCACACATGTCTCGCTCTTAACTGAAAAGCATTGGATGTTAGAGGACCTGTGGTTTGTTTCAGTTTCAGAAAGAGAGTTGACCTAGATATTGTTCGTGTGTGTAGGAAACAACGTTCTTTTGTTCTCAGCACACTCACGTTTCCCTCTGTATTAGAGACTCTAGAAAGGAAGAGCGTGCTTCTTGCTCTAAAGCAGAGTGTGTTTCATGGATGAGAACTGTGCCGTGTGTTTCCTTTCAGAAAAGGAATTAAATGCCAGGCGTGTGTCTTCCTACAAGCAAGACTTCGTTTAAGGAAAACGCTGACATTTTAAGCTCAAACAAAGCTACATTGTTCACAAAGCTCCCATGTATCTCGCTCTTAACTGAAAAGCATTGGATGTTAGAGGACCTGTGGTTTGTTTCAATTTCAGAAAGAGAGTTGACTTAAATATTGTTCGTGTGTATAGGAAACACCGTTCTTTTGTTCTCAGCACACTCACGTTTCCCTATGTATTAGAGACTCTAGAAATCAAGAGCGTGCTTCTTGCTCTAAAGCAGAGTGTGTTTCATGGATGAGAACTGTGCCGTGTGTTTCCCTTCAGAAACGGAGTTAAATGGCAGTCTCTGTGTCTTCCTTCAAGCAAGACTTCGTTTCAGGTAAACGCAGTCACTTTTCAGCTCAAAGGAAGCTACATTGTTCACAAAGCTCACACGTTTCTCGCTCTTAACTGAAAAGCATTGGATGTTAGAGGACCTGTGGTTTGTATCAGTTTCAGAAACAGAGTTGAACTAGATATGGTCCGTGTGTGTAGGAAACACAGTTCTTTTGTTCTGAGCACACTCACGTTTCCCTCTGTATTAGAGACTCTAGAAAGCAAGAGCGTGCTTCTTGCTCTAAAGCAGAGTGTGTTTCATGGATGAGAACTGTGCCGTGTGTTTCCCTTCAGAAACGGAGTTAAATGCCAGGCTCTGTGTCTTCCTTCAAGCAAGACTTCGTTTCAGGTAATCACAGTCACTTCTCGGATCAAAGGAAACTACTTTGTTCACAAAGCTCACACGTATCTTGCTCTTAACTGAAAAGCATTGGATGTTAGAGGACCTGTGGTTTGTTTCAGTTTCAGAAAGAGAGTTGACCTAAATATTGTTTGTGTGTATAGGAAACACCGTTCTTTTGTTCTCAGCACACTCACGTTTCCCTATGGATTAGAGACTCTAGAAATCAAGAGCTTGCTTCTTGCTCTAAAGCTAGTGTGTTTCATGGATGAGAACTGTGCCGTGTGTTTCCCTTCAGAAACGGAGTTAAATGGCAGTCTCTGTGTCTTCCTTAAAGCAAGACTTCGTTTCAGGTAAACGCAGTCACTTTTCAGCTCAAAGAAAGCTACATTGTTCACAAAGCTCACACGTTTCTCGCTCTTAACTGAAAAGCATTGGATGTTAGAGGACCTGTGGTTTGTATCAGTTTCAGAAACAGAGTTGAACTAGATATGGTCTGTGTGTGTAGGAAACACAGTTCTTTTGTTCTGAGCACACTCACGTTTCCCTCTGTATTAGAGACTCTAGAAATCAAGAGCGTGCTTCTTGCTCTAAAGCAGAGTGTGTTTCATGGATGAGAACTGTGCCGTGTGTTTCCCTTCAGAAACGGAGTTAAATGCCAGGTGTGTGTCTTCCTACAAGCAAGACTTCGTTTCAGGTAAACGCAGTCACTTTTCACCTCAAAGGAAGCTACATTGTTCACGAAGCTCACACATTTCTCGCTCTCAACTGAAAAGCATTGGATGTTAGAGGACCTGTTGTTTGTATCAGTTTCAGAAACAGAGTTGAACTAGATATTGTTCGTGTGTGTAGGAAACAACGTTCTTTTGTTCTCAGCACACTCACGTTTCCCTCTGTATTAGAGACTCTAGAAAGGAAGAGCGTGCTTCTTGCTCTAAAGCAGAGTGTGTTTCATGGATGAGAACTGTGCCGTGTGTTTCCTTTCAGAAAAGGAATTAAATGCCAGGCGTGTGTCTTCCTACAAGCAAGACTTCGTTTAAGGAAAACGCTGACATTTTAAGCTCAAACAAAGCTACATTGTTCACAAAGCTCCCATGTATCTCGCTCTTAACTGAAAAGCATTGGATGTTAGAGGACCTGTGGTTTGTTTCAATTTCAGAAAGAGAGTTGACTTAAATATTGTTCGTGTGTATAGGAAACACCGTTCTTTTGTTCTCAGCACACTCACGTTTCCCTATGTATTAGAGACTCTAGAAATCAAGAGCGTGCTTCTTGCTCTAAAGCAGAGTGTGTTTCATGGATGAGAACTGTGCCGTGTGTTTCCCTTCAGAAACGGAGTTAAATGCCAGGCTCTGTGTCTTCCTTCAAGCAAGACTTCATTTCAGGTAAACGCAGTCACTTTTCAGCTCAAAGGAAGATACATTGTTCACAAAGCTCACAAGTTTCTCGCTCTTAACTGAGAAGCATTGGATGTTAGAGGACCTGTGGTTTGTATCAGTTTCAGAAACAGAGTTGAACTAGATATGGTCCGTGTGTAGGAAACACACTTCTTTTGTTTTGAGAACACTCACGTTTCCCTCTGTATTAGAGACTCTAGACAGCAAGGGCATGCTTCTTGCTCTAAAGCAGAGTGTGTTTCATGGATGAGAACTGTGCCCTGTGTTTCCCTTCAGAAAGGAAGTTAAATGCCAGGCGTGTGTCTTCCTACAAGCAAGACTTCGTTTCAGGTAAACACAGTCACTTTTCAGTTCAAAAGAAGCTACATTGTTTACGAAGCTCACACGTTTCTCGCTCTCAACTGAAAAGCATTGGATGTTAGAGGACCTGTGGTTTGTATCAGTTTCAGAAACAGAGTTGAACTAGATATGGTCTGTGTGTAGGAAACACAGTTCTTTTGTTTTGAGCACAGTCAGGTTTCCCTCTGTATTAGAGACTCTAGAAAGCAAGAGCGTGCTTCTTGCTCTAAAGCAGAGTGTGTTTCATGGATGAGAACTGTGCCGTGTGTTTCCCTTCAGAAACAGAGTTAAATGCCAGGCTCTGTGTCTTCCTTCAAGCAAGACTTTGTTTCAGGTAATCACAGTCACTTCTCGGATCAAAGGAAACTACATTGTTCACAAAGCTCACACGTATCTCGCTCTTAACTGAAAAGCATTGGTAGTTAGAGGACCTGTGGATTCTATCAGTTTCATAAACAGAGTTGAACTAGATATGATCCATGTGTGTAGGAAACACAGTTCTTTTGGTCTGAGCACACTCATGTTTCCCTCTGTATTAGAGATTCTAGAAAGCAAGAGCGTGCTTCTTCCTCTAAAGCAGAATGTGTTTCATGCATGAGAACTGTGGCGTGTGTTTCCCTTCAGAAATGGAGTTAAATGCCAGGCTCTGTGTCTTTCTTCAAGCAAGACTTCGCTTCAGGTAAACGCAGTCATTTTTCAGCTCAAGCGAAGCTACATTGTTCACGAAGCTCACACGTTTCTCGCTCTTAACTGAAAAGCATTGGATGGTAGTGGACCTGTGGTTTGTATCAGTTTCAGAAACAGAGTTGAACTAGATATGGTCCGTGTGTGTAGGAAACACAGTTCTTTTGTTCTGAGCACACTCACGTTTCCCTCTGTATTAGAGACTCTAGAAATCAAGAGCGTGCTTCTTGCTCTAAAGCAGAGTGTGTTTCATGGATGAGAACTGTGCCCTGTGTTTCCCTTCAGAAATTGAGTTCAATGCCAGGCTCGGTGTCTTCCTTCAAGCAAGACTTCGTTTCAGTAAACGCAGTCACTTTTAAGCTCAAACGAAGCTACATTGTTCACAAGGCTCACACATGTCTCGCTCTTAACTGAAAAGCATTGGATGTTAGGGGACCTGTGGTTTGTTTCAGTTTCAGAAATAGAGTTGACCTAGATATTGTTCGTGTGTGTAGGAAACAACGTTCTTTTGTTCTTAGCACACTCACGTTTCCCTGTGTATTAGAGACTCTAGAAATCAAGAGTGTGCTTCTTGCTCTAAAGCAGAGTGTGTTACATGGATGAGAACTGTGCCCTGTGTTTCCCTTCAGAAACAGATTTAAATGGCAGTCTCTGTGTCTTCCTTCAAGCAAGACTTCGTTTCAGGTAAACGCAGTCACTTTTCAGCTCAAAGGAACCTACATTGTTCACAAAGCTCACACGTTTCTCTCTCTTAACTGAAAAGCATTGGATGTTAGAGGACCTGTGGTTTGTATCAGTTTCAGAAACAGAGTTGAACTAGATATGGTCCGTGTGTAGGAAACACACTTCTTTTGTTTTAAGCACACTCACGTTTCCCTCTGTATTAGAGACTCTAGAAAGCAAGAGCGTGCTTCTTGCTCTAAAGCAGAGTGTGTTTCATGGATGAGAACTGTGCCGTGTGTTTCCCTTCAGAAACGGATTTAAATGCCAGGCTCTGTGTCTTTCTTCAAGCAAGACTTCGTTTCAGGTAAATGAAGTCACTTTTCAGCTCAAACGAAGCTACATTGTTCACGAAGCTCACACGTTTCTCGCTCTTAACTGAAAAGCATTGGATATTAGAGGACCTGTGGTTTGTATCAGTTTCAGAAACAGAGTTGAAGTAGATATGGTCCGTCAGTGTAGGAAACACATTACTTTTGTTCTGAGCACACTCACATTTCCCTCTGTATTAGAGACTCTAGAAAGGAAGAGCGTGCTTCTTGCTCTAAAGCAGAGTGTGTTTCATGGATGAGTACTGTGCCGTGTGTTTCCCTTCAGAAAGGAAGTTAAATGCCAGGCGTGTGTCTTCCTACAAGCCAGACTTCGTTTCAGGTAAACACAGTCACTTTTCAGTTCAAAAGAAGCTACATTGTTTACGAAGCTCACACGTTTCTCGCTCTTAACTGAAAAGCATTGGATGTTAGAGGACCTGTGGTTTGTACCAGTTTTAGAAACAGAGTTGAACTAGATATGGTCCGTGTGTAGGAAACACAGTTCTTTTGTTCTGAGCACACTCACGTTTCCCTCTCTATTAGAGACTCTAGAAATCAAGAGCGTGCTTCTTGCTCTAAAGCAGAGTGTGTTTCATGGATGAGAACTGTGCCGTGTGTTTCCCTTCAGAAACGGAGTTAAATGCCAGGTGTGTGTCTTCCTACAAGCAAGACTTCGTTTCAGGTAAACGCAGTCACTTTTCACCTCAAAGGAAGCTACATTGTTCACGAAGCTCACACATTTCTCGCTCTCAACTGAAAAGCATTGGATGTTAGAGGACCTGTTGTTTGTATCAGTTTCAGAAACAGAGTTGAACTAGATATGGTCCGTGTGTGTAGGAAACACAGTTCTTTTGTTCTGAGCACACTCACGTTTCCCTCTGTATTAGAGAATCTAGAAAGCAAGAGCGTGCTTCTTGCTCTAAAGCAGAGTGTGTTTCATGGATGAGAACTGTGCCCTGTGTTTCCCTTCAGAAACGGATTTAAATGCCAGGCTCTGTGTCTTTCTTCAAGCAAGACTTCGTTTCAGGTAAAGGAAGTCACTTTTCAGCTCAAACGAAGCTACATTGTTCACGAAACTCACACGTTTCTCGCTCTTAACTGAAAAGCATTGGATATTAGAGGACCTGTGGTTTGTATCAGTTTCAGAAACAGAGTTGAACTAGATATGGTCCGTCAGTGTAGGAAACACAGTACTTTTGTTCTGAGCACACTCACATTTCCCTCTGTATTAGAGACTCTAGAAAGCAAGAGCGTGCTTCTTGCTCTAAAGCAGTGTGTGTTTCATGGATGAGAACTGTGCCGTGTGTTTCCCTTCAGAAACGGAGTTAAATGCCAGGTGTGTGTCTTCCTACAAGCAAGACTTTGTTTCAGGTAAACGCAGTCACTTTTCACCTCAAAGGAAGCTACATTGTTCACGAAGCTCACACATTTCTCGCTCTTAACTGAAAAGCATTGGATATTAGAGGACCTGTGGTTTGTATCAGTTTCAGAAACAGAGTTGAACTAGATATGGTCCGTGAGTGTAGGAAACACATTACTTTTGTTCTGAGCACACTCACATTTCCCTCTGTATTAGAGACTCTAGAAAGCAAGAGCATTCTTCTTGCTCTAATGCAGTGTGTGTTTCATGGATGACAACTGTGCCATGTGTTTCCCTTCAGAAACGGAATTAAATGCCAGGCGTGTGTCTTCCTACAAGCAAGACTTCATTTAAGGTAAACACAGTCACTTTTCAGCTCAAAGGAAGCTACATTGTTCACAAAGCTCACATGTTTCTCGCTCTTAACTGAAAAGCATTGGATGTTAGAGGACCTGTGGTTTTTATCAGTTTCAGAAACAGAGTTGAACTAGATATGGTCCGTGTGTAGGAAACACACTTCTTTTGCTCTGAGCACACTCACGTTTCCCTCTGTATTAGAGACTCTAGAAAGCAAGAGCGTGCTTCTTGCTCTAAAGCAGAGTGTGTTTCATGGATGAGAACTGTGCCGTGTGTTTCCCTTCAGAAACGGAGTTAAATGCCAGGCTCTGTGTCTTCCTTCAAGCAAGACTTCATTTCAGGTAAACGCAGTCACTTTTCAGCTCAAAGGAAGATACATTGTTCACAAAGCTCACAAGTTTCTCGCTCTTAACTGAGAAGCATTGGATGTTAGAGGACCTGTGGTTTGTATCAGTTTCAGAAACAGAGTTGAACTAGATATGGTCCGTGTGTAGGAAACACACTTCTTTTGTTTTGAGAACACTCACGTTTCCCTCTGTATTAGAGACTCTAGACAGCAAGGGCATGCTTCTTGCTCTAAAGCAGAGTGTGTTTCATGGATGAGAACTGTGCCCTGTGTTTCCCTTCAGAAAGGAAGTTAAATGCCAGGCGTGTGTCTTCCTACAAGCAAGACTTCGTTTCAGGTAAACACAGTCACTTTTCAGTTCAAAAGAAGCTACATTGTTTACGAAGCTCACACGTTTCTCGCTCTCAACTGAAAAGCATTGGATGTTAGAGGACCTGTGGTTTGTATCAGTTTCAGAAACAGAGTTGAACTAGATATGGTCCGTGTGTAGGAAACACAGTTCTTTTGTTCTGAGCACACTCATGTTTCCCTCTGTATTAGAGAATCTAGAAAGCAAGAGCGTGCTTCTTGCTCTAAAGCAGAGTGTGTTTCATGGATGAGAACTGTGCCGTGTGTTTCCCTTCAGAAACGGATTTAAATGCCAGGCTCTGTGTCTTTCTTCAAGCAAGACTTCGTTTCAGGTAAATGAAGTCACTTTTCAGCTCAAACGAAGCTACATTGTTCACGAAGCTCACACGTTTCTCGCTCTTAACTGAAAAGCATTGGATATTAGAGGACCTGTGGTTTGTATCAGTTTTAGAAACAGAGTTGAACTAGATATGGTCTGTCAGTGTAGGAAACACAGTACTTTTGGTCTGAGGACACTCACATTTCCCTCTGTATTAGAGACTCTAGAAAGCAAGAGCGTGCTTCTTGCTCTAAAGCAGTGTGTGTTTCATGGATGAGAACTGTGCCGTGTGTTTCCCTTCAGAAACGGAGTTAAATGCCAGGTGTGTGTCTTCCTACAAGCAAGACTTTGTTTCAGGTAAACGCAGTCACTTTTCACCACAAAGGAAGCTACATTGTTCACGAAGCTCACACATTTCTCGCTCTTAACTGAAAAGCATTGGATGTTAGAGGACCTGTGGTTTGTATCAGTTTCAGAAACAGAGTTGAACTAGATATGGTCCGTCAGTGTAGGAAACACAGTACTTTTGTTCTGAGCACACTCACATTTTCCTCTGTATTAGAGACTCTAGAAAGCAAGAGCGTGCTTCTTGCTCTAAAGCAGTGTGTGTTTCATGGATGAGAACTGTGCCGTGTGTTTCCCTTCAGAAACGGAATTAAATGCCAGGCGTGTGTCTTCCTACAAGCAAGAGTTCGTTTAAGGAAAACGCTGTCACTTTTAAGCTCAAACAAAGCTACATTGTTCACAAAGCTCCCACGTATCTCGCTCTTAACTGAAAAGCATTGGATGTTAGAGGACCTGTGGTTTGTTTCAGTTTCAGAAAGAGAGTTGACCTAAATATTGTTCGTGTGTATAGGAAACACCGTTCTTTTGTTCTCAGCACACTCACGTTTCCCTATGTATTAGAGACTCTAGAAATCAAGAGCATGCTTCTTGCTCTAAAGCAGAGTGTGTTTCATGGATGAGAACTGTGCCGTGTGTTTCCCTTCAGAAACGGAGTTAAATGGCAGTCTCTATGTCTTCCTTCAAGCAAGACTTCGTTTCAGGTAAACGCAGTCACTTTTCAGCTCAAAGAAGCTACATTGTTCACAAAGCTCACACGTTTCTCGCTCTTAACTGAAAAGCATTGGATGTTAGAGGACCTGTTGTTTGTATCAGTTTCAGAAACAGAGTTGAACTAGATATGGTCCGTGTGTAGGAAACACACTTCTTTTGTTCTGAGCACACTCACGTTTCCCTCTGTATTAGAGACTCTAGAAATCAAGAGCGTGCTTCTTGCTCTAAAGCAGAGTGTGTTTCATGGATGAGAACTGTGCCGTGTGTTTCCCTTCAGAAACGGAGTTAAATTCCAGGCTCTGTGTCTTCCTTCAAGCAAGACTTCGTTTTAGGTAAACGCAATCACTTTTCAGCTCAAAGGAAGATACATTGTTCACAAAGCTCACACGTTTCTCGCTCTTAACTGAAAAGCATTGGATGTTAGAGGACCTGTGGTTTGTATCAGTTTCAGAAACAGAGTTGAACTAGATATGGTCCGTGTGTAGGAAACACAGTTCTTTTGTTCTGAGCACACTCACGTTTCCCTCTGTATTAGAGACTCTAGAAAGCAAGAGCGTGCTTCTTGCTCTAAAGCAGAGTGTGTTTCATGGATGAGAACTGTGCTGTGTGTTTCCCTTCAGAAACGGATTTAAATGCCAGGCTCTGTGTCTTTCTTCAAGCAAGACTTCGTTTCAGGTAAATGAAGTCACTTTTCAGCTCAAACGAAGCTACATTGTTCACGAAGCTCACACGTTTCTCGCTCTTAACTGAAAAGCATTGGATATTACAGGACCTGTGGTTTGTATCAGTTTCAGAAACAGAGTTGAACTAGATATGGTCTGTGTGTAGGAAACACAGTTCTTTTGTTTTGAGCACAGTCAGGTTTCCCTCTGTATTAGAGACTCTAGAAAGCAAGAGCGTGCTACTTGCTCTAAAGCAGAGTGTGTTTCATGGATGAGAACTGTGCCGTGTGTTTCCCTTCAGAAACAGAGTTAAATGCCAGGCTCTGTGTCTTCCTTCAAGCAAGACTTCGTTTCAGGTAATCACAGTAACTTCTCGGATCAAAGGAAACTACATTGTTCACAAAGCTTACACGTATCTCGCTCTTAACTGAAAAGCATTGGTAGTTAGAGGACCTGTGGATTCTATCAGTTTCATAAACAGAGTTGAACTAGATATGATCCATGTGTGTAGGAAACACAGTTCTTTTGGTCTGAGCACACTCATGTTTCCCTCTGTATTAGAGATTCTAGAAAGCAAGAGCGTGCTTCTTCCTCTAAAGCAGAATGTGTTTCATGCATGAGAACTGTGGCGTGTGTTTCCCTTCAGAAATGGAGTTAAATGCCAGGCTCTGTGTCTTTCTTCAAGCAAGACTTCGCTTCAGGTAAACGCAGTCATTTTTCAGCTCAAGCGAAGCTACATTGTTCAAGAAGCTCACACGTTTCTCGCTCTTAACTGAAAAGCATTGGATGGTAGTGGACCTGTGGTTTGTATCAGTTTCAGAAACAGAGTTGAACTAGATATGGTCCGTGTGTGTAGGAAACACAGTTCTTTTGTTCTGAGCACACTCACGTTTCCCTCTGTATTAGAGACTCTAGAAAGCAAGAGCGTGCTTCTTGCTCTAAAGCAGAGTGTGTTTCATGGATGAGAACTGTGCCGTGTGTTTCCCTTCAGAAACGGATTTAAATGCCTGGCTCTGTGTCTTTCGTCAAGCAAGACTTCGTTTCATGTAAACGCAGTCACTTTTCAGCTCAAACGAAGCTACATTGTTCACGAAGCTCACACATTTCTCGCTCTTAACTGAAAAGCATTGGATGTTAGAGGACCTGTGGTTTGTATCAGTTTCAGAAACAGAGTTGTACTAGATATGGTCCGTGTGTGTAGGAAACACAGTTCTTTTGTACTGAGCACACTCACGTTTCCCTCTGTATTAGAGACTCTAGAAAGCAAGAGCGTGCTTCTTGCTCTAAAGCAGAGTGTGTTTCATGGATGAGAACTGTGCTGTGTGTTTCCCTTCAGAAACGGATTTAAATGCCAGGCTCTGTGTCTTTCTTCAAGCAAGACTTCGTTTCAGGTAAATGAAGTCACTTTTCAGCTCAAACGAAGCTACATTGTTCACGAAGATCACACGTTTCTCGCTCTTAACTGAAAAGCATTGGATATTACAGGACCTGTGGTTTGTATCAGTTTCAGAAACAGAGTTGAACTAGATATGGTCTGTGTGTAGGAAACACAGTTCTTTTGTTTTGAGCACAGTCAGGTTTCCCTCTGTATTAGAGACTCTAGAAAGCAAGAGCGTGCTTCTTGCTCTAAAGCAGAGTGTGTTTCATGGATGAGAACTGTGCCGTGTGTTTCCCTTCAGAAACAGAGTTAAATGCCAGGCTCTGTGTCTTCCTTCAAGCAAGACTTCGTTTCAGGTAATCACAGTCACTTCTCAGATCAAAGGAAACTACATTGTTCACAAAGCTCACACGTATCTCGCTCTTAACTGAAAAGCATTGGTAGTTAGAGGACCTGTGGATTCTATCAGTTTCATAAACAGAGTTGAACTAGATATGATCCATGTGTGTAGGAAACACAGTTCTTTTGGTCTGAGCACACTCATGTTTCCCTCTGTATTAGAGATTCTAGAAAGCAAGAGCGTGCTTCTTCCTCTAAAGCAGAATGTGTTTCATGCATGAGAACTGTGGCGTGTGTTTCCCTTCAGAAATGGAGTTAAATGCCAGGCTCTGTGTCTTTCTTCAAGCAAGACTTCGCTTCAGGTAAACGCAGTCATTTTTCAGCTCAAGCGAAGCTACATTGTTCACGAAGCTCACACGTTTCTCGCTCTTAACTGAAAAGCATTGGATGGTAGTGGACCTGTGGTTTGTATCAGTTTCAGAAACAGAGTTGAACTAGATATGGTCCGTGTGTGTAGGAAACACAGTTCTTTTGTTCTGAGCACACTCACGTTTCCCTCTGTATTAGAGACTCTAGAAATCAAGAGCGTGCTTCTTGCTCTAAAGCAGAGTGTGTTTCATGGATGAGAACTGTGCCGTGTGTTTCCCTTCAGAAACGGAGTTAAATGCCAGGTGTGTGTCTTCCTACAAGCAAGACTTCGTTTCAGGTAAACGCAGTCACTTTTCACCTCAAAGGAAGCTACATTGTTCACGAAGCTCACACATTTCTCGCTCTCAACTGAAAAGCATTGGATGTTAGAGGACCTGTTGTTTGTATCAGTTTCAGAAACAGAGTTGAACTAGATATGGTCCGTGTGTGTAGGAAACACAGTTCTTTTGTTCTGAGCACACTCACGTTTCCCTCTGTATTAGAGAATCTAGAAAGCAAGAGCGTGCTTCTTGCTCTAAAGCAGAGTGTGTTTCATGGATGAGAACTGTGCCCTGTGTTTCCCTTCAGAAACGGATTTAAATGCCAGGCTCTGTGTCTTTCTTCAAGCAAGACTTCGTTTCAGGTAAAGGAAGTCACTTTTCAGCTCAAACGAAGCTACATTGTTCACGAAACTCACACGTTTCTCGCTCTTAACTGAAAAGCATTGGATATTAGAGGACCTGTGGTTTGTATCAGTTTCAGAAACAGAGTTGAACTAGATATGGTCCGTCAGTGTAGGAAACACAGTACTTTTGTTCTGAGCACACTCACATTTCCCTCTGTATTAGAGACTCTAGAAAGCAAGAGCGTGCTTCTTGCTCTAAAGCAGTGTGTGTTTCATGGATGAGAACTGTGCCGTGTGTTTCCCTTCAGAAACGGAGTTAAATGCCAGGTGTGTGTCTTCCTACAAGCAAGACTTTGTTTCAGGTAAACGCAGTCACTTTTCACCTCAAAGGAAGCTACATTGTTCACGAAGCTCACACATTTCTCGCTCTTAACTGAAAAGCATTGGATATTAGAGGACCTGTGGTTTGTATCAGTTTCAGAAACAGAGTTGAACTAGATATGGTCCGTGAGTGTAGGAAACACATTACTTTTGTTCTGAGCACACTCACATTTCCCTCTGTATTAGAGACTCTAGAAAGCAAGAGCATTCTTCTTGCTCTAATGCAGTGTGTGTTTCATGGATGACAACTGTGCCATGTGTTTCCCTTCAGAAACGGAATTAAATGCCAGGCGTGTGTCTTCCTACAAGCAAGACTTCATTTAAGGTAAACACAGTCACTTTTCAGCTCAAAGGAAGCTACATTGTTCACAAAGCTCACATGTTTCTCGCTCTTAACTGAAAAGCATTGGATGTTAGAGGACCTGTGGTTTTTATCAGTTTCAGAAACAGAGTTGAACTAGATATGGTCCGTGTGTAGGAAACACACTTCTTTTGCTCTGAGCACACTCACGTTTCCCTCTGTATTAGAGACTCTAGAAAGCAAGAGCGTGCTTCTTGCTCTAAAGCAGAGTGTGTTTCATGGATGAGAACTGTGCCGTGTGTTTCCCTTCAGAAACGGAGTTAAATGCCAGGCTCTGTGTCTTCCTTCAAGCAAGACTTCATTTCAGGTAAACGCAGTCACTTTTCAGCTCAAAGGAAGATACATTGTTCACAAAGCTCACAAGTTTCTCGCTCTTAACTGAGAAGCATTGGATGTTAGAGGACCTGTGGTTTGTATCAGTTTCAGAAACAGAGTTGAACTAGATATGGTCCGTGTGTAGGAAACACACTTCTTTTGTTTTGAGAACACTCACGTTTCCCTCTGTATTAGAGACTCTAGACAGCAAGGGCATGCTTCTTGCTCTAAAGCAGAGTGTGTTTCATGGATGAGAACTGTGCCCTGTGTTTCCCTTCAGAAAGGAAGTTAAATGCCAGGCGTGTGTCTTCCTACAAGCAAGACTTCGTTTCAGGTAAACACAGTCACTTTTCAGTTCAAAAGAAGCTACATTGTTTACGAAGCTCACACGTTTCTCGCTCTCAACTGAAAAGCATTGGATGTTAGAGGACCTGTGGTTTGTATCAGTTTCAGAAACAGAGTTGAACTAGATATGGTCCGTGTGTAGGAAACACAGTTCTTTTGTTCTGAGCACACTCATGTTTCCCTCTGTATTAGAGAATCTAGAAAGCAAGAGCGTGCTTCTTGCTCTAAAGCAGAGTGTGTTTCATGGATGAGAACTGTGCCGTGTGTTTCCCTTCAGAAACGGATTTAAATGCCAGGCTCTGTGTCTTTCTTCAAGCAAGACTTCGTTTCAGGTAAATGAAGTCACTTTTCAGCTCAAATGAAGCTACATTGTTCACGAAGCTCACACGTTTCTCGCTCTTAACTGAAAAGCATTGGATATTAGAGGACCTGTGGTTTGTATCAGTTTTAGAAACAGAGTTGAACTAGATATGGTCTGTCAGTGTAGGAAACACAGTACTTTTGGTCTGAGGACACTCACATTTCCCTCTGTATTAGAGACTCTAGAAAGCAAGAGCGTGCTTCTTGCTCTAAAGCAGTGTGTGTTTCATGGATGAGAACTGTGCCGTGTGTTTCCCTTCAGAAACGGAGTTAAATGCCAGGTGTGTGTCTTCCTACAAGCAAGACTTTGTTTCAGGTAAACGCAGTCACTTTTCACCACAAAGGAAGCTACATTGTTCACGAAGCTCACACATTTCTCGCTCTTAACTGAAAAGCATTGGATGTTAGAGGACCTGTGGTTTGTATCAGTTTCAGAAACAGAGTTGAACTAGATATGGTCCGTCAGTGTAGGAAACACAGTACTTTTGTTCTGAGCACACTCACATTTTCCTCTGTATTAGAGACTCTAGAAAGCAAGAGCGTGCTTCTTGCTCTAAAGCAGTGTGTGTTTCATGGATGAGAACTGTGCCGTGTGTTTCCCTTCAGAAACGGAATTAAATGCCAGGCGTGTGTCTTCCTACAAGCAAGAGTTCGTTTAAGGAAAACGCTGTCACTTTTAAGCTCAAACAAAGCTACATTGTTCACAAAGCTCCCACGTATCTCGCTCTTAACTGAAAAGCATTGGATGTTAGAGGACCTGTGGTTTGTTTCAGTTTCAGAAAGAGAGTTGACCTAAATATTGTTCGTGTGTATAGGAAACACCGTTCTTTTGTTCTCAGCACACTCACGTTTCCCTATGTATTAGAGACTCTAGAAATCAAGAGCATGCTTCTTGCTCTAAAGCAGAGTGTGTTTCATGGATGAGAACTGTGCCGTGTGTTTCCCTTCAGAAACGGAGTTAAATGGCAGTCTCTATGTCTTCCTTCAAGCAAGACTTCGTTTCAGGTAAACGCAGTCACTTTTCAGCTCAAAGAAGCTACATTGTTCACAAAGCTCACACGTTTCTCGCTCTTAACTGAAAAGCATTGGATGTTAGAGGACCTGTTGTTTGTATCAGTTTCAGAAACAGAGTTGAACTAGATATGGTCCGTGTGTAGGAAACACAGTTCTTTTGTTCTGAGCACACTCACGTTTCCCTCTGTATTAGAGACTCTAGAAAGCAAGAGCGTGCTTCTTGCTCTAAAGCAGAGTGTGTTTCATGGATGAGAACTGTGCTGTGTGTTTCCCTTCAGAAACGGATTTAAATGCCAGGCTCTGTGTCTTTCTTCAAGCAAGACTTCGTTTCAGGTAAATGAAGTCACTTTTCAGCTCAAACGAAGCTACATTGTTCACGAAGCTCACACGTTTCTCGCTCTTAACTGAAAAGCATTGGATATTACAGGACCTGTGGTTTGTATCAGTTTCAGAAACAGAGTTGAACTAGATATGGTCTGTGTGTAGGAAACACAGTTCTTTTGTTTTGAGCACAGTCAGGTTTCCCTCTGTATTAGAGACTCTAGAAAGCAAGAGCGTGCTTCTTGCTCTAAAGCAGAGTGTGTTTCATGGATGAGAACTGTGCCGTGTGTTTCCCTTCAGAAACAGAGTTAAATGCCAGGCTCTGTGTCTTCCTTCAAGCAAGACTTCGTTTCAGGTAATCACAGTAACTTCTCGGATCAAAGGAAACTACATTGTTCACAAAGCTCACACGTATCTCGCTCTTAACTGAAAAGCATTGGTAGTTAGAGGACCTGTGGATTCTATCAGTTTCATAAACAGAGTTGAACTAGATATGATCCATGTGTGTAGGAAACACAGTTCTTTTGGTCTGAGCACACTCATGTTTCCCTCTGTATTAGAGATTCTAGAAAGCAAGAGCGTGCTTCTTCCTCTAAAGCAGAATGTGTTTCATGCATGAGAACTGTGGCGTGTGTTTCCCTTCAGAAATGGAGTTAAATGCCAGGCTCTGTGTCTTTCTTCAAGCAAGACTTCGCTTCAGGTAAACGCAGTCATTTTTCAGCTCAAGCGAAGCTACATTGTTCACGAAGCTCACACGTTTCTCGCTCTTAACTGAAAAGCATTGGATGGTAGTGGACCTGTGGTTTGTATCAGTTTCAGAAACAGAGTTGAACTAGATATGGTCCGTGTGTGTAGGAAACACAGTTCTTTTGTTCTGAGCACACTCACGTTTCCCTCTGTATTAGAGACTCTAGAAATCAAGAGCGTGCTTCTTGCTCTAAAGCAGAGTGTGTTTCATGGATGAGAACTGTGCCCTGTGTTTCCCTTCAGAAATGGAGTTCAATGCCAGGCTCGGTGTCTTCCTTCAAGCAAGACTTCGTTTCAGTAAACGCAGTCACTTTTAAGCTCAAACGAAGCTACATTGTTCACAAGGCTCACACATGTCTCGCTCTTAACTGAAAAGCATTGGATGTTAGAGGACCTGTGGTTTGTTTCAGTTTCAGTAATAGAGTTGACCTAGATATTGTTCGCGTGTGTAGGAAACAACGTTCTTTTGTTCTCAGCACACTCACGTTTCCCTCTGTATTAGAGACTCTAGAAATCAAGAGTGTGCTTCTTGCTCTAAAGCAGAGTGTGTTACATGGATGAGAACTGTGCCCTGTGTTTCCCTTCAGAAACGGATTTAAATGGCAGTCTCTGTGTCTTCCTTCAAGCAAGACTTCGTTTCAGGTAAACGCAGTCACTTTTCAGCTCAAAGGAACCTACATTGATCACAAAGCTCACACGTTTCTCTCTCTTAACTGAAAAGCATTGGATGTTAGAGGACCTGTGGTTTGTATCAGTTTCAGAAACAGAGTTGAACTAGATATGGTCCGTGTGTAGGAAACACACTTCTTTTGTTTTAAGCACACTCACGTTTCCCTCTGTATTAGAGACTCTACAAAGCAAGAGCGTGCTTCTTGCTCTAAAGCAGAGTGTGTTTCATGGATGAGAACTGTGCCGTGTGTTTCCCTTCAGAAACGGATTTAAATGCCAGGCTCTGTGTCTTTCTTCAAGCAAGACTTCGTTTCAGGTAAATGAAGTCACTTTTCAGCTCAAACGAAGCTACATTGTTCACGAAGCTCACACGTTTCTCGCTCTTAACTGAAAAGCATTGGATATTAGAGGACCTGTGGTTTGTATTAGTTTCAGAAACAGAGTTGAAGTAGATATGGTCCGTCAGTGTAGGAAACACAGTACTTTTGTTCTGAGCACACTCACATTTCCCTCTGTATTAGAGACTCTAGAAAGGAAGAGCGTGCTTCTTGCTCTAAAGCAGAGTGTGTTTCATGGATGAGTACTGTGCCGTGTGTTTCCCTTCAGAAAGGAAGTTAAATGCCAGGCGTGTGTCTTCCTACAAGCCAGACTTCGTTTCAGGTAAACACAGTCACTTTTCAGTTCAAAAGAAGCTACATTGTTTAAGAAGCTCACACGTTTCTCGCTCTTAACTGAAAAGCATTGGATGTTAGAGGACCTGTGGTTTGTACCAGTTTTAGAAACAGAGTTGAACTAGATATGGTCCGTGTGTAGGAAACACAGTTCTTTTGTTCTGAGCACACTCACGTTTCCCTCTGTATTAGAGACTCTAGAAATCAAGAGCGTGCTTCTTGCTCTAAAGCAGAGTGTGTTTCATGGATGAGAACTGTGCCGTATGTTTCCCTTCAGAAACGGAGTTCAATGCCAGGTGTGTGTCTTCCTACAAGCAAGACTTCGTTTCAGGTAAACGCAGTCACTTTTCACCTCAAAGGAAGCTACATTGTTCACGAAGCTCACACATTTCTCGCTCTCAACTGAAAAGCATTGGATGTTAGAGGACCTGTTGTTTGTATCAGTTTCAGAAACAGAGTTGAACTAGATATGGTCCGTGTTTGTAGGAAACACAGTTCTTTTGTTCTGAGCACACTCACGTTTCCCTCTGTATTAGAGAATCTAGAAAGCAAGAGCGTGCTTCTTGCTCTAAAGCAGAGTGTGTTTCATGGATGAGAACTGTGCCCTGTGTTTCCCTTCAGAAACGGATTTAAATGCCAGGCTCTGTGTCTTTCTTCAAGCAAGACTTCGTTTCAGGTAAAGGAAGTCACTTTTCAGCTCAAACGAAGCTACATTGTTCACGAAACTCACACGTTTCTCGCTCTTAACTGAAAAGCATTGGATATTAGAGGACCTGTGGTTTGTATCAGTTTCAGAAACAGAGTTGAACTAGATATGGTCCGTCAGTGTAGGAAACACAGTACTTTTGTTCTGAGCACACTCACATTTCCCTCTGTATTAGAGACTCTAGAAAGCAAGAGCGTGCTTCATGCTCTAAAGCAGTGTGTGTTTCATGGATGAGAACTGTGCCGTGTGTTTCCCTTCAGAAACGGAGTTAAATGCCAGGTGTGTGTCTTCCTACAAGCAAGACTTTGTTTCAGGTAAACGCAGTCACTTTTCACCTCAAAGGAAGCTACATTGTTCACGAAGCTCACACATTTCTCGCTCTCAACTGAAAAGCATTGGATGTTAGAGGACCTGTTGTTTGTATCAGTTTCAGAAACAGAGTTGAACTAGATATGGTCCGTGTTTGTAGGAAACACAGTTCTTTTGTTCTGAGCACACTCACGTTTCCCTCTGTATTAGAGAATCTAGAAAGCAAGAGCGTGCTTCTTGCTCTAAAGCAGAGTGTGTTTCATGGATGAGAACTGTGCCCTGTGTTTCCCTTCAGAAACGGATTTAAATGCCAGGCTCTGTGTCTTTCTTCAAGCAAGACTTCGTTTCAGGTAAAGGAAGTCACTTTTCAGCTCAAACGAAGCTACATTGTTCACGAAACTCACACGTTTCTCGCTCTTAACTGAAAAGCATTGGATATTAGAGGACCTGTGGTTTGTATCAGTTTCAGAAACAGAGTTGAACTAGATATGGTCCGTCAGTGTAGGAAACACAGTACTTTTGTTCTGAGCACACTCACATTTCCCTCTGTATTAGAGACTCTAGAAAGCAAGAGCGTGCTTCATGCTCTAAAGCAGTGTGTGTTTCATGGATGAGAACTGTGCCGTGTGTTTCCCTTCAGAAACGGAGTTAAATGCCAGGTGTGTGTCTTCCTACAAGCAAGACTTTGTTTCAGGTAAACGCAGTCACTTTTCACCTCAAAGGAAGCTACATTGTTCACGAAGCTCACACATTTCTCGCTCTTAACTGAAAAGCATTGGATGTTAGAGGACCTGTGGTTTGTATCAGTTTCAGAAACAGAGTTGAACTAGATATGGTCCGTCTGTGTAGGAAACACAGTACTTTTGTTCTGAGCACACTCACATTTCCCTCTGTATTAGAGACTCTAGAAAGCAAGAGCGTGCTTCTTGCTCTAAAGCAGTGTGTGTTTCATGGATGAGAACTGTGCCGTGTGTTTCCCTTCAGAAACGGAATTAAATGCCAGGCGTGTGTCTTCCTACAAGCAAGACTTCGTTTAAGGAAAACGCTGTCACTTTTAAGCTCAAACAAAGCTACATTGTTCACAAAGCTCCCACGTATCTCGCTCTTAACTGAAAAGCATTGGATGTTAGGGGACCTGTGGTTTGTTTCAGTTTCAGAAAGAGAGTTGACCTAAATATTGTTCGTGTGTATAGGAAACACCGTTCTTTTGTTCTCAGCACACTCACGTTTCCCTATGAATTAGAGACTCTAGAAATCAAGAGCGTGCTTCTTGCTCTAAAGCAGAGTGTGTTTCATGGATGAGAACTGTGCCGTGTGTTTCCCTTCAGAAACGGAGTTAAATGGCAGTCTCTTTGTCTTCCTTCAAGCAAGACTTCGTTTCAGGTAAACGCAGTCACTTTTCAGCTCAAAGGGAGCTACATTGTTCACAAAGCTCACACGTTTCTCGCTCTTAACTGAAAAGCATTGGATGTTAGAGGACCTGTGGTTTGTATCAGTTTCAGAAACAGAGTTGAACTAGATATGGTCCGTGTGTAGGAAACACAGTTCTTTTGTTCTGAGCACACTCACGTTTCCCTCTGTATTAGAGACTCTAGAAATCAAGAGCGTGCTTCTTGCTCTAAAGCAGAGTGTGTTTCATGGATGAGAACTGTGCCCTGTGTTTCCCTTCAGAAACGGAGTTCAATGCCAGGCTCTGTGTCTTCCTTCAAGCAAGAATTCGTTTCAGTAAACGCAGTCACTTTTAAGCTCAAACGAAGCTACAGTGTTCACAAGGCTCACACATGTCTCGCTCTTAACTGAAAAGCATTGGATGTTAGAGGACCTGTGGTTTGTTTCAGTTTCAGAAAGAGAGTTGACCTAGATATTGTTCGTGTGTGTAGGAAACAACGTTCTTTTGTTCTCAGCACACTCACGTTTCCCTCTGTATTAGAGACTCTAGAAAGGAAGAGCGTGCTTCTTGCTCTAAAGCAGAGTGTGTTTCATGGATGAGAACTGTGCCGTGTGTTTCCTTTCAGAAAAGGAATTAAATGCCAGGCGTGTGTCTTCCTACAAGCAAGACTTCGTTTAAGGAAAACGCTGACATTTTAAGCTCAAACAAAGCTACATTGTTCACAAAGCTCCCATGTATCTCGCTCTTAACTGAAAAGCATTGGATGTTAGAGGACCTGTGGTTTGTTTCAATTTCAGAAAGAGAGTTGACTTAAATATTGTTCGTGTGTATAGGAAACACCGTTCTTTTGTTCTCAGCACACTCACGTTTCCCTATGTATTAGAGACTCTAGAAATCAAGAGCGTGCTTCTTGCTCTAAAGCAGAGTGTGTTTCATGGATGAGAACTGTGCCGTGTGTTTCCCTTCAGAAACGGAGTTAAATGGCAGTCTCTGTGTCTTCCTTCAAGCAAGACTTCGTTTCAGGTAAACGCAGTCACTTTTCAGCTCAAAGGAAGCTACATTGTTCACAAAGCTCACACGTTTCTCGCTCTTAACTGAAAAGCATTGGATGTTAGAGGACCTGTGGTTTGTATCAGTTTCAGAAACAGAGTTGAACTAGATATGGTCCGTGTGTGTAGGAAACACAGTTCTTTTGTTCTGAGCACACTCACGTTTCCCTCTGTATTAGAGACTCTAGAAAGCAAGAGCGTGCTTCTTGCTCTAAAGCAGAGTGTGTTTCATGGATGAGAACTGTGCCGTGTGTTTCCCTTCAGAAACGGATTTAAATGCCTGGCTCTGTGTCTTTCGTCAAGCAAGACTTCGTTTCATGTAAACGCAGTCACTTTTCAGCTCAAACGAAGCTACATTGTTCACGAAGCTCACACGTTTCTCGCTCTTAACTGAAACGCATTGGATATTAGAGGACCTGTGGTTTGTATCAGTTTCAGAAACAGAGTTGAACTAGATATGGTCCGTGTGTAGGAAACACAGTTCTTTTGTTTTCAGCACAGTCAGGTTTCCCTCTGTATTAGAGACTCTAGAAAGCAAGAGCGTGCTTCTTGCTCTAAAGCAGAGTGTGTTTCATGGATGAGAACTGTGCCGTGTGTTTCCCTTCAGAAACGGAGTTAAATGCCAGGCTCTGTGTCTTCCTTCAAACAAGACTTCGTTTCAGGTAATCACAGTCACTTCTCGGATCAAAGGAAACTACATTGTTCACAAAGCTCACACGTATCTTGCTCTTAACTGAAAAGCATTGGTAGTTAGAGGACCTGTGGATTCTATCAGTTTCATAAACAGAGTTGAACTAGATATGATCCATGTGTGTAGGAAACACAGTTCTTTTGTTCTGAGCACACTCACATTTCCCTCTGTATTAGAGACTCTAGAAAGGAAGAGCGTGCTTCTTGCTCTAAAGCAGAGTGTGTTTCATGGATGAGAACTGTGCCGTGTGTTTCCCTTCAGAAAAGGAATTAAATGCCAGGCGTGTGTCTTCCTACAAGCAAGACTTCGTTTAAGGAAAACGCTGTCACTTTTAAGCTCAAACAAAGCTACATTGTTCACAAAGCTCCCACGTATCTCGCTCTTAACTGAAAAGCATTGGATGTTAGAGGACCTGTGGTTTGTTTCAGTTTCAGAAAGAGAGTTGACCTAAATATTGTTCGTGTGTATAGGAAACACCGTTCTTTTGTTCTCAGCACACTCACGTTTCCCTATGGATTAGAGACTCTAGAAATCAAGAGCGTGCTTCTTGCTCTAAAGCAGAGTGTGTTTCATGGATGAGAACTGTGCCGTGTGTTTCCCTTCAGAAACGGAGTTAAATGGCAGTCTCTGTGTCTTCCTTCAAGCAAGACTTCGTTTCAGGTAAACGCAGTCACTTTTCAGCTCAAGAAAGCTACATTGTTCACAAAGCTCACACGTTTCTCGCTCTTAACTGAAAAGCATTGGATGTTAGAGGACCTGTGGTTTGTATCAGTTTCAGAAACAGAGTTGAACTAGATATGGTCTGTGTGTGTAGGAAACACAGTTCTTTTGTTCTGAGCACACTCACGTTTCCCTCTGTATTAGAGACTCTAGAAAGCAAGAGCGTGCTTCTTGCTCTAAAGCAGAGTGTGTTTCATGGATGAGAACTGTGCCGTGTGTTTCCCTTCAGAAACGGAGTTAAATGCCAGGCTCTGTGTCTTCCTTCAAGCAAGACTTCGTTTCAGGTAATCACAGTCACTTCTCGGATCAAAGGAAACTACTTTGTTCACAAAGCTCACACGTATCTTGCTCTTAACTGAAAAGCATTGGATGTTAGAGGACCTGTGGTTTGTTTCAGTTTCAGAAAGAGAGTTGACCTAAATATTGTTCGTGTGTATAGGAAACACCGTTCTTTTGTTCTCAGCACACTCACGTTTCCCTATGGATTAGAGACTCTAGAAATCAAGAGCTTGCTTCTTGCTCTAAAGCTAGTGTGTTTCATGGATGAGAACTGTGCCGTGTGTTTCCCTTCAGAAACGGAGTTAAATGCCAGGCGTGTGTCTTCCTACAAGCAAGACTTCGTTTCAGGTAAACGAAGTCACTTTTCAGCTCAAAGGAAGATACATTGTTCACAAAGCTCACACGTTTCTCGCTCTTAACTGAAAAGCATTGGATGTTAGAGGACCTGTGGTTTGTATCAGTTTCAGAAACAGAGTTGAACTAGATATGGTCCGTGTGTGTAGGAAACACAGTTCTTTTGTTCTGAGCACACTCACGTTTCCCTCTGTATTAGAGACTCTAGAAAGCAAGAGCGTGCTTCTTGCTCTAAAGCAGAGTGTGTTTCATGGATGAGAACTGTGCCGTGTGTTTCCCTTCAGAAACAGATTTAAATGCCAGGCTCTGTGTCTTTCTTCAAGCAAGACTTCGTTTCAGGTAAATGAAGTCACTTTTCAGCTCAAACGAAGCTACATTGTTCACGAGGCTCACACGTTTCTCGCTCTTAACTGAAACGCATTGGATATTAGAGGACCTGTGGTTTGTATCAGTTTCAGAAACAGAGTTGAACTAGATATGGTCCGTGTGTGTAGGAAACACAGTTCTTTTGTTTTGAGCACAGTCAGGTTTCCCTCTGTATTAGAGACTCTAGAAAGCAAGAGCGTGCTTCTTGCTCTAAAGCAGAGTGTGTTTCATGGATGAGAACTGTGCCGTGTGTTTCCCTTCAGAAACGGAGTTAAATGCCAGGCTCTGTGTCTTCCTTCAAGCAAGACTTCGTTTCAGGTAATCACAGTCACTTCTCGGATCAAAGGAAACTACATTGTTCACAAAGCTCACACGTATCTTGCTCTTAACTGAAAAGCATTGGTAGTTAGAGGACCTGTGGATTCTATCAGTTTCATAAACAGAGTTGAACTAGATATGATCCATGTGTGTAGGAAACACAGTTCTTTTGTTCTGGCACACTCACATTTCCCTCTGTATTAGAGACTCTAGAAAGGAAGAGCGTGCTTCTTGCTCTAAAGCAGAGTGTGTTTCATGGATGAGAACTGTGCCGTGTGTTTCCCTTCAGAAAAGGAATTAAATGCCAGGCGTGTGTCTTCCTACAAGCAAGACTTCGTTTAAGGAAAACGCTGTCACTTTTAAGCTCAAACAAAGCTACATGGTTCACAAAGCTCCCACGTATCTCGCTCTTAACTGAAAAGCATTGGATGTTAGAGGACCTGTGGTTGGTTTCAGTTTCAGAAAGAGAGTTGACCTAAATATTGTTCGTGTGTATAGGAAACACCGTTCTTTTGTTCTCAGCACACTCACGTTTCCCTATGGATTAGAGACTCTAGAAATCAAGAGCGTGCTTCTTGCTCTAAAGCAGAGTGTGTTTCATGGATGAGAACTGTGCCGTGTGTTTCCCTTCAGAAACGGAGTTAAATGGCAGTCTCTGTGTCTTCCTTCAAGCAAGACTTCGTTTCAGGTAAACGCAGTCACTTTTCAGCTCAAAGGAAGCTACATTGTTCACAAAGCTCACACGTTTCTCGCTCTTAACTGAAAAGCATTGGATGTTAGAGGACCTGTGGTTTGTATCAGTTTCAGAAACAGAGTTGAACTAGATATGGTCCGTGTGTGTAGGAAACACAGTTCTTTTGTTCTGAGCACACTCACGTTTCCCTCTGTATTAGAGACTCTAGAAAGCAAGAGCGTGCTTCTTGCTCTAAGGCAGAGTGTGTTTCATGGATGAGAACTGTGCCGTGTGTTTCCCTTCAGAAACGGAGTTAAATGCCAGGCTCTGTGTCTTTCTTCAAGCAAGACTTCGTTTCAGGTAAATGAAGTCACTTTTCAGCTCAAACGAAGCTACATTGTTCACGAAGCTCACACGTTTCTCGCTCTTAACTGAAACGCATTGGATATTAGAGGACCTGTGGTTTGTATCAGTTTCAGAAACAGAGTTGAACTATATATGGTCCGTGTGTAGGAAACACAGTTCTTTTGTTTTGAGCACAGTCAGGTTTCCCTCTGTATTAGAGACTCTAGAAAGCAAGAGCGTGCTTCTTGCTCTAAAGCAGAGTGTGTTTCATGGATGAGAACTGTGCCGTGTGTTTCCCTTCAGAAACGGAGTTAAATGCAAGGCTCTGTGTCTTCCTTCAAGCAAGACTTCGTTTCAGGTAATCACAGTCACTTCTCGGATCAAAGGAAACTACATTGTTCACAAAGCTCACACGTATCTCGCTCTTAACTGAAAAGCATTGGTAGTTAGAGGACCTGTGGATTCTATCAGTTTCATAAACAGGGTTGAACTAGATATGATCCATGTGTGTAGGAAACACAGTTCTTTTGTTCTGAGCACACTCACGTTTCCCTCTGTATTAGAGACTCTAGAAATCAAGAGCGTGCTTCTTGCTCTAAAGCAGAGTGTGTTTCATGGATGAGAACTGTGCCCTGTGTTTCCCTTCAGAAACGGAGTTCAATGCCAGGCTCTGTGTCTTCCTTCAAGCAAGACTTCGTTTCAGTAAACTCAGTCACTTTTCAGCTCAAACGAAGCTACATTGTTCACAAGGCTCACACATATCTCGCTCTTAACTGAAAAGCATTGGATGGTAGAGGACCTGTGGTTTGTACCAGTTTCAGAAACAGAGTTGAACTAGATATGGTCCGTGTGTGTAGGAAACACAGTTCTTTTGTTCTGAGCACACTCACGTTTCCCTCTGTATTAGAGACTCTAGAAATTAAGAGCGTGCTTCTTGCTCTAAAGCAGAGTGTGTTTCATGGATGAGAATTGTGCCCTGTGTTTCCCTTCAGAAACGGAGTTAAATGGCAGGCGTGTGTCTTCCTACAAGCAAGACTTCGTTTCAGGTAAACGCAGTCACTTTTCAGCTCAAAGGAACCTACATTGTTCATAAAGCTCACACGTTTCTCGCTCTAAACTGAAAAGCATTGGATGTTAGAGGACCTGTGGTTTGTATCAGTTTCTGAAACAGAGTTGAACTAGATATGGTCCGTGTGTAGGAAACACACTTCTTTTGTTTTGAGCACACTCACGTTTCCCTCTGTATTAGATACTCTACTAAGCAAGAGCGTGCTTCTTGCTCTAAAGCAGAGTCTGTTTCATGGATGAGAACTGTGCCATGTGTTTCCCTTAAGAAACGGAGTTAAATGCCAGGTGTGTGTCTTCCTACAAGCAAGACTTCCTTTCAGGTAAACGCAGTCACTTTTCACCTCAAATGAAGCTACATTGTTCACGAAGCTCACACGTTTTTCGCTCTTACCTGAAAAGCATTGGATGTTAGAGGACCTGTGGTTTGTATCAGTTTCTGAAACAGAGTTGAACTAGATATGGTCCGTGTGTAGGAAACACACTTCTTTTGTTTTGAGAACACTCACGTTTCCCTCTGTATTAGAGACTCTAGAAAGCTAGAGCGTGCTTCTTGCTCTAAAGCAGAGTGTGTTTCATGGAAGAGAACTGTGCCCTGTGTTTCCCTTCAGAAACGGAGTTAAATGCCAGGCGTGTGTCTTCCTACAAGCAAGACTTCGTTTCAGGTAAACGCAGTCACTTTTCAGCTCAAACGAAGCTACATTGTTCACGAAGCTCACACGTTTCTCGCTCTTAACTGAAAAGTATTGGATGTTAGAGGACCTGTGGTTTGTATCAGTTTCAGAAACAGAGTTGAACTAGATATGGTCCGTGTGTGTAGGAAATACAGTTCTTTTGTTCTGAGCACACTCACGTTTCCCTCTGTATTAGAGACTCTAGAAAGCAAGAGCGTGCTTCATGCTCTAAAGCAGTGTGTGTTTCATGGATGAGAACTGTGCCGTGTGTTTCCCTTCAGAAACGGAGTTAAATGCCAGGCGTGTGTCTTCCTACAAGCAAGACTTCGTTTCAGGTAAACGAAGTCACTTTTCAGCTCAAAGGAAGATACATTGTTCACAAAGCTCACACGTTTCTCGCTCTTAACTGAAAAGCATTGGATGTTAGAGGACCTGTGGTTTGTATCAGTTTCAGAAACAGAGTTGAACTAGATATGGTCCGTGTGTGTAGGAAACACAGTTCTTTTGTTCTGAGCACACTCACGTTTCCCTCTGTATTAGAGACTCTAGAAAGCAAGAGCGTGCTTCTTGCTCTAAGGCAGAGTGTGTTTCATGGATGAGAACTGTGCCGTGTGTTTCCCTTCAGAAACGGAGTTAAATGCCAGGCTCTGTGTCTTTCTTCAAGCAAGACTTCGTTTCAGGTAAATGAAGTCACTTTTCAGCTCAAACGAAGCTACATTGTTCACGAAGCTCACACGTTTCTCGCTCTTAACTGAAACGCATTGGATATTAGAGGACCTGTGGTTTGTATCAGTTTCAGAAACAGAGTTGAACTAGATATGGTCCGTGTGTAGGAAACACAGTTCTTTTGTTTTGAGCACAGTCAGGTTTCCCTCTGTATTAGAGACTCTAGAAAGCAAGAGCGTGCTTCTTGCTCTAAAGCAGAGTGTGTTTCATGGATGAGAACTGTGCCGTGTGTTTCCCTTCAGAAACGGAGTTAAATGCAAGGCTCTGTGTCTTCCTTCAAGCAAGACTTCGTTTCAGGTAATCACAGTCACTTCTCGGATCAAAGGAAACTACATTGTTCACAAAGCTCACACGTATCTCGCTCTTAACTGAAAAGCATTGGTAGTTAGAGGACCTGTGGATTCTATCAGTTTCATAAACAGGGTTGAACTAGATATGATCCATGTGTGTAGGAAACACAGTTCTTTTGTTCTGAGCACACTCACGTTTCCCTCTGTATTAGAGACTCTAGAAATCAAGAGCGTGCTTCTTGCTCTAAAGCAGAGTGTGTTTCATGGATGAGAACTGTGCCCTGTGTTTCCCTTCAGAAACGGAGTTCAATGCCAGGCTCTGTGTCTTCCTTCAAGCAAGACTTCGTTTCAGTAAACTCAGTCACTTTTCAGCTCAAACGAAGCTACATTGTTCACAAGGCTCACACATATCTCGCTCTTAACTGAAAAGCATTGGATGGTAGAGGACCTGTGGTTTGTACCAGTTTCAGAAACAGAGTTGAACTAGATATGGTCCGTGTGTGTAGGAAACACAGTTCTTTTGTTCTGAGCACACTCACGTTTCCCTCTGTATTAGAGACTCTAGAAATCAAGAGCGTGCTTCTTGCTCTAAAGCAGAGTGTGTTTCATGGATGAGAATTGTGCCCTGTGTTTCCCTTCAGAAACGGAGTTAAATGGCAGGCGTGTGTCTTCCTACAAGCAAGACTTCGTTTCAGGTAAACGCAGTCACTTTTCAGCTCAAAGGAACCTACATTGTTCATAAAGCTCACACGTTTCTCGCTCTAAACTGAAAAGCATTGGATGTTAGAGGACCTGTGGTTTGTATCAGTTTCTGAAACAGAGTTGAACTAGATATGGTCCGTGTGTAGGAAACACACTTCTTTTGTTTTGAGCACACTCACGTTTCCCTCTGTATTAGATACTCTACTAAGCAAGAGCGTGCTTCTTGCTCTAAAGCAGAGTCTGTTTCATGGATGAGAACTGTGCCATGTGTTTCCCTTAAGAAACGGAGTTAAATGCCAGGTGTGTGTCTTCCTACAAGCAAGACTTCCTTTCAGGTAAACGCAGTCACTTTTCACCTCAAATGAAGCTACATTGTTCACGAAGCTCACACGTTTTTCGCTCTTACCTGAAAAGCATTGGATGTTAGAGGACCTGTGGTTTGTATCAGTTTCTGAAACAGAGTTGAACTAGATATGGTCCGTGTGTAGGAAACACACTTCTTTTGTTTTGAGAACACTCACGTTTCCCTCTGTATTAGAGACTCTAGAAAGCTAGAGCGTGCTTCTTGCTCTAAAGCAGAGTGTGTTTCATGGAAGAGAACTGTGCCCTGTGTTTCCCTTCAGAAACGGAGTTAAATGCCAGGCGTGTGTCTTCCTACAAGCAAGACTTCGTTTCAGGTAAACGCAGTCACTTTTCAGCTCAAACGAAGCTACATTGTTCACGAAGCTCACACGTTTCTCGCTCTTAACTGAAAAGTATTGGATGTTAGAGGACCTGTGGTTTGTATCAGTTTCAGAAACAGAGTTGAACTAGATATGGTCCGTGTGTGTAGGAAATACAGTTCTTTTGTTCTGAGCACACTCACGTTTCCCTCTGTATTAGAGACTCTAGAAAGCAAGAGCGTGCTTCATGCTCTAAAGCAGTGTGTGTTTCATGGATGAGAACTGTGCCGTGTGTTTCCCTTCAGAAACGGAGTTAAATGCCAGGCGTGTGTCTTCCTACAAGCAAGACTTCGTTTCAGGTAAACGAAGTCACTTTTCAGCTCAAAGGAAGATACATTGTTCACAAAGCTCACACGTTTCTCGCTCTTAACTGAAAAGCATTGGATGTTAGAGGACCTGTGGTTTGTATCAGTTTCAGAAACAGAGTTGAACTAGATATGGTCCGTGTGTGTAGGAAACACAGTTCTTTTGTTCTGAGCACACTCACGTTTCCCTCTGTATTAGAGACTCTAGAAAGCAAGAGCGTGCTTCTTGCTCTAAGGCAGAGTGTGTTTCATGGATGAGAACTGTGCCGTGTGTTTCCCTTCAGAAACGGAGTTAAATGCCAGGCTCTGTGTCTTTCTTCAAGCAAGACTTCGTTTCAGGTAAATGAAGTCACTTTTCAGCTCAAACGAAGCTACATTGTTCATGAAGCTCACACGTTTCTCGCTCTTAACTGAAACGCATTGGATATTAGAGGACCTGTGGTTTGTATCAGTTTCAGAAACAGAGTTGAACTAGATATGGTCCGTGTGTAGGAAACACAGTTCTTTTGTTTTGAGCACAGTCAGGTTTCCCTCTGTATTAGAGACTCTAGAAAGCAAGAGCGTGCTTCTTGCTCTAAAGCAGAGTGTGTTTCATGGATGAGAACTGTGCCGTGTGTTTCCCTTCAGAAACGGAGTTAAATGCAAGGCTCTGTGTCTTCCTTCAAGCAAGACTTCGTTTCAGGTAATCACAGTCACTTCTCGGATCAAAGGAAACTACATTGTTCACAAAGCTCACACGTATCTCGCTCTTAACTGAAAAGCATTGGTAGTTAGAGGACCTGTGGATTCTATCAGTTTCATAAACAGGGTTGAACTAGATATGATCCATGTGTGTAGGAAACACAGTTCTTTTGTTCTGAGCACACTCACGTTTCCCTCTGTATTAGAGACTCTAGAAATCAAGAGCGTGCTTCTTGCTCTAAAGCAGAGTGTGTTTCATGGATGAGAACTGTGCCCTGTGTTTCCCTTCAGAAACGGAGTTCAATGCCAGGCTCTGTGTCTTCCTTCAAGCAAGACTTCGTTTCAGTAAACTCAGTCACTTTTCAGCTCAAACGAAGCTACATTGTTCACAAGGCTCACACATATCTCGCTCTTAACTGAAAAGCATTGGATGGTAGAGGACCTGTGGTTTGTACCAGTTTCAGAAACAGAGTTGAACTAGATATGGTCCGTGTGTGTAGGAAACACAGTTCTTTTGTTCTGAGCACACTCACGTTTCCCTCTGTATTAGAGACTCTAGAAATCAAGAGCGTGCTTCTTGCTCTAAAGCAGAGTGTGTTTCATGGATGAGAACTGTGCCCTGTGTTTCCCTTCAGAAACGGAGTTCAATGCCAGGCTCTGTGTCTTCCTTCAAGCAAGACTTCGTTTCAGTAAACTCAGTCACTTTTCAGCTCAAACGAAGCTACATTGTTCACAAGGCTCACACATATCTCGCTCTTAACTGAAAAGCATTGGATGGTAGAGGACCTGTGGTTTGTACCAGTTTCAGAAACAGAGTTGAACTAGATATGGTCCGTGTGTGTAGGAAACACAGTTCTTTTGTTCTGAGCACACTCACGTTTCCCTCTGTATTAGAGACTCTAGAAATCAAGAGCGTGCTTCTTGCTCTAAAGCAGAGTGTGTTTCATGGATGAGAATTGTGCCCTGTGTTTCCCTTCAGAAACGGAGTTAAATGGCAGGCGTGTGTCTTCCTACAAGCAAGACTTCGTTTCAGGTAAACGCAGTCACTTTTCAGCTCAAAGGAACCTACATTGTTCATAAAGCTCACACGTTTCTCGCTCTAAACTGAAAAGCATTGGATGTTAGAGGACCTGTGGTTTGTATCAGTTTCTGAAACAGAGTTGAACTAGATATGGTCCGTGTGTAGGAAACACACTTCTTTTGTTTTGAGAACACTCACGTTTCCCTCTGTATTAGAGACTCTAGAAAGCTAGAGCGTGCTTCTTGCTCTAAAGCAGAGTGTGTTTCATGGAAGAGAACTGTGCCCTGTGTTTCCCTTCAGAAACGGAGTTAAATGCCAGGCGTGTGTCTTCCTACAAGCAAGACTTCGTTTCAGGTAAACGCAGTCACTTTTCAGCTCAAACGAAGCTACATTGTTCACGAAGCTCACACGTTTCTCGCTCTTAACTGAAAAGTATTGGATGTTAGAGGACCTGTGGTTTGTATCAGTTTCAGAAACAGAGTTGAACTAGATATGGTCCGTGTGTGTAGGAAATACAGTTCTTTTGTTCTGAGCACACTCACGTTTCCCTCTGTATTAGATACTCTACTAAGCAAGAGCGTGCTTCTTGCTCTAAAGCAGAGTCTGTTTCATGGATGAGAACTGTGCCATGTGTTTCCCTTAAGAAACGGAGTTAAATGCCAGGTGTGTGTCTTCCTACAAGCAAGACTTCCTTTCAGGTAAACGCAGTCACTTTTCACCTCAAATGAAGCTACATTGTTCACGAAGCTCACACGTTTTTCGCTCTTACCTGAAAAGCATTGGATGTTAGAGGACCTGTGGTTTGTATCAGTTTCTGAAACAGAGTTGAACTAGATATGGTCCGTGTGTAGGAAACACACTTCTTTTGTTTTGAGAACACTCACGTTTCCCTCTGTATTAGAGACTCTAGAAAGCTAGAGCGTGCTTCTTGCTCTAAAGCAGAGTGTGTTTCATGGAAGAGAACTGTGCCCTGTGTTTCCCTTCAGAAACGGAGTTAAATGCCAGGCGTGTTTCTTCCTACAAGCAAGACTTCGTTTCAGGTAAACGCAGTCACTTTTCAGCTCAAACGAAGCTACATTGTTCACGAAGCTCACACGTTTCTCGCTCTTAACTGAAAAGTATTGGATGTTAGAGGACCTGTGGTTTGTATCAGTTTCAGAAACAGAGTTGAACTAGATATGGTCCGTGTGTGTAGGAAATACAGTTCTTTTGTTCTGAGCACACTCACGTTTCCCTCTGTATTAGAGACTCTAGAAAGCAAGAGCGTGCTTCATGCTCTAAAGCAGTGTGTGTTTCATGGATGAGAACTGTGCCGTGTGTTTCCCTTCAGAAACGGAGTTAAATGCCAGGCGTGTGTCTTCCTACAAGCAAGACTTCGTTTCAGGTAAACGAAGTCACTTTTCAGCTCAAAGGAAGATACATTGTTCACAAAGCTCACACGTTTCTCGCTCTTAACTGAAAAGCATTGGATGTTAGAGGACCTGTGGTTTGTATCAGTTTCAGAAACAGAGTTGAACTAGATATGGTCCGTGTGTGTAGGAAACACAGTTCTTTTGTTCTGAGCACACTCACGTTTCCCTCTGTATTAGAGACTCTAGAAAGCAAGAGCGTGCTTCTTGCTCTAAGGCAGAGTGTGTTTCATGGATGAGAACTGTGCCGTGTGTTTCCCTTCAGAAACGGAGTTAAATGCCAGGCTCTGTGTCTTTCTTCAAGCAAGACTTCGTTTCAGGTAAATGAAGTCACTTTTCAGCTCAAACGAAGCTACATTGTTCACGAAGCTCACACGTTTCTCGCTCTTAACTGAAACGCATTGGATATTAGAGGACCTGTGGTTTGTATCAGTTTCAGAAACAGAGTTGAACTAGATATGGTCCGTGTGTAGGAAACACAGTTCTTTTGTTTTGAGCACAGTCAGGTTTCCCTCTGTATTAGAGACTCTAGAAAGCAAGAGCGTGCTTCTTGCTCTAAAGCAGAGTGTGTTTCATGGATGAGAACTGTGCCGTGTGTTTCCCTTCAGAAACGGAGTTAAATGCAAGGCTCTGTGTCTTCCTTCAAGCAAGACTTCGTTTCAGGTAATCACAGTCACTTCTCGGATCAAAGGAAACTACATTGTTCACAAAGCTCACACGTATCTCGCTCTTAACTGAAAAGCATTGGTAGTTAGAGGACCTGTGGATTCTATCAGTTTCATAAACAGGGTTGAACTAGATATGATCCATGTGTGTAGGAAACACAGTTCTTTTGTTCTGAGCACACTCACGTTTCCCTCTGTATTAGAGACTCTAGAAATCAAGAGCGTGCTTCTTGCTCTAAAGCAGAGTGTGTTTCATGGATGAGAACTGTGCCCTGTGTTTCCCTTCAGAAACGGAGTTCAATGCCAGGCTCTGTGTCTTCCTTCAAGCAAGACTTCGTTTCAGTAAACTCAGTCACTTTTCAGCTCAAACGAAGCTACATTGTTCACAAGGCTCACACATATCTCGCTCTTAACTGAAAAGCATTGGATGGTAGAGGACCTGTGGTTTGTACCAGTTTCAGAAACAGAGTTGAACTAGATATGGTCCGTGTGTGTAGGAAACACAGTTCTTTTGTTCTGAGCACACTCACGTTTCCCTCTGTATTAGAGACTCTAGAAATCAAGAGCGTGCTTCTTGCTCTAAAGCAGAGTGTGTTTCATGGATGAGAATTGTGCCCTGTGTTTCCCTTCAGAAACGGAGTTAAATGGCAGGCGTGTGTCTTCCTACAAGCAAGACTTCGTTTCAGGTAAACGCAGTCACTTTTCAGCTCAAAGGAACCTACATTGTTCATAAAGCTCACACGTTTCTCGCTCTAAACTGAAAAGCATTGGATGTTAGAGGACCTGTGGTTTGTATCAGTTTCTGAAACAGAGTTGAACTAGATATGGTCCGTGTGTAGGAAACACACTTCTTTTGTTTTGAGCACACTCACGTTTCCCTCTGTATTAGATACTCTACTAAGCAAGAGCGTGCTTCTTGCTCTAAAGCAGAGTCTGTTTCATGGATGAGAACTGTGCCATGTGTTTCCCTTAAGAAACGGAGTTAAATGCCAGGTGTGTGTCTTCCTACAAGCAAGACTTCCTTTCAGGTAAACGCAGTCACTTTTCACCTCAAATGAAGCTACATTGTTCACGAAGCTCACTCGTTTTTCGCTCTTACCTGAAAAGCATTGGATGTTAGAGGACCTGTGGTTTGTATCAGTTTCTGAAACAGAGTTGAACTAGATATGGTCCGTGTGTAGGAAACACACTTCTTTTGTTTTGAGAACACTCACGTTTCCCTCTGTATTAGAGACTCTAGAAAGCTAGAGCGTGCTTCTTGCTCTAAAGCAGAGTGTGTTTCATGGAAGAGAACTGTGCCCTGTGTTTCCCTTCAGAAACGGAGTTAAATGCCAGGCGTGTGTCTTCCTACAAGCAAGACTTCGTTTCAGGTAAACGCAGTCACTTTTCAGCTCAAACGAAGCTACATTGTTCACGAAGCTCACACGTTTCTCGCTCTTAACTGAAAAGTATTGGATGTTAGAGGACCTGTGGTTTGTATCAGTTTCAGAAACAGAGTTGAACTAGATATGGTCCGTGTGTGTAGGAAATACAGTTCTTTTGTTCTGAGCACACTCACGTTTCCCTCTGTATTAGAGACTCTAGAAAGCAAGAGCGTGCTTCATGCTCTAAAGCAGTGTGTGTTTCATGGATGAGAACTGTGCCGTGTGTTTCCCTTCAGAAACGGAGTTAAATGCCAGGCGTGTGTCTTCCTACAAGCAAGACTTCGTTTCAGGTAAACGAAGTCACTTTTCAGCTCAAAGGAAGATACATTGTTCACAAAGCTCACACGTTTCTCGCTCTTAACTGAAAAGCATTGGATGTTAGAGGACCTGTGGTTTGTATCAGTTTCAGAAACAGAGTTGAACTAGATATGGTCCGTGTGTGTAGGAAACACAGTTCTTTTGTTCTGAGCACACTCACGTTTCCCTCTGTATTAGAGACTCTAGAAAGCAAGAGCGTGCTTCTTGCTCTAAGGCAGAGTGTGTTTCATGGATGAGAACTGTGCCGTGTGTTTCCCTTCAGAAACGGAGTTAAATGCCAGGCTCTGTGTCTTTCTTCAAGCAAGACTTCGTTTCAGGTAAATGAAGTCACTTTTCAGCTCAAACGAAGCTACATTGTTCACGAAGCTCACACGTTTCTCGCTCTTAACTGAAACGCATTGGATATTAGAGGACCTGTGGTTTGTATCAGTTTCAGAAACAGAGTTGAACTAGATATGGTCCGTGTGTAGGAAACACAGTTCTTTTGTTTTGAGCACAGTCAGGTTTCCCTCTGTATTAGAGACTCTAGAAAGCAAGAGCGTGCTTCTTGCTCTAAAGCAGAGTGTGTTTCATGGATGAGAACTGTGCCGTGTGTTTCCCTTCAGAAACGGAGTTAAATGCAAGGCTCTGTGTCTTCCTTCAAGCAAGACTTCGTTTCAGGTAATCACAGTCACTTCTCGGATCAAAGGAAACTACATTGTTCACAAAGCTCACACGTATCTCGCTCTTAACTGAAAAGCATTGGTAGTTAGAGGACCTGTGGATTCTATCAGTTTCATAAACAGGGTTGAACTAGATATGATCCATGTGTGTAGGAAACACAGTTCTTTTGTTCTGAGCACACTCACGTTTCCCTCTGTATTAGAGACTCTAGAAATCAAGAGCGTGCTTCTTGCTCTAAAGCAGAGTGTGTTTCATGGATGAGAACTGTGCCCTGTGTTTCCCTTCAGAAACGGAGTTCAATGCCAGGCTCTGTGTCTTCCTTCAAGCAAGACTTCGTTTCAGTAAACTCAGTCACTTTTCAGCTCAAACGAAGCTACATTGTTCACAAGGCTCACACATATCTCGCTCTTAACTGAAAAGCATTGGATGGTAGAGGACCTGTGGTTTGTACCAGTTTCAGAAACAGAGTTGAACTAGATATGGTCCGTGTGTGTAGGAAACACAGTTCTTTTGTTCTGAGCACACTCACGTTTCCCTCTGTATTAGAGACTCTAGAAATCAAGAGCGTGCTTCTTGCTCTAAAGCAGAGTGTGTTTCATGGATGAGAATTGTGCCCTGTGTTTCCCTTCAGAAACGGAGTTAAATGGCAGGCGTGTGTCTTCCTACAAGCAAGACTTCGTTTCAGGTAAACGCAGTCACTTTTCAGCTCAAAGGAACCTACATTGTTCATAAAGCTCACACGTTTCTCGCTCTAAACTGAAAAGCATTGGATGTTAGAGGACCTGTGGTTTGTATCAGTTTCTGAAACAGAGTTGAACTAGATATGGTCCGTGTGTAGGAAACACACTTCTTTTGTTTTGAGCACACTCACGTTTCCCTCTGTATTAGATACTCTACTAAGCAAGAGCGTGCTTCTTGCTCTAAAGCAGAGTCTGTTTCATGGATGAGAACTGTGCCATGTGTTTCCCTTAAGAAACGGAGTTAAATGCCAGGTGTGTGTCTTCCTACAAGCAAGACTTCCTTTCAGGTAAACGCAGTCACTTTTCACCTCAAATGAAGCTACATTGTTCACGAAGCTCACACGTTTTTCGCTCTTACCTGAAAAGCATTGGATGTTAGAGGACCTGTGGTTTGTATCAGTTTCTGAAACAGAGTTGAACTAGATATGGTCCGTGTGTAGGAAACACACTTCTTTTGTTTTGAGAACACTCACGTTTCCCTCTGTATTAGAGACTCTAGAAAGCTAGAGCGTGCTTCTTGCTCTAAAGCAGAGTGTGTTTCATGGAAGAGAACTGTGCCCTGTGTTTCCCTTCAGAAACGGAGTTAAATGCCAGGCGTGTGTCTTCCTACAAGCAAGACTTCGTTTCAGGTAAACGCAGTCACTTTTCAGCTCAAACGAAGCTACATTGTTCACGAAGCTCACACGTTTCTCGCTCTTAACTGAAAAGTATTGGATGTTAGAGGACCTGTGGTTTGTATCAGTTTCAGAAACAGAGTTGAACTAGATATGGTCCGTGTGTGTAGGAAATACAGTTCTTTTGTTCTGAGCACACTCACGTTTCCCTCTGTATTAGAGACTCTAGAAAGCAAGAGCGTGCTTCATGCTCTAAAGCAGTGTGTGTTTCATGGATGAGAACTGTGCCGTGTGTTTCCCTTCAGAAACGGAGTTAAATGCCAGGCGTGTGTCTTCCTACAAGCAAGACTTCGTTTCAGGTAAACGAAGTCACTTTTCAGCTCAAAGGAAGATACATTGTTCACAAAGCTCACACGTTTCTCGCTCTTAACTGAAAAGCATTGGATGTTAGAGGACCTGTGGTTTGTATCAGTTTCAGAAACAGAGTTGAACTAGATATGGTCCGTGTGTGTAGGAAACACAGTTCTTTTGTTCTGAGCACACTCACGTTTCCCTCTGTATTAGAGACTCTAGAAAGCAAGAGCGTGCTTCTTGCTCTAAGGCAGAGTGTGTTTCATGGATGAGAACTGTGCCGTGTGTTTCCCTTCAGAAACGGAGTTAAATGCCAGGCTCTGTGTCTTTCTTCAAGCAAGACTTCGTTTCAGGTAAATGAAGTCACTTTTCAGCTCAAACGAAGCTACATTGTTCACGAAGCTCACACGTTTCTCGCTCTTAACTGAAACGCATTGGATATTAGAGGACCTGTGGTTTGTATCAGTTTCAGAAACAGAGTTGAACTAGATATGGTCCGTGTGTAGGAAACACAGTTCTTTTGTTTTGAGCACAGTCAGGTTTCCCTCTGTATTAGAGACTCTAGAAAGCAAGAGCGTGCTTCTTGCTCTAAAGCAGAGTGTGTTTCATGGATGAGAACTGTGCCGTGTGTTTCCCTTCAGAAACGGAGTTAAATGCAAGGCTCTGTGTCTTCCTTCAAGCAAGACTTCGTTTCAGGTAATCACAGTCACTTCTCGGATCAAAGGAAACTACATTGTTCACAAAGCTCACACGTATCTCGCTCTTAACTGAAAAGCATTGGTAGTTAGAGGACCTGTGGATTCTATCAGTTTCATAAACAGGGTTGAACTAGATATGATCCATGTGTGTAGGAAACACAGTTCTTTTGTTCTGAGCACACTCACGTTTCCCTCTGTATTAGAGACTCTAGAAATCAAGAGCGTGCTTCTTGCTCTAAAGCAGAGTGTGTTTCATGGATGAGAACTGTGCCCTGTGTTTCCCTTCAGAAACGGAGTTCAATGCCAGGCTCTGTGTCTTCCTTCAAGCAAGACTTCGTTTCAGTAAACTCAGTCACTTTTCAGCTCAAACGAAGCTACATTGTTCACAAGGCTCACACATATCTCGCTCTTAACTGAAAAGCATTGGATGGTAGAGGACCTGTGGTTTGTACCAGTTTCAGAAACAGAGTTGAACTAGATATGGTCCGTGTGTGTAGGAAACACAGTTCTTTTGTTCTGAGCACACTCACGTTTCCCTCTGTATTAGAGACTCTAGAAATCAAGAGCGTGCTTCTTGCTCTAAAGCAGAGTGTGTTTCATGGATGAGAATTGTGCCCTGTGTTTCCCTTCAGAAACGGAGTTAAATGGCAGGCGTGTGTCTTCCTACAAGTAAGACTTCGTTTCAGGTAAACGCAGTCACTTTTCAGCTCAAAGGAACCTACATTGTTCATAAAGCTCACACGTTTCTCGCTCTAAACTGAAAAGCATTGGATGTTAGAGGACCTGTGGTTTGTATCAGTTTCTGAAACAGAGTTGAACTAGATATGGTCCGTGTGTAGGAAACACACTTCTTTTGTTTTGAGCACACTCACGTTTCCCTCTGTATTAGAGACTCTACTAAGCAAGAGCGTGCTTCTTGCTCTAAAGCAGAGTCTGTTTCATGGATGAGAACTGTGCCATGTGTTTCCCTTAAGAAACGGAGTTAAATGCCAGGTGTGTGTCTTCCTACAAGCAAGACTTCCTTTCAGGTAAACGCAGTCACTTTTCACCTCAAATGAAGCTACATTGTTCACGAAGCTCACACGTTTTTCGCTCTTACCTGAAAAGCATTGGATGTTAGAGGACCTGTGGTTTGTATCAGTTTCTGAAACAGAGTTGAACTAGATATGGTCCGTGTGTAGGAAACACACTTCTTTTGTTTTGAGAACACTCACGTTTCCCTCTGTATTAGAGACTCTAGAAAGCTAGAGCGTGCTTCTTGCTCTAAAGCAGAGTGTGTTTCATGGAAGAGAACTGTGCCCTGTGTTTCCCTTCAGAAACGGAGTTAAATGCCAGGCGTGTGTCTTCCTACAAGCAAGACTTCGTTTCAGGTAAACGCAGTCACTTTTCAGCTCAAACGAAGCTACATTGTTCACGAAGCTCACACGTTTCTCGCTCTTAACTGAAAAGTATTGGATGTTAGAGGACCTGTGGTTTGTATCAGTTTCAGAAACAGAGTTGAACTAGATATGGTCCGTGTGTGTAGGAAATACAGTTCTTTTGTTCTGAGCACACTCACGTTTCCCTCTGTATTAGAGACTCTAGAAAGCAAGAGCGTGCTTCATGCTCTAAAGCAGTGTGTGTTTCATGGATGAGAACTGTGCCGTGTGTTTCCCTTCAGAAACGGAGTTAAATGCCAGGCGTGTGTCTTCCTACAAGCAAGACTTCGTTTCAGGTAAACGAAGTCACTTTTCAGCTCAAAGGAAGATACATTGTTCACAAAGCTCACACGTTTCTCGCTCTTAACTGAAAAGCATTGGATGTTAGAGGACCTGTGGTTTGTATCAGTTTCAGAAACAGAGTTGAACTAGATATGGTCCGTGTGTGTAGGAAACACAGTTCTTTTGTTCTGAGCACACTCACGTTTCCCTCTGTATTAGAGACTCTAGAAAGCAAGAGCGTGCTTCTTGCTCTAAAGCAGAGTGTGTTTCATGGATGAGAACTGTGCCGTGTGTTTCCCTTCAGAAACGGATTTAAATGCCAGGCTCTGTGTCTTTCTTCAAGCAAGACTTCGTTTCAGGTAAATGAAGTCACTTTTCAGCTCAAACGAAGCTACATTGTTCACAAAGCTCACACGTTTCTCGCTCTTAACTGAAACGCATTGGATATTAGAGGACCTGTGGTTTGTATCAGTTTCAGAAACAGAGTTGAACTAGATATGGTCCGTGTGTAGGAAACACAGTTCTTTTGTTTTGAGCACAGTCAGGTTTCCCTCTGTATTAGAGACTCTAGAAAGCAAGAGCGTGCTTCTTGCTCTAAAGCAGAGTGTGTTTCATGGATGAGAACTGTGCTGTGTGTTTCCCTTCAGAAACGGAGTTAAATGCCAGGCTCTGTGTCTTCCTTCAAGCAAGACTTCGTTTCAGGTAATCACAGTCACTTCTCGGATCAAAGGAAACTACATTGTTCACAAAGCTCACACGTATCTTGCTCTTAACTGAAAAGCATTGGTAGTTAGAGGACCTGTGGATTCTATCAGTTTCATAAACAGAGTTGAACTAGATATGATCCATGTGTGTAGGAAACACAGTTCTTTTGTTCTGAGCACACTCACATTTACCTCTGTATTAGAGACTCTAGAAAGGAAGAGCGTGCTTCTTGCTCTAAAGCAGAGTGTGTTTCATGGATGAGAACTGTGCCGTGTGTTTCCCTTCAGAAAAGGAATTAAATGCCAGGCGTGTGTCTTCCTACAAGCAAGACTTCGTTTAAGGAAAACGCTGTCACTTTTAAGCTCAAACAAAGCTACATTGTTCACAAAGCTCACACGTTTCTCGCTCTTAACAGATAAGCATTGGATGTTAGACGACCTGTGGTTTGTATCAGTTTCAGAAACAGAGTTGAACTAGATATGGTCCATGTGTGTAGGAAACACAGTTCTTTTGTTCTGAGCACACTCACGTTTCCCTCTGTATTAGAGACTCTAGAAATCAAGAGCGTGCTTCTTGCTCTAAAGCAGAGTGTGTTTCATGGATGAGAACTGTGCCCTGTGTTTCCCTTCAGAAACGGAGTTAAATGGCAGTCTCTGTGTCTTCCTTCAAGCAAGACTTCATTTCAGGTAAACGCAGTCACTTTTCAGCTCAAAGGTAGCTATATTGTTCACAAAGCTCACACGTTTCTCGCTCTTAACTGAAAAGCATTGGATGTTAGAGGACCTGTGGTTTGTATCAGTTTCAGAAACAGAGTTGAACTAGATATGGTCCGTGTGTGTAGGAAACACAGTTCTTTGTTCTGAGCACACTCACGTTTCCCTCTGTATTAGAGACTCTAGAAAGCAAGAGCGTGCTTCTTGCTCTAAAGCAGTGTGTGTTTCTTGGATGAGAATTGTGCCCTGTGTTTCCCTTCAGAAACGGAGTTAAATGGCAGGCGTGTGTCTTCCTACAAGCAAGACTTCGTTTCAGGTAAACGCAGTCACTTTTCAGCTCAAAGGAACCTACATTATTCATAAAGCTCACACGTTTCTCGCTCTAAACTGAAAAGCATTGGATGTTAGAGGACCTGTGGTTTGTATCAGTTTCTGAAACAGAGTTGAACTGGATATGGTCCGTGTGTAGGAAACACACTTCTTTTGTTTTGAGCACACTCACGTTTCCCTCTGTATTAGAGACTCTACTAAGCAAGAGCGTGCTTCTTGCTCTAAAGCAGAGTCTGTTTCATGGATGAGAACTGTGCCATGTGTTTCCCTTCAGAAACGGAGTTAAATGCCAGGTGTGTGTCTTCCTACAAGCAAGACTTCCTTTCAGGTAAACGCAGTCACTTTTCACCTCAAATGAAGCTACATTGTTCACGAAGCCCACACGTTTTTCGCTCTTAAGTGAAAAGCATTGGATGTTAGAGGACCTGTGGTTTGTATCAGTTTCTGAAACAGAGTTGAACTAGATATGGTCCGTGTGTAGGAAACACACTTCTTTTGTTTTGAGAACACTCACATTTCCCTCTGTATTAGAGACTCTAGAAAGCTAGAGCGTGCTTCTTGCTCTAAAGCAGAGTGTGTTTCATGGAAGAGAACTGTGCCCTGTGTTTCCCTTCAGAAACGGAGTTAAATGCCAGGCGTGTGTCTTCCTACAAGCAAGACCTCGTTTCAGGTAAACGCAGTCACTTTTCAGCTCAAACGAAGCTACATTGTTCACGAAGCTCACACGTTTCTCGCTCTTAACTGAAAAGTATTGGATGTTAGAGGACCTGTGGTTTGTATCAGTTTCAGAAACAGAGTTGAACTAGATTTGGTTCGTGTGTGTAGGAAACACAGTTCTTTTGATCTGAGCACAGTCACGTTTCCCTCTGTATTAGAGACTCTAGAAATCAAGAGCGTGCTTCTTGCTCTAAAGCAGAGTGTGTTTCATGGATGAGAACTGTGCCGTGTGTTTCCCTTCAGAAACGGAGTTAAATGGCAGTCTCTGTGTCTTCCTTCAAGCAAGGCTTCGTTGCAGGTAAACGCTGTCACTTTTAAGCTCAAACGAAGCTACATTGTTCACAAAGCTCACACGTTTCTCGCTCTTAACTGAAAAGCATTGGATGTTAGAGGACCTGTGGTTTGTATCAGTTTCAGAAACAGAGTTGAACTAGATATGGTCCGTGTGTGTAGGAAACACAGTTCTTTTGTTCTGAGCACACTCACGTTTCCCTCTGTATTAGAGACTCTAGAAAGCAAGAGCGTGCTTCATGCTCTAAAGCAGTGTGTGTTTCATGGATGAGAACTGTGCCGTGTGTTTCCCTTCAGAAACGGAGTTAAATGCCATGCGTGTGTCTTCCTACAAGCAAGACTTCGTTTCAGGTAAACGAAGTCACTTTTCAGCTCAAACGAAGCTACATTGTTCACGAAGCTCACACGTTTCTCGCTCTTAACTGAAACGCATTGGATATTAGAGGACCTGTGGTTTGTATCAGTTTCAGAAACAGAGTTGAACTAGATATGGTCCGTGTGTAGGAAACACAGTTCTTTTGTTTTGAGCACAGTCAGGTTTCCCTCTGTATTAGAGACTCTAGAAAGCAAGAGCGTGCTTCTTGCTCTAAAGCAGAGTGTGTTTCATGGATGAGAACTGTGCTGTGTGTTTCCCTTCAGAAACGGAGTTAAATGCCAGGCTCTGTGTCTTCCTTCAAGCAAGACTTCGTTTCAGGTAATCACAGTCACTTCTCGGATCAAAGGAAACTACATTGTTCACAAAGCTCACACGTATCTTGCTCTTAACTGAAAAGCATTGGTAGTTAGAGGACCTGTGGATTCTATCAGTTTCATAAACAGAGTTGAACTAGATATGATCCATGTGTGTAGGAAACACAGTTCTTTTGTTCTGAGCACACTCACATTTACCTCTGTATTAGAGACTCTAGAATGGAAGAGCGTGCTTCTTGCTCTAAAGCAGAGTGTGTTTCATGGATGAGAACTGTGCCGTGTGTTTCCCTTCAGAAAAGGAATTAAATGCCAGGCGTGTGTCTTCCTACAAGCAAGACTTCGTTTAAGGAAAACGCTGTCACTTTTAAGCTCAAACAAAGCTACATTGTTCACAAAGCTCACACGTTTCTCGCTCTTAACAGATAAGCATTGGATGTTAGACGACCTGTGGTTTGTATCAGTTTCAGAAACAGAGTTGAACTAGATATGGTCCATGTGTGTAGGAAACACAGTTCTTTTGTTCTGAGCACACTCACGTTTCCCTCTGTATTAGAGACTCTAGAAATCAAGAGCGTGCTTCTTGCTCTAAAGCAGAGTGTGTTTCATGGATGAGAACTGTGCCCTGTGTTTCCCTTCAGAAACGGAGTTAAATGGCAGTCTCTGTGTCTTCCTTCAAGCAAGACTTCATTTCAGGTATACGCAGTCACTTTTCAGCTCAAAGGTAGCTACATTGTTCACAAAGCTCACACGTTTCTCGCTCTTAACTGAAAAGCATTGGATGTTAGAGGACCTGTGGTTTGTATCAGTTTCAGAAACAGAGTTGAACTAGATATGGTCCGTGTGTGTAGGAAACACAGTTCTTTTGTTCTGAGCACACTCACGTTTCCCTCTGTATTAGAGACTCTAGAAAGCAAGAACGTGCTTCTTGCTCTAAAGCAGTGTGTGTTTCATGGATGAGAATTGTGCCGTGTGTTTCCCTTCAGAAACGGAGTTAAATGGCAGGCGTGTGTCTTCCTATAAGCAAGACTTCGTTTCAGGTAAACGCAGTCACTTTTCAGCTCAAAGGAACCTACATTATTCATAAAGCTCACACGTTTCTCGCTCTAAACTGAAAAGCATTGGATGTTAGAGGACCTGTGGTTTGTATCAGTTTCTGAAACAGAGTTGAACTGGATATGGTCCGTGTGTAGGAAACACACTTCTTTTGTTTTGAGCACACTCACGTTTCCCTCTGTATTAGAGACTCTACTAAGCAAGAGCGTGCTTCTTGCTCTAAAGCAGAGTCTGTTTCATGGATGAGAACTGTGCCATGTGTTTCCCTTCAGAAACGGAGTTAAATGCCAGGTGTGTGTCTTCCTACAAGCAAGACTTCCTTTCAGGTAAAAGCAGTCACTTTTCACCTCAAATGAAGCTACATTGTTCACGAAGCCCACACGTTTTTCGCTCTTAACTGAAAAGCATTGGATGTTAGAGGACCTGTGGTTTGTATCAGTTTCTGAAACAGAGTTGAACTAGATATGGTCCGTGTGTAGGAAACACACTTCTTTTGTTTTGAGAACACTCACATTTCCCTCTGTATTAGAGACTCTAGAAAGCTAGAGCGTGCTTCTTGCTCTAAAGCAGAGTGTGTTTCATGGAAGAGAACTGTGCCCTGTGTTTCCCTTCAGAAACGGAGTTAAATGCCAGGCGTGTGTCTTCCTACAAGCAAGACTTCGTTTCAGGTAAACGCAGTCACTTTTCAGCTCAAACGAAGCTGCATTGTTCACGAAGCTCACACGTTTCTCACTCTTAACTGAAAAGTATTGGATGTTAGAGGACCTGTGGTTTGTATCAGTTTCAGAAACAGAGTTGAACTAGATTTGATTCGTGTGTGTAGGAAACACAGTTCTTTTGATCTGAGCACAGTCACGTTTCCCTCTGTATTAGAGACTCTAGAAATCAAGAGCGTGCTTCTTGCTCTAAAGCAGAGTGTGTTTCATGGATGAGAACTGTGCCGTGTGTTTCCCTTCAGAAACGGAGTTAAATGGCAGTCTCTGTGTCTTCCTTCAAGCAAGACTTCGTTGCAGGTAAACGCTGTCACTTTTAAGCTCAAACGAAGCTACATTGTTCACAAAGCTCACACGTTTCTCGCTCTTAACTGAAAAGCATTGGATGTTAGAGGACCTGTGGTTTGTATCAGTTTCAGAAACAGAGTTGAACTAGATATGGTCCGTGTGTGTAGGAAACACAGTTCTTTTGTTCTGAGCACACTCACGTTTCCCTCTGTATTAGAGACTCTAGAAAGCAAGAGCGTGCTTCATGCTCTAAAGCAGTGTGTGTTTCATGGATGAGAACTGTGCCGTGTGTTTCCCTTCAGAAACGGAGTTAAATGCCAGGCGTGTGTCTTCCTACAAGCAAGACTTCGTTTCAGGTAAACGAAGTCACTTTTCAGCTCAAAGGAAGATACATTGTTCACAAAGCTCACACGTTTCTCGCTCTTAACTGAAAAGCATTGGATGTTAGAGGACCTGTGGTTTGTATCAGTTTCAGAAACAGAGTTGAACTAGATATGGTCCGTGTGTGTAGGAAACACAGTTCTTTTGTTCTGAGCACACTCACGTTTCCCTCTGTATTAGAGACTCTAGAAAGCAAGAGCGTGCTTCTTGCTCTAAAGCAGAGTGTGTTTCATGGATGAGAACTGTGCCGTGTGTTTCCCTTCAGAAACGGAGTTAAATGCCAGGCTCTGTGTCTTTCTTCAAGCAAGACTTCGTTTCAGGTAAATGAAGTCACTTTTCAGCTCAAACGAAGCTACATTTTTCACGAAGCTCACACGTTTCTCGCTCTTAACTGAAACGCATTGGATATTAGAGGACCTGTGGTTTGTATCAGTTTCAGAAACAGAGTTGAACTAGATATGGTCCGTGTGTAGGAAACACAGTTCTTTTGTTTTGAGCACAGTCAGGTTTCCCTCTGTATTAGAGACTCTAGAAAGCAAGAGCGTGCTTCTTGCTCTAAAGCAGAGTGTGTTTCATGGATGAGAACTGTGCTGTGTGTTTCCCTTCAGAAACGGAGTTAAATGCCAGGCTCTGTGTCTTCCTTCAAGCAAGACTTCGTTTCAGGTAATCACAGTCACTTCTCGGATCAAAGGAAACTACATTGTTCACAAAGCTCACACGTATCTTGCTCTTAACTGAAAAGCATTGGTAGTTAGAGGACCTGTGGATTCTATCAGTTTCATAAACAGGGTTGAACTAGATATGATCCATGTGTGTAGGAAACACAGTTCTTTTGTTCTGAGCACACTCACATTTACCTCTGTATTAGAGACTCTAGAATGGAAGAGCGTGCTTCTTGCTCTAAAGCAGAGTGTGTTTCATGGATGAGAACTGTGCCGTGTGTTTCCCTTCAGAAAAGGAATTAAATGCCAGGCGTGTGTCTTCCTACAAGCAAGACTTCGTTTAAGGAAAACGCTGTCACTTTTAAGCTCAAACAAAGCTACATTGTTCACAAAGCTCACACGTTTCTCGCTCTTAACAGATAAGCATTGGATGTTAGACGACCTGTGGTATGTATCAGTTTCAGAAACAGAGTTGAACTAGATATGGTCCATGTGTGTAGGAAACACAGTTCTTTTGTTCTGAGCACACTCACGTTTCCCTCTGTATTAGAGACTCTAGAAAGCAAGAGCGTGCTTCTTGCTCTAAAGCAGAGTGTGTTTCATGGATGAGAACTGTGCCGTGTGTTTCCCTTCAGAAACGGATTTAAATGCCAGGCTCTGTGTCTTTCTTCAAGCAAGACTTCGTTTCAGGTAAATGAAGTCACTTTTCAGCTCAAACGAAGCTACATTGTTCACAAAGCTCACACGTTTCTCGCTCTTAACTGAAACGCATTGGATATTAGAGGACCTATGGTTTGTATCAGTTTCAGAAACAGAGTTGAACTAGATATGGTCCGTGTGTAGGAAACACAGTTCTTTTGTTTTGAGCACAGTCAGGTTTCCCTCTGTATTAGAGACTCTAGAAAGCAAGAGCGTGCTTCTTGCTCTAAAGCAGAGTGTGTTTCATGGATGAGAACTGTGCTGTGTGTTTCCCTTCAGAAACGGAGTTAAATGCCAGGCTCTGTGTCTTCCTTCAAGCAAGACTTCGTTTCAGGTAATCACAGTCACTTCTCGGATCAAAGGAAACTACATTGTTCACAAAGCTCACACGTATCTTGCTCTTAACTGAAAAGCATTGGTAGTTAGAGGACCTGTGGATTCTATCAGTTTCATAAACAGAGTTGAACTAGATATGATCCATGTGTGTAGGAAACACAGTTCTTTTGTTCTGAGCACACTCACATTTACCTCTGTATTAGAGACTCTAGAAAGGAAGAGCGTGCTTCTAGCTCTAAAGCAGAGTGTGTTTCATGGATGAGAACTGTGCCGTGTGTTTCCCTTCAGAAAAGGAATTAAATGCCAGGCGTGTGTCTTCCTACAAGCAAGACTTCATTTAAGGAAAACGCTGTCACTTTTAAGCTCAAACAAAGCTACATTGTTCACAAAGCTCACACGTTTCTCGCTCTTAACTGAAAAGCATTGGATGTTAGAGGACCTGTGGTTTGTATCAGTTTCAGAAACAGAGTTGAACTAGATATGGTCCATGTGTGTAGGAAACACAGTTCTTTTGTTCTGAGCACACTCACGTTTCCCTCTGTATTAGAGACTCTAGAAATCAAGAGCGTGCTTCTTGCTCTAAAGCAGAGTGTGTTTCATGGATGAGAACTGTGCCCTGTGTTTCCCTTCAGAAACGGAGTTCAATGCCAGGCTCTGTGTCTTCCTTCAAGCAAGACTTCGTTTCAGTAAACGCAGTCACTTTTCAGCTCAAACGAAGCTACATTGTTCACAAAGCTCACACGTTTCTCGCTGTTAACTGAAACGCATTGGATATTAGAGGACCTGTGGTTTGTATCAGTTTCAGAAACAGAGTTGAACTAGATATGGTCCGTGTGTAGGAAACACAGTTCTTTTGTTTTGAGCACAGTCAGGTTTCCCTCTGTATTAGAGACTCTAGAAAGCAAGAGCGTGCTTCTTGCTCTAAAGCAGAGTGTGTTTCATGGATGAGAACTATGCTGTGTGTTTCCCTTCAGAAACGGAGTTAAATGCCAGGCTCTGTGTCTTCCTTCAAGCAAGACTTCGTTTCAGGTAATCACAGTCACTTCTCGGATCAAAGGAAACTACATTGTTCACAAAGCTCACACGTATATTGCTCTTAACTGAAAAGCATTGGTAGTTAGAGGACCTGTGGATTCTATCAGTTTCATAAACAGAGTTGAACTAGATATGATCCATGTGTGTAGGAAACACAGTTCTTTTGTTCTGAGCACACTCACATTTACCTCTGTATTAGAGACTCTAGAAAGGAAGAGCGTGCTTCTTGCTCTAAAGCAGAGTGTGTTTCATGGATGAGAACTGTGCCGTGTGTTTCCCTTCAGAAAAGGAATTAAATGCCAGGCGTGTGTCTTCCTACAAGCAAGACTTCGTTTAAGGAAAACGCTGTCACTTTTAAGCTCAAACAAAGCTACATTGTTCACAAAGCTCACACGTTTCTCGCTCTTAACAGATAAGCATTGGATGTTAGAGGACCTGTGGTTTGTATCAGTTTCAGAAACAGAGTTGAACTAGATATGGTCTGTGTGTGTAGGAAACACAGTTCTTTTGTTCTGAGCACACTCACGTTTCCCTCTGTATTAGAGACTCTAGAAATCAAGAGCGTGCTTCTTGCTCTAAAGCAGAGTGTGTTTCATGGATGAGAACTGTGCCCTGTGTTTCCCTTCAGAAAAGGAGTTAAATGGCAGTCTCTGTGTCTTCCTTCAAGCAAGACTTCATTTCAGGTAAACGCAGTCACTTTTCAGCTCAAAGGTAGCTACATTGTTCACAAAGCTCACACGTTTCTCGCTCTTAACTGAAAAGCATTGGATGTTAGAGGACCTGTGGTTTGTATCAGTTTCAGAAACAGAGTTGAACTAGATATGGTCCGTGTGTGTAGGAAACACAATTCTTTTGTTCTGAGCACACTCACGTTTCCCTCTGTATTAGAGACTCTAGAAAGCAAGAGCGTGCTTCTTGCTCTAAAGCAGAGTGTGTTTCATGGATGAGAACTGTGCCATGTGTTTCCCTTCAGAAACGGAGTTAAATGCCAGGCGTGTGTCTTCCTACAAGCAAGACTTCGTTTCAGGTAAACGAAGTCACTTTTCAGCTCAAAGGAAGATACATTGTTCACAAAGCTCACACGTTTCTCGCTCTTAACTGAAAAGCATTTGATGTTAGAGGACCTGTGGTTTGTATCAGTTTCAGAAACAGAGTTGAACTAGATATGGTCCGTGTGTGTAGGAAACACAGTTCTTTTGTTCTGAGCACACTCACGTTTCCCTCTGTATTAGAGACTCTAGAAAGCAAGAGCGTGCTTCTTGCTCTAAAGCAGAGTGTGTTTCATGGATGAGAACTGTGCCGTGTGTTTCCCTTCAGAAACGGATTTAAATGCCAGGCTCTGTGTCTTTCTTCAAGCAAGACTTCGTTTCAGGTAAATGAAGTCACTTTTCAGCTCAAACGAAGCTACATTGTTCACAAAGCTCACACGTTTCTCGCTCTTAACTGAAACGCATTGGATATTAGAGGACCTATGGTTTGTATCAGTTTCAGAAACAGAGTTGAACTAGATATGGTCCGTGTGTAGGAAACACAGTTCTTTTGTTTTGAGCACAGTCAGGTTTCCCTCTGTATTAGAGACTCTAGAAAGCAAGAGCGTGCTTCTTGCTCTAAAGCAGAGTGTGTTTCATGGATGAGAACTGTGCTGTGTGTTTCCCTTCAGAAACGGAGTTAAATGCCAGGCTCTGTGTCTTCCTTCAAGCAAGACTTCGTTTCAGGTAATCACAGTCACTTCTCGGATCAAAGGAAACTACATTGTTCACAAAGCTCACACGTATCTTGCTCTTAACTGAAAAGCATTGGTAGTTAGAGGACCTGTGGATTCTATCAGTTTCATAAACAGAGTTGAACTAGATATGATCCATGTGTGTAGGAAACACAGTTCTTTTGTTCTGAGCACACTCACATTTACCTCTGTATTAGAGACTCTAGAAAGGAAGAGCGTGCTTCTTGCTCTAAAGCAGAGTGTGTTTCATGGATGAGAACTGTGCCGTGTGTTTCCCTTCAGAAAAGGAATTAAATGCCAGGCGTGTGTCTTCCTACAAGCAAGACTTCGTTTAAGGAAAACGCTGTCACTTTTAAGCTCAAACAAAGCTACATTGTTCACAAAGCTCACACGTTTCTCGCTCTTAACAGATAAGCATTGGATGTTAGAGGACCTGTGGTTTGTATCAGTTTCAGAAACAGAGTTGAACTAGATATGGTCTCTGTGTGTAGGAAACACAGTTCTTTTGTTCTGAGCACACTCACGTTTCCCTCTGTATTAGAGACTCTAGAAATCAAGAGCGTGCTTCTTGCTCTAAAGCAGAGTGTGTTTCATGGATGAGAACTGTGCCCTGTGTTTCCCTTCAGAAAAGGAGTTAAATGGCAGTCTCTGTGTCTTCCTTCAAGCAAGACTTCATTTCAGGTAAACGCAGTCACTTTTCAGCTCAAAGGTAGCTACATTGTTCACAAAGCTCACACGTTTCTCGCTCTTAACTGAAAAGCATTGGATGTTAGAGGACCTGTGGTTTGTATCAGTTTCAGAAACAGAGTTGAACTAGATATGGTCCGTGTGTAGGAAACACAGTTCTTTTGTTCTGAGCACACTCACGTTTCCCTCTGTATTAGAGACTCTAGAAAGCAAGAGCGTGCTTCTTGCTCTAAAGCAGAGTGTGTTTCATGGATGAGAACTGTGCCGTGTGTTTCCCTTCAGAAACGGAGTTAAATGCCAGGCGTGTGTCTTCCTACAAGCAAGACTTCGTTTCAGGTAAACGCAGTCACTTTTCAGCTCAAAGGAACCTACATTGTTCACAAAGCTCACACGTTTCTCGCTCTAAACTGAAAAGCATTGGATGTTAGAGGACCTGTGGTTTGTATCAGTTTCTGAAACAGAGTTGAACTAGATATGGTCCGTGTGTAGGAAACACACTTCTTTTGTTTTGAGCACACTCACGTTTCCCTCTGTATTAGAGACTCTAGAAAGCAAGAGCGTGCTTCTTGCTCTAAAGCAGAGTGTGTTTCATGGATGAGAACTGTGCCGTGTGTTTCCCTTCAGAAACGGAGTTAAATGCCAGGTGTGTGTCTTCCTACAAGCAAGACTTCCTTTCAGGTAAACGCAGTCACTTTTCACCTCAAATGAAGCTACATTGTTCACGAAGCTCACACGTTTTTCGCTCTTAACTGAAAAGCATTGGATGTTAGAGGACCTGTGGTTTGTACCAGTTTCAGAAACAGAGTTGAACTAGATATGGTCCGTGTGTAGGAAACACAGTTCTTTTGTTCTGAGCACACTGACGTTTCCCTCTGTATTAGAGACTCTAGAAAGCAGGAGCGTGCTTCTTGCTCTAAATCAGAGTGTGTTTCATGGATGAGAACTGTGCCGTGTGTTTCCCTTCAGAAACGGAGGTAAATGAAAGGCTCTGTGTCTTCCTTCAAGCAAGACTTCGTTTCAGGTAAACGCAGTCACTTCTCGGATCAAAGGAAGCTACATTGTTCACAAAGCTCACACGTTTCTAGCTCTTAACTGAAAAGTATTGGTAGTTAGAGGACCTGTGGATTCTATCAGTTTCATAAAGAGAGTTGAACTAGATATGGCCCGTGTGTGTCGGAAACACAGTTCTTTTGTTCTGAGCACACTCACGTTTCCCTCTGTATTAGAGATTCTAGAAAGCAAGAGCGTGCTTCTTGCTCTAAAGCAGAATGTGTTTCATGCATGAGAACTGTGCCATGTGTTTCCCTTCAGAAATGGAGTTAAATGCCAGGCTCTGTGTCTTTCTTCAAGCAAGACTTAGCTTCAGGTAAACGCAGTCAGTTTTCAGCTCAAAGGAAGCTACATTGTTCACAAAGCTCACACGTTTCTCACTCTTAACTGAAAAGCATTGGATGTTAGAGGACCTGTGGTTTGTATCAGTTTCTGAAACAGAGTTGAACTAGATATGGTCCGTGTGTAGGAAACACACTTCTTTTGTTTTGAGCACACTCACGTTTCCCTCTGTATTAGAGACTCTACTAAGCTAGAGCGTGCTTCTTGCTCTAAAGCAGAGTGTGTTTCATGGATGAGAACTGTGCCGTGTGTTTCCCTTCAGAAACGGAGTTAAATGCCAGGTGTGTGTCTTCCTACAAGAAAGACTTCCTTTCAGGTAAACGCAGTCAATTTTCACCTCAAAGGAAGCTACATTGTTCACGAAGCTCACACGTTTCTCGCTCTTAACTGAAAAGCATTGGATGTTAGAGGACCTGAGCTTTGTATCAGTTTCTGAAATAGAGTTGAACTAGATATGGTCCGTGTGTAGGAAACACACATCTTTAGTTTTGAGCACACTCACGTTTCCCTCTGTATTAGAGACTCTAGAAAGCTAGAGCGTGCTTCTTGCTCTAAAGCAGAGTGTGTTTCATGGATGAGAACTGTGCCCTGTGTTTCCGTTCAGAAACGGAGTTAAATGCCAGGCATGTGTCTTCCTACAAGCAAGACTTCGTTCCAGGTAAACGCAGTCACTTTTCAGCTCAAACGAAGCTACATTGTTCACGAAGCTCACAAGTTTCTCGCTCTTAAATGAAAAGCATTGGATGTTAGAGGACCTGTGGTTTGTACCAGTTTCAGAAACAGAGTTGAACTAGATATGGTCCATGTATAGGAAACACAGTTCATTTGTTCTGAGCACACTGACGTTTCCCTCTGTATTAGAGACTCTAGAACGCAAGAGCGTGCTTCTTGCTCTAAAGCAGAGGGTGTTTCATGGATGAGAACTTGCCGTGTGTTTCCCTTCAGAAACGGAGGTAAATGCCAGGCTCTGTGTCTTCCTTCAAGCAAGACTTCGTTTCAGGTAAACGCAGTCACTTTTCAACTCAAAAGAAGCTACATTGTTCACAAAGCTCACTCTTTTCTCGCTCTTAACTGAAAAGCATTGGATGTTAGAGGACCTGTGGTTTGTATCAGTTTCAGAAACAGAGTTGAACTAGATATGATCCGTGTGTGTAGGAAACACAGTTCTTTTGTTCTGAGCACACTCACGTTTCCCTCTGTATTAGAGACTCTAGAAATCAAGAGCATGCTTCTTGCTCTAAAGCAGAGTGTGTTTCATGGATGAGAGCTGTGCCCTGTGTTTCCCTTCAGAAACGGAGTTAAATGGCAGGCGTGTGTCTTCCTACAAGCAAGACTTCGTTTCAGGTAAACGTAGTCACTTTTCAGCTCAAACGAAGCTACATTGTTCACAAAGCTCACACGTTTCTCGCTCTTAACTGAAAAGCATTGGATGGTAGAGGACCTGTGGTTTGTACCAGTTTGAGAAACAGAGTTGAACTAGATATGGTCCGTGTGTGTAGGAAACACAGTTCTTTTGTTCTGAGCACACTCACGTTTCCCTCTGTATTAGAGACTCTAGAAAGCAAGAGCGTGCTTCTTGCTCTAAAGCAGAGTGTGTTTCATGGATGAGAACTGTGCCGTGTGTTTCCCTTCAGAAACGGATTTAAATGCCAGGCTCTGTGTCTTTCTTCAAGCAAGACTTCGTTTCAGGTAAATGAAGTCACTTTTCAGCTCAAACGAAGCTACATTGTTCACAAAGCTCACACGTTTCTCGCTCTTAACTGAAACGCATTGGATATTAGAGGACCTGTGGTTTGTATCAGTTTCAGAAACAGAGTTGAACTAGATATGGTCCGTGTGTAGGAAACACAGTTCTTTTGTTTTGAGCACAGTCAGGTTTCCCTCTGTATTAGAGACTCTAGAAAGCAAGAGCGTGCTTCTTGCTCTAAAGCAGAGTGTGTTTCATGGATGAGAACTGTGCTGTGTGTTTCCCTTCAGAAACGGAGTTAAATGCCAGGCTCTGTGTCTTCCTTCAAGCAAGACTTCGTTTCAGGTAATCACAGTCACTTCTCGGATCAAAGGAAACTACATTGTTCACAAAGCTCACACGTATCTTGCTCTTAACTGAAAAGCATTGGTAGTTAGAGGACCTGTGGATTCTATCAGTTTCATAAACAGAGTTGAACTAGATATGATCCATGTGTGTAGGAAACACAGTTCTTTTGTTCTGAGCACACTCACATTTACCTCTGTATTAGAGACTCTAGAAAGGAAGAGCGTGCTTCTTGCTCTAAAGCAGAGTGTGTTTCATGGATGAGAACTGTGCCGTGTGTTTCCCTTCAGAAAAGGAATTAAATGCCAGGCGTGTGTCTTCCTACAAGCAAGACTTCGTTTAAGGAAAACGCTGTCACTTTTAAGCTCAAACAAAGCTACATTGTTCACAAAGCTCACACGTTTCTCGCTCTTAACTGAAAAGCATTGGATGTTAGAGGACCTGTGGTTTGTATCAGTTTCAGAAACAGAGTTGAACTAGATATGGTCCATGTGTGTAGGAAACACAGTTCTTTTGTTCTGAGCACACTCACGTTTCCCTCTGTATTAGAGACTCTAGAAATCAAGAGCGTGCTTCTTGCTCTAAAGCAGAGTGTGTTTCATGGATGAGAACTGTGCCCTGTGTTTCCCTTCAGAAACGGAGTTCAATGCCAGGCTCTGTGTCTTCCTTCAAGCAAGACTTCGTTTCAGTAAACGCAGTCACTTTGCAGCTCAAACGAAGCTACATTGTTCACAAGGCTCACACATATCTCGCTCTCAACTGAAAAGCATTGGATGTTAGAGGACCTGTGGTTTGTTTCAGATTCAGAAAGAGAGTTGACCTAGATATTGTTCGTGTGTGTAGGAAACAATGTTCTTTTGTTCTCAGCAAACTCACGTTTCCCTCTGTATTAGAGACTCTAGAAATAAAGAGTGTGCTTCTTGCTCTAAAGCAGAGTGTGTTTCATGGATGAGAACTGTGCCCTGTGTTTCCCTTCTGAAACGGATTTAAATGGCAGTCTCTGTGTCTTTCTTCAAGCAAGACTTCGTTTCAGGTAAACGCATTCACTTTTCAGCTCAAAGGAAGCTACATTGTTCACAAAGCTCACACGTTTCTCGCTCTTAACTGAAAAGCATTGGATGTTAGAGGACCTGTGGTTTGTATCAGTTTCAGAAACAGAGTTGAACTAGATATGGTCCGTGTGTGTAGGAAACACAGTTCTTTTGTTCTGAGCACACTCACGTTTCCCTCTGTATTAGAGACTCTAGAAAGCAAGAGCGTGCTTCTTGCTCTAAAGCAGAGTGTGTTTCATGGATGAGAACTGTGCCGTGTGTTTCCCTTTATAAACGGAGTTAAATGCCATGTGTGTGTCTTCCTACAAGCAAGACTTCGTTTCAGGTAAACGCAGTCACTTTTCAGCTCAAAGGAACCTACATTGTTCACAAAGCTCACACATTTCTCGCTCTAAACTGAAAAGCATTGGATGTTAGAGGACCTGTGGTTTGTATCAGTTTCTGAAACAGAGTTGAACTAGATATGGTCCGTGTGTAGGAAACACACTTCTTTTGTTTTGAGCACACTCACGTTTCCCTCTGTATTAGAGACTCTACTAAGCAAGAGCGTGCTTCTTGCTCTAAAGCAGAGTGTGTTTCATGGATGAGAACTGTGCCGTGTGTTTCCCTTCAGAAACGGAGGTAAATGCCAGGCTCTGTGTCTTCCTTCAAGCAAGACTTCGTTTCAGGTAAACGCAGTCACTTCTCGGATCAAAGGAAGCTACATTGTTCACAAAGCTCACACGTTTCTAGCTCTTAACTGAAAAGCATTGGTAGTTAGAGGACCTGTGGATTCTATCAGTTTCATAAAGAGAGTTGAACTAGATATGGCCCGTGTGTGTCGGAAACACAGTTCTTTTGTTCTGAGCACACTCACGTTTCCCTCTGTATTAGAGATTCTAGAAAGCAAGAGCGTGCTTCTTGCTCTAAAGCAGAATGTGTTTCATGCATGAGAACTGTGCCATGTGTTTCCCTTCAGAAATGGAGTTAAATGCCAGGCTCTGTGTCTTTCTTCAAGCAAGACTTAGCTTCAGGTAAACGCAGTCATTTTTCAGCTCAAGTGAAGCTACATTGTTCACGAAGCTCACACGTTTCTCGCTCTTAACTGAAAAGCATTGGATGTTAGTGACCTGTGGTTTGTACCAGTTTCAGAAACAGAGTTGAACTAGATATGGTCCGTGTGTGTAGGAAACACACTTCTTTTGTTTTGAGCACACTGACGTTTCCCTATTTATTAGAGAGTCTAGAAAGCAAGAGCGTGCTTCTTGCTCTAAAGCAGAGTGTGTTTCATGGATGAGAACTGTGCCTTGTGTTTCCCTTCAGAAACGGAGTTAAATGCCAGGTGTGTGTCTTCCTACAAGCAAGACTTCGTTTCAGGTAAACGCAGTCAGTTTTCAGCTCAAAGGAAGCTACATTGTTCACAAAGCTCACACGTTTCTCACTCTTAACTGAAAAGCATTGGATGTTAGAGGACCTGTGGTTTGTATCAGTTTCTGAAACAGAGTTGAACTAGATATGGTCCGTGTGTAGGAAACACACTTCTTTTGTTTTGAGCACACTCACGTTTCCCTCTGTATTAGAGACTCTACTAAGCTAGAGCGTGCTTCTTGCTCTAAAGCAGAGTGTGTTTCATGGATGAGAACTGTGCCGTGTGTTTCCCTTCAGAAACGGAGTTAAATGCCAGGTGTTTGTCTTCCTACAAGCAAGACTTCCTTTCAGGTAAACGCAGTCAATTTTCACCTCAAAGGAAGCTACATTGTTCACAAAGCTCACACGTTTCTCGCTCTTAACTGAAAAGCATTGGATGTTAGAGGACCTGAGCTTTGTATCAGTTTCTGAAATAGAGTTGAACTAGATATGGTCCGTGTGTAGGAAACACACATCTTTTGTTTTGAGCACACTCACGTTTCCCTCTGTATTAGAGACTCTAGAAAGCTAGAGCGTGCTTCTTGCTCTAAAGCAGAGTGTGTTGCATGGATGAGAACTGTGCCCTGTGTTTCCGTTCAGAAACGGAGTTAAATGCCAGGCGTGTGTCTTCCTACAAGCAAGACTTCGTTCCAGGTAAACGCAGTCACTTTTCAGCTCAAACGAAGCTACATTGTTCACGAAGCTCACAAGTTTCTCGCTCTTAAATGAAAAGCATTGGATGTTAGAGGACCTGTGGTTTGTACCAGTTTCAGAAACAGAGTTGAACTAGATATGGTCCATGTATAGGAAACACAGTTCATTTGTTCTGAGCACACTGACGTTTCCCTCTGTATTAGAGACTCTAGAACGCAAGAGCGTGCTTCTTGCTCTAAAGCAGAGGGTGTTTCATGGATGAGAACTTGCCGTGTGTTTCCCTTCAGAAACGGAGGTAAATGCCAGGCTCTGTGTCTTCCTTCAAGCAAGACTTCGTTTCAGGTAAACGCAGTCACTTTTCAACTCAAAAGAAGCTACATTGTTCACAAAGCTCACTCTTTTCTCGCTCTTAACTGAAAAGCATTGGATGTTAGAGGACCTGTGGTTTGTATCAGTTTCAGAAACAGAGTTGAACTAGATATGATCCGTGTGTGTAGGAAACACAGTTCTTTTGTTCTGAGCACACTCACGTTTCCCTCTGTATTAGAGACTCTAGAAAGCAAGAGCGTGCTTCTTGCTCTAAAGCAGAGTGTGTTTCATGGATGAGAACTGTGCCGTGTGTTTCCCTTCAGAAACGGATTTAAATGCCAGGCTCTGTGTCTTTCTTCAAGCAAGACTTCGTTTCAGGTAAATGAAGTCACTTTTCAGCTCAAACGAAGCTACATTGTTCACAAAGCTCACACGTTTCTCGCTCTTAACTGAAACGCATTGGATATTAGAGGACCTGTGGTTTGTATCAGTTTCAGAAACAGAGTTGAACTAGATATGGTCTGTGTGTAGGAAACACAGTTCTTTTGTTTTGAGCACAGTCAGGTTTCCCTCTGTATTAGAGACTCTAGAAAGCAAGAGCGTGCTTCTTGCTCTAAAGCAGAGTGTGTTTCATGGATGAGAACTGTGCTGTGTGTTTCCCTTCAGAAACGGAGTGAAATGCCAGGCTCTGTGTCTTCCTTCAAGCAAGACTTCGTTTCAGGTAATCACAGTCACTTCTCGGATCAAAGGAAACTACATTGTTCACAAAGCTCACACGTATCTTGCTTTTAACTGAAAAGCATTGGTAGTTAGAGGACCTGTGGATTCTATCAGTTTCATAAACAGAGTTGAACTAGATATGATCCATGTGTGTAGGAAACACAGTTCTTTTGTTCTGAGCACACTCACATTTACCTCTGTATTAGAGACTCTAGAAAGGAAGAGCGTGCTTCTTGCTCTAAAGCAGAGTGTGTTTCATGGATGAGAACTGTGCCCTGTGTTTCCCTTCAGAAACGGATTTAAATGGCAGTCTCTGTGTCTTTCTTCAAGCAAGACTTCGTTTCAGGTAAACACATTCACTTTTCAGCTCAAAGGAAGCTACATTGTTCACAAAGCTCACACGTTTCTCGCTCTTAACTGAAAAGCATTGGATGTTAGAGGACCTGTGGTTTGTATCAGTTTCAGAAACAGAGTTGAACTAGATATGGTCCGTGTGTGTAGGAAACACAGTTCTTTTGTTCTGAGCACACTCACGTTTCCCTCTGTATTAGAGACTCTAGAAAGCAAGAGCGTGCTTCTTGCTCTAAAGCAGAGTGTGTTTCATGGATGAGAACTGTGCCGTGTGTTTCCCTTTATAAACGGAGTTAAATGCCATGTGTGTGTCTTCCTACAAGCAAGACTTCGTTTCAGGTAAACGCAGTCACTTTTCAGCTCAAAGGAACCTACAATGTTCACAAAGCTCACACGTTTCTCGCTCTAAACTGAAAAGCATTGGATGTTAGAGGACCTGTGGTTTGTATCAGTTTCTGAAACAGAGTTGAACTAGATATGGTCCGTGTGTAGGAAACACACTTCTTTTGTTTTGAGCACACTCACGTTTCCCTCTGTATTAGAGACTCTACTAAGCAAGAGCGTGCTTCTTGCTCTAAAGCAGAGTGTGTTTCATGGATGAGAACTGTGCCGTGTGTTTCCCTTCAGAAACGGAGGTAAATGCCAGGCTCTGTGTCTTCCTTCAAGCAAGACTTCGTTTCAGGTAAACGCAGTCACTTCTCGGATCAAAGGAAGCTACATTGTTCACAAAGCTCACACGTTTCTAGCTCTTAACTGAAAAGCATTGGTAGTTAGAGGACCTGTGGATTCTATCAGTTTCATAAACAGAGTTGAACTAGATATGGCCCGTGTGTTTCGGAAACACAGTTCTTTTGTTCTGAGCACACTCACGTTTCCCTCTGTATTAGAGATTCTAGAAAGCAAGAGCGTGCTTCTTGCTCTAAAGCAGAATGTGTTTCATGCATGAGAACTGTGCCATGTGTTTCCCTTCAGAAATGGAGTTAAATGCCAGGCTCTGTGTCTTTCTTCAAGCAAGACTTAGCTTCAGGTAAACGCAGTCATTTTTCAGCTCAAGTGAAGCTACATTGTTCACGAAGCTCACACGTTTCTCGCTCTTAACTGAAAAGCATTGGATGTTAGTGACCTGTGGTTTGTACCAGTTTCAGAAACAGAGTTGAACTAGATATGGTCCGTGTGTGTAGGAAACACACTTCTTTTGTTTTGAGCACCCTCACGTTTCCCTATTTATTAGAGAGTCTAGAAAGCAAGAGCGTGCTTCTTGCTCTAAAGCAGAGTGTGTTTCATGGATGAGAACTGTGCCGTGTGTTTCCCTTCAGAAACGGAGTTAAATGCCAGGTGTGTGTCTTCCTACAAGCAAGACTTCGTTTCAGGTAAACGCAGTCAGTTTTCAGCTCAAAGGAAGCTACATTGTTCACAAAGCTCACACGTTTCTCACTCTTAACTGAAAAGCATTGGATGTTAGAGGACCTGTGGTTTGTATCAGTTTCTGAAACAGAGTTGAACTAGATATGGTCCGTGTGTAGGAAACACACTTCTTTTGTTTTGAGCACACTCACGTTTCCCTCTGTATTAGAGACTCTACTAAGCTAGAGCGTGCTTCTTGCTCTAAAGCAGAGTGTGTTTCATGGATGAGAACTGTGCCGTGTGTTTCCCTTCAGAAACGGAGTTAAATGCCAGGTGTTTGTCTTCCTACAAGCAAGACTTCCTTTCAGGTAAACGCAGTCAATTTTCACCTCAAAGGAAGCTACATTGTTCACAAAGCTCACACGTTTCTCGCTCTTAACTGAAAAGCATTGGATGTTAGAGGACCTGAGCTTTGTATCAGTTTCTGAAATAGAGTTGAACTAGATATGGTCCGTGTGTAGGAAACACACATCTTTTGTTTTGAGCACACTCACGTTTCCCTCTGTATTAGAGACTCTAGAAAGCTAGAGCGTGCTTCTTGCTCTAAAGCAGAGTGTGTTGCATGGATGAGAACTGTGCCCTGTGTTTCCGTTCAGAAACGGAGTTAAATGCCAGGCGTGTGTCTTCCTACAAGCAAGACTTCGTTCCAGGTAAACGCAGTCACTTTTCAGCTCAAACGAAGCTACATTGTTCACGAAGCTCACAAGTTTCTCGCTCTTAAATGAAAAGCATTGGATGTTAGAGGACCTGTGGTTTGTACCAGTTTCAGAAACAGAGTTGAACTAGATATGGTCCATGTATAGGAAACACAGTTCTTTTGTTCTGAGCACACTGACGTTTCCCTCTGTATTAGAGACTCTAGAACGCAAGAGCGTGCTTCTTGCTCTAAAGCAGAGTGTGTTTCATGGATGAAAACTTGCTGTGTGTTTCCCTTCAGAAACGGAGGTAAATGCCAGGCTCTGTGTCTTCCTTCAAGCAAGACTTCGTTTCAGGTAAACGCAGTCACTTTTCAACTCAAAAGAAGCTACATTGTTCACAAAGCTCACTCTTTTCTCACTCTTAACTGAAAAGCATTGGATGTTAGAGGACCTATGGTTTGTATCAGTTTCAGAAACAGAGTTGAACTAGATATGGTCCGTGAGTGTAGGAAACACGGTTCTTTTGTTCTGAGCACACTCACATTTCCCTCTGTATTAGAGATTCTAGAAAGCAAGAGCGTGCTTCTTGCTCTAAAGCGGAGTGTGTTTCATGGATGAGAACTGTGCCATGTGTTTCCCTTCAGAAACGGAGTTAAATGCCAAGCTCTGTGTCTTCCTTCAAGCAAGACTTCGTTTCAGGTAAACACAGTCCCTTCTCGGATCAAAGGAAGCTACATTGTTCACAAAGCTCACATGTTTCTCGCTCTTAACTGAAAAGCATTGGATGTTAGAGGACCTGTGGTTTCTATGAGTTTCAGAAACAGAGTTGAACTAGATATGGTCCATGTGTGTAGGAAACACAGTTCTTTTGTTCTGAGCACACTCACGTTTCCCTCTGTATTAGAGACTCTAGAAAGAAAGAGCATGCTTCTTGCTCTAAAGCAGAGTGTGTTTCATGGATGAGAACTGTGCCCTGTGTTTCCCTTCAGAAACGGATGTAAATGCCAGGCTCTGTGTCTTCCTTCAAGCAAGACTTCGTTTCAGGTAAACGCAGTCACTTTTAAGCTCAAACGAAGCTACATTGTTCACAAAGCTCACAGGTATGTCGCTCTTAACTGAAAAGCATTGGATTTTAGAGGACCTGTGGTTTGTTTCAGTTTCAGAAAGAGAGTTGACCTAGATATTGTTCGTGTGTGTAGGAAACACCGTTCTTTTGTTCTCAGCACACTTACGTTTCCCTCTGTATTAGAGAATCTAGAAATCAAGAGCGTGCTTCTTGCTCTAAAGCAGAGTGTGTTTCATGGATGAGAACTGTGCCGTGTGTTTCCCTTCAGAAACGGAGTTAAATGGCAGGCTCTGTGGCTTCCTTCGAGCAAGACTTCGTTTCAGGTAAACGCAGTCACTTTTCAGCTCAAAGGAAGCTACATTGTTCACAAAGCTCACACGTTTCTCGCACTTAACTGAAAAGCATTGGATGTTAGAGGACCTGTGGTTTGTATCAGTTTCTGAAACAGAGTTGAACTAGATATGGTCTGTGTGTAGGAAACACACTTCTTTTGTTTTGAGCACACTCACGTTTCCCTCTGTATTAGAGACTCTACTAAGCTAGAGCGTGCTTCTTGCTCTAAAGCAGAGTGTGTTTCATGGATGAGAACTGTGCCGTGTGTTTCCCTTCAGAAATGGAGTTAAATGCCAGGTGTGTGTCTTCCTACAAGCAAGACTTCCTTTCAGGTAAACGCAGTCACTTTTCACCTCAAAGGAAGCTACATTGTTCACGAAGCTCACACGTTTCTCGCTCTTAACTGAAAAGCATTGGATGTTAGAGGACCTGTGGTTTGTATCAGTTTCTGAAACAGAGTTGAACTAGATATGGTCCGTGCGTAGGAAACACACTTATTTTGTTTTGAGCACACTCACGTTTCCCTCTGTATTACAGACTCCAGAAAGCTAGAGCGTGCTTCTTGCTCTAAAGCAGAGTGCGTTTCATGGATGAGAACTGTGCCCTGTGTTTCCCTTCAGAAACGGAGTTAAATGCCAGGCGTGTGTCATCCTACAAGCAAGACTTCGTTTCAGGTAAACGCAGTCACTTTTCAGCTCAAACAAAGCTACATTGTTCACGAAGCTCACACGTTTCTCGCTCTTAACTGAAAAGCATTGGATGTTAGAGGACCTGTGGTTTGTAACAGTTTCAGAACCAGAGTTGAACTAGATATGGTCCGTGTGTAGAAAACACAGTTCTTTTGTTCTGAGCACACTCACGTTTCCCTCTGTATTAGAGATTCTAGAAAGCAAGAGCGTGCTTCTTGCTCTAAAGCGGAGTGTGTTTCATGGTGAGAACTGTGCCGTGTGTTTCCCTTCAGAAACGGAGTTAAATGGCAGGCTCTGTGTCTTCCTTCAAGCAAGACTTCGTTTCAGGTAAACGCAGTCACTTTTCAGCTCAAAGGAAGCTACATTGTTCACAAAGCTCACACGTTTCTCGCTCTTAACTGAAAAGCATTGGATGTTAGAGGACCTGTGGTTTGTATCAGTTTCAGAAACAGAGTTGAACTAGATATGGTCCGTGTGTAGGAAACACAGTTCTTTTGTTCTGAGCACACTCACGTTTCCCTCTGTATTAGAGACTCTAGAAAGCAAGAGCGTGCTTCTTGCTCTAAAGCAGAGTGTGTTTCATGGATGAGAACTGTGCCGTGTATTTCCCTTCAGAAACGGAGTTAAATGCCAGGCTCTGTGTCTTCCTTCAAGCAAGACTTCGTTTCAGGTAAACACAGTCACTTTTCAGCTCAAAGGAAGCTACATTGTTCACAAAGCTCACACGTTTCTCGCTCTTAACTGAAAAGCATTGGATGTTAGAGGACCTGTGGATTCTATCAGTTTCAGAAAGAGAGTTGAACTAGATATGGTCCGTGTGTGTAGGAAACACAGTTCTTTGTTCTGAGCACACTCACGTTTCCCTCTGTATTAGAGATTCTAGAAAGCAAGAGCGTGCTTCTTGCGCTAAAGCAGAATGTGTTTCATGCATGAGAACTGTGCCGTGTGTTTCCCTTCAGAAATGGAGTTAAATGCCAGGCTCTGTGTCTTTCTTCAAGCAAGACTTCGTTTCAGGTAAACGCAGTCATTTTTCAGCTCAAGCGAAGCTACATTGTTTACGAAGCTCACACGTTTCTCGCTCTTAACTGAAAAGCATTGGATGTTCGAGGACCTGTGGTTTGTTTCAGTTTCAGAAAGAGAGTTGAACTAGATATTGTTCGTGTATGTAGGAAACACCGTTCTTTTGTTCTCAGCACACTCACGTTTCCCTCTGTATTAGAGACTCTAGAAATCAAGAGCGTGCCTCTTGCTCTAAAGCAGTGTGTGTTTCATGGATGAGAACTGTGCCGTGTGTTTCCCTTCAGAAACGGAGTTAAATGCCAGGTGTGTGTCTTCCTACAAGCAAGACTTCGTTTCAGGTAAACGCAGTCACTTTTCAGCTCAAAAGAAGCTACATTGTTCACAAAGCTCACACGTTTCTCGCTCTTAACTGAAAAGCATTGGATGTTAGAGGACCTGTGGTTTGTATCAGTTTCTGAAACAGAGTTGAACTAGATATGGTCCGTGTGTAGGAAACACACTTCTTTTGTTTTGAGCACACTCACGTTTCCCTCTGTATTAGAGACTCTACTAAGCTAGAGCGTGCTTCTTGCTCTAAAGCAGAGTGTGTTTCATGGATGAGAACTGTGCCGTGTGTTTCCTTTCAGAAACGGAGTTAAATGCCAGGTGTGTGTCTTCCTACAAGCAAGACTTCCTTTCAGGTAAACGCAGACACTTTTCACCTCAAAGGAAGCTACATTGTTCACACAACTCACACGTTTCTAGCTCTTAACTGAAAAGCATTGGATGTTTGAGGACCTGTGGATTTTATCAGTTTCAGAACAGAGTTGAACTAGATATGTTCCGTGTGTAGGAAACACACTTCTTTTGTTTTGAGCACACTCACGTTTCCCTCTGTATTAAGACTCTAGAAAGCAAGAGCGTGCTACTTGCTCTAATGCAGAGTGTGTTTCATGGATGAGAACTGTGCCGTGTGTTTCCCTTCAGAAACGGAGTTAAATGCCAGGTGTGTGTATTCCTACAAGCAAGACTTCGTTTCAGGTAAACGCAGTCACTTTTCAGCTCAAAGGAAGCTACATTGTTCACAAAGCCCACACGTTTCTCGCTCTTAACTGAAAAGTATTGGATGTTAGAGGACCTGTGGTTTGTATCAGTTTCAGAAACAGAGTTGAACTAGATATGGTCCGTGTGTGTAGGAAACACAGTTCTTTTGTTCTGAGCACACTCACGTTTCCCTCTGTATTAGAGACTCTAGAAATCAAGAGCGTGCTTCTTGCTCTAAAGTAGAGTGTGTTTCATGGATGAGAACTGTGCCGTGTGTTTCCCTTCAGAAACAGAGTTAAATGCCAGGCGTGTGTCTTCCTACAAGCAAGACTTCGTTTCAGGTAAACGCAGTCACTTTTCAGCTCAAAAGAAGCTACATTGTTCACGAAGCTCACACGTTTCTCGCTCTTAACTGAAAAGCACTGGATGTTAGAGGACCTGTGGTTTGTATCAGTTTCAGAAACAGAGTTGAACTAGATATGGTCTGTGAGTGTAGGAAACACCGTTCTTTTGTTCTGAGCACACTCACATTTCCCTCTGTATTAGAGATTCTAGAAATCAAGAGCGTGCTTCTTGCTCTAAAGCTGAGTGTGTTTCATGGATGAGAACTGTGCCGTGTGTTTCCCTTCAGAAACGGAGTTAAATGCCAAGCTCTGTGTCTTCCTTCAAGCAAGACTTCGTTTCAGGTAAACACAGTCACTTCTTGGATCAAAGGAAGCTACATTGTTCACAAAGCTCACACGTTTATCGCTCTTAACTGAAAAGCATTAGATGTTAGAGGACCTGTGGTTTGTATGAGTTTCAGAAACAGAGTTGAACTAGATATGGTCCATGTGTGTAGGAAACACAGTTCTTTTGTTCTGAGCACACTCACGTTTCCCTCTGTATTAGAGACTCTAGAAAGAAAGAGCATGCTTCTTGCTCTAAAGCAGAGTGTGTTTCATGGATGAGAACTGTGCCCTGTGTTTCCCTTCAGAATCGGAGTTAATTGCTAGTACTGTGTCTTTCTTCAAGCCGGACTTCCTTTCAGGTAAACACAGACACTTTTCAGCTCAAACGAAGCTACATTGTTCACTAAGCTCACAGGTTTCTCGCTCTTAACTGAAAAACATTGGATGTTAGAGGACCTGTGGATTCTATCAGTTTCAGAAAGAGAGTTGAACTAGATATGGTCCGTGTGTGTAGGAAACACAGTTCTTTGTTCTGAGCACACTCACGTTTCCCTCTGTATTAGAGATTCTAGAAAGCAAGAGCGTGCTTCTTGCGCTAAAGCAGAATGTGTTTCATGCATGAGAACTGTGCCGTGTGTTTCCCTTCAGAAATGGAGTTAAATGCCAGGCTCTGTGTCTTTCTTCAAGCAAGACTTCGTTTCAGGTAAACGCAGTCATTTTTCAGCTCAAGCGAAGCTACATTGTTTACGAAGCTCACACGTTTCTCGCTCTTAACTGAAAAGCATTGGATGTTCGAGGACCTGTGGTTTGTTTCAGTTTCAGAAAGAGAGTTGAACTAGATATTGTTCGTGTATGTAGGAAACACCGTTCTTTTGTTCTCAGCACACTCACGTTTCCCTCTGTATTAGAGACTCTAGAAATCAAGAGCGTGCCTCTTGCTCTAAAGCAGTGTGTGTTTCATGGATGAGAACTGTGCCGTGTGTTTCCCTTCAGAAACGGAGTTAAATGGCAGGCTCTGTGGCTTCCTTCAATCAAGACTTCGTTTCAGGTAAACGCAGTCATTTTTCAGCTCAAAGGAAGCTACATTGTTCACAAAGCTCACACGTTTCTCGCTCTTAACTGAAAAGCATTGGATGTTAGAGGACCTGTGGTTTGTATCAGTTTCTGAAACAGAGTTGAACTAGATATGGTCCGTGTGTAGGAAACACACTTCTTTTGTTTTGAGCACACTCACGTTTCCCTCTGTATTAGAGACTCTACTAAGCTAGAGCGTGCTTCTTGCTCTAAAGCAGAGTGTGTTTCATGGATGAGAACTGTGCCGTGTGTTTCCCTTCAGAAATGGAGTTAAATGCCAGGTGTGTGTCTTCCTACAAGCAAGACTTCCTTTCAGGTAAACGCAGTCACTTTTCACCTCAAAGGAAGCTACATTGTTCACGAAGCTCACACGTTTCTCGCTCTTACCTGAAAAGCATTGGATGTTAGAGGACCTGTGGTTTGTATCAGTTTCTGAAACAGAGTTGAACTAGATATGGTCCGTGTGTAGGAAACACACTTCTTTTGTTTTGAGCACACTCACGTTTCCCTCTGTATTACTGACTCCAGAAAGCTAGAGCGTGCTTCTTGCTCTAAAGCAGAGTGCGTTTCATGGATGAGAACTGTGCCCTGTGTTTCCCTTCAGAAACGGAGTTAAATGCCAGGCGTGTGTCTTCCTACAAGCAAGACTTCGTTTCAGGTAAACGCAGTCACTTTTCAGCTCAAACAAAGCTACATTGTTCACGAAGCTCACACGTTTCTCGCTCTTAACTGAAAAGCATTGGATGTTAGAGGACCTGTGGTTTGTATCAGTTTCAGAACCAGAGTTGAACTAGATATGGTCCGTGTGTAGAAAACACAGTTCTTTTGTTCTGAGCACACTCACGTTTCCCTCTGTATTAGAGACTCTAGAAAGCAAGAGCGTGCTTCTTGCTCTAAAGCAGAGTGTGTTTCATGGATGAGAACTGTGCCGTGTGTTTCCCTTCAGAAACGGAGGTAAATGCCAGGCTCTGTGTCTTCCTACAAGCAAGACTTCGTTTCAGGTAAACACAGTCACTTTTCAGCTCAAAAGAAGCTACATTTTTCACAAAGCTCACACGTTTCTCACTCTTAACTGAAAAGCATTGGATGTTAGAGGACCTGTGGTTTGTATCAGTTTCAGAAACAGAGTTGAACTAGATATGGTCCGTGTGTAGGAAACACACTTCTTTTGTTACGAGCACACTCACGTTTCCCTCTGTATTAGAGACTCTAGAAAGAAAGAGCGTGCTTCTTGCTCTAAAGCAGAGTGTGTTTCATGGATGAGAACTGTGCCGTGTGTTTCCCTTCAGAAACGGAGTTAAATGCCAGGCGTGTGTATTCCTACAAGCAAGACTTCGTTTCAGGTAAACGCAGTTACTTTTCAGCTCAAAGGAAGCTACATTGTTCACGAAGCTCACACATTTCTCGCTCTTAACTGAAAAGTATTGGATGTTAGAGGACCTGTGGTTTGTATCAGTTTCAGAAACAGAGTGAACTAGATATGGTCCGTGTGTGTAGGAAACACAGTTCTTTTGTTCTGAGCACACTCACGTTTCCCTCTGTATTAGAAACTCTAGAAAGCTAGAGCGTGCTTCTTGCACTAAAGCAGAGTGTGTTTCATGGATGAGAACTGTGCCGTGTGTTTCCCTTCAGAAACGGAGTTAAATGTCAGGCTCTGTGTCTTCCTTCAAGCAAGACTTCGTTTCAGGTAAACGCAGTCACTTTTCACCTCAAAGGAAGCTACATTGTTCACAAAGCTCACATGTTTCTCACTCTTAACTGAAAAGCATTGGATGTTAGAGGACCTGTGGTTTGTATCAGTTTCTGAAACAGAGTTGAACTAGATATGGTCCGTGTGTAGGAAACACACTTCTTTTGTTTTGAGCACACTCACGTTTCCCTCTGTATTAGAGACTCTAGAAAGCTAGAGCGTGCTTCTTGCTCTAAAGCAGAGTGTGTTTCATGGATGAGAACTGTGCCCTGTGTTTCTGTTCAGAAACGGAGTTAAATGCCAGGCGTGTGTCTTCCTACAAGCAAGACTTCGTTCCAGGTAAACGCAGTCACTTTTCAGCTCAAACGAAGCTACATTGTTCACGAAGCTCACACGTTTCTCGCTCTTAAATGAAAAGCATTGGATGTTAGAGGAACTGTGGTTTGTACCAGTTTCAGAAACAGAGTTGAACTAGATATGGTCCGTGTATAGGAAACACACTTCTTTTGTTTTGAGCACAATCACGTTTCCCTCTGTATTAGAGACTCTACTAAGCTAGAGCGTGCTTCTTGCTCTAAAGCAGAGTGTGTTTCATGGATGAGAACTGTGCCGTGTGTTTCCCTTCAGAAATGGAGTTAAATGCCAGGTGTGTGTCTTCCTACAAGCAAGACTTCCTTTCAGGTAAACGCAGTCACTTTTTACCTCAAAGGAAGCTACATTGTTCACGAAGCTCACAAGTTTCTCGCTCTTAACTGAAAAGCATTGGATGTTAGAGGACCTGTGGTTTGTATCAGTTTCTGAAACAGAGTTGAACTAGATATGGTCCGTGCGTAGGAAACACACTTCTTTTGTTTTGAGCACACTCACGTTTCCCTCTGTATTACAGACTCCAGAAAGCTAGAGCGTGCTTCTTGCACTAAAGCAGAGTGTGTTTCATGGATGAGAACTGTGCCGTGTGTTTCCCTTCAGAAACGGAGTTAAATGTCAGGCTCTGTGTCTTCCTTCAAGCAAGACTTCGTTTCAGGTAAACGCAGTCACTTTTCAGCTCAAAGGAAGCTACATTGTTCACAAAGCTCACATGTTTCTCACTCTTAACTGAAAAGCATTGGATGTTAGAGGACCTGTGGTTTGTACCAGTTTCAGAAACAGAGTTGAACTAGATATGGTCCGTGTATAGGAAACACAGTTCTTTTGTTCTGAGCACACTGACGTTTCCCTCTGTATTAGAGACTCTAGAAAGCAAGAGCATGCTTCTTGCTCTAAAGCAGAGTGTGTTTCATGGATGAGAACTTGCCGTGTGTTTCCCTTCAGAAACGGAGGTAAATGCCAGGCTCTGTGTCTTCCTTCAAGCAAGACTTCGTTTCAGGTAAACGCAGTCAATTTTCAACTTAAAAGAAGCTACATTGTTCACAAAGCTCACTCTTTTCTCGCTCTTAACTGAAAAGCATTGGATGTTAGAGGACCTGTGGTTTGTATCAGTTTCAGAAACTGAGTTGAACTAGATATGATCCGTGTGTGTAGGAAACACAGTTCTTTTGTTCTGAGCACACTCACGTTTCCCTCTCAATTAGAGACTCTAGAAATCAAGAGCATGCTTCTTGCTCTAAAGCAGAGTGTGTTTCATGGATGAGAACTGTGCCCTGTGTTTCCCTTCAGAAACGGAGTTAAATGCCAGGCGTGTGTCTTCCTACAAGCCAGACTTCGTTTCAGGTAAACGTAGTCACTTTTCAGCTCCAAAGATGCTACATTGTTCACAAAGCTCACACGTTTCTCGCTCTTCACTGAAAAGCATTGGATGGTAGAGGACCTGTGGTTTGTATCAGTTTCAGAAACAGAGTTGAACTATATATGGTCCGTGTGTGTAGGAAACACAGTTCTTTTGTTCTGAGCACACTCACGTTTCCCTCTGTATTAGAGACTCTAGAAAGCAAGAGCGTGCTTCTTGCTCTAAAGCAGAGTGTGTTTCATGGATGAGAACTGTGCCCTGTGTTTCCCTTCAGAAACGGAGTTTAATGCCAGGCTCTGTGTCTTTCTTCAAGCAAGACTTCGATTCAGGTAAACGCAGTCACTTTTCAGCTCAAAGATGCTACATTGTTCACGAAGCTCACACGTTTCTCGCTCTTAAGTGAAAAGCACTGGATGTTAGAGGACCTCTGGTTTAGAACAGTTTCAGACACAGAGTTGAACTAGATATGGTCCGTGAGTGTAGGAAACACGGTTCTTTTGTTCTGAGCACACTCACATTTCCCTATGTATTAGAGATTCTAGAAAGCAAGAGCGTGCTTCTTGCTCTAAAGCGGAGTGTGTTTCATGGATGAGAACTGTGCCGTGTGTTTCCCTTCAGAAACGGAGGTAAATGCCAAGCTCTGTGTCTTCCTTCAAGCAAGACTTCGTTTCAGGTAAACACAGTCCCTTCTCGGATCAAAGGAAGCTACATTGTTCACAAAGCTCACACGTTTCTCGCTCTTAACTGAAAATCATTGGTAGTTAGAGGACCTGTGGATTCTATCAGTTCCATAAACAGAGTTGAACTAGATATGGTCCGTGTGTAGGAAACACAGTTCTTTTGTTCTGAGCACACTCACGTTTCCCTCTGTATTAGAGATTCTAGAAAGCAAGAGCGTGCTTCTTGCTCTAAAGCAGAATGTGTTTCATGCATGAGAACTGTGCCGTGTGTTTCCCTTCAGAAATGGAGTTAAATGCCAGGCTCTGTGTCTTTGTTCAAGCAAGACTTCAATTCAGGTAAACGCAGTCATTTTTCAGCTCAAGCGAAGCTACATTGTTCACGAAGCTCACACGTTTCTCGCTCTTAACTAAAAAGCATTGGATGTTAGAGGACCTGTGGTTTGTATGAGTTTCTGAAACAGAGTTGAACTAGATATGGTCCGTGCGCAGGAAACACACTTCTTTTGTTTTGAGCACACTCACGTTTCCCTCTCTATTAGAGACTCTAGAAATCAAGAGCGTGCTTCTTGCTCTAAAGCAGAGTGTGTTTCATGGATGAGAACTGTGCCCTGTGTTTCCCTTCAGAAACGGAGTTAAATGCCAGGCGTGTGTCTTCCTACAAGCCAGACTTCGTTTCAGGTAAACGCAGTCATTTTTCAACTTAAAAGAAGCTACATTGTTCACAAAGCTCACTCTTTTCTCGCTCTTAACTGAAAAGCATTGGATGTTAGAGGACCTGTGGTTTGTATCAGTTTCAGAAACTGAGTTGAACTAGATATGATCCGTGTGTGTAGGAAACACAGTTCTTTTGTTCTGAGCACACTCACGTTTCCCTCTCTATTAGAGACTCTAGAAATCAAGAGCGTGCTTCTTGCTCTAAAGCAGAGTGTGTTTCATGGATGAGAACTGTGCCCTGTGTTTCCCTTCAGAAACGGAGTTAAATGCCAGGCGTGTGTCTTCCTACAAGCCAGACTTCGTTTCAGGTAAACGTAGTCACTTTTCAGCTCCAAAGATTCTACATTGTTCACAAAGCTCACACGTTTCTCGCTCTTCACTGAAAAGCATTGGATGGTAGAGGACCTGTGGTTTGTATCAGTTTCAAAAACAGAGTTGAACTAGATATGGTCCGTGTGTGTAGGAAACACAGTTCTTTTGTTCTGAGCACACTCACGTTTCCCTCTGTATTAGAGACTCTAGAAAGCAAGAGCGTGCTTCTTGCTCTAAAGCAGAGTGTGTTTCATGGATGAGAACTATGCCCTGTGTTTCCCTTCAGAAACGGAGTTTAATGCCAGGCTCTGTGTCTTTCTTCAAGCAAGACTTCGATTCAGGTAAACACAGTCCCTTCTCGGATCAAAGGAAGCTACATTGTTCACAAAGCTCACACGTTTCTCGCTCTTAACTGAAAAGCATTGGATGTTAGAGGACCTGTGGTTTGTATCAGTTTCTGAAACAGAGTTGAACTAGATATGGTCCGTGTGTAGGAAACACACTTCTTTTGTTTTGAGCACACTCACGTTTCCCTCTGTATTACAGACTCTACTAAGCTAGAGCGTGCTTCTTGCTCTAAAGCAGAGTGTGTTTCATGGATGAGAACTGTGCCGTGTGTTTCCCTTCAGAAACGGAGTTAAAAACCAGGTGTGTGTCTTCCTACAAGCAAGACTTCCTTTCAGGTAAACGCAGTCACTTTTCACCTCAAAGGAAGCTACATTGTTCACGAAGCTCACACGTTTCTCGCTCTTAACTGAAAAGCATTGGATGTTAGAGGACCAGTGGTTTGTATGAGTTTCTGAAACAGAGTTGAACTAGATATGGTCCGTGCGCAGGAAACACACTTCTTTTGTTTTGAGCACACTCACGTTTCCCTCTGTATTACAGACTCCAGAAAGCTAGAGCGTGCTTCTTGCTCTAAAACAGAGTGCGTTTCATGGATGAGAACTGTGCCCTGTGTTTCCCTTTAGAAAAGGAGTTAAATGCCAGGCGTGTGTCTTCCTACAAGCAAAACTTCGTTTCAGGTAAACGCAGTCACTTTTCAGCTCAAACGAAGCTACATTGTTCTCGAAGCTCACACGTTTCTCGCTCTTAACAGAAAAGCATTGGATGTTAGAGGACCTGTGGTTTGTAACAGTTTCAGAACCAGAGTTGAACTAGATATGGTCCGTGTGTAGGAAACACAGTTCTTTTGTTCTGAGCACACTCACGTTTCCCTCTGTATTAGAGACCCTAGAAAGCAAGAGCGTGCTTCTTGCTCTAAAGCAGATTGTGTTTCATGGATGAGAACTGTGCCATGTGTTTCTCTTCAGAATCGGAGTTAATTGCCAGAACTGTGTCTTTCTTCAAGCCGGACTTCCTTTCAGGTAAACACTGACACTTTTCAGCTCAAACGAAGCTACATTGTTCACTAAGCTCACAGGTTTCTCGCTCTTAAGTGAAAAACATTGGATGTTAGAGGACCTGTGGATTCTATCAGTTTCATAAACAGAGTTGAACTAGATATGGTCCGTGTGTGTAGGAAACACAGTTCTTTGTTATGAGCACACTCACGTTTCCTCTGTATTAGAGATTCTAGAAAGCAAGAGCGTGCTTCTTGCTCTAAAGCAGAATGTGTTTCATGCATGAGAACTGTGCCGTGTGTTTCCCTTCAGAAATGGAGTTAAATGCCAGGCTCTGTGTCTTTCTTCAAGCAAGACTTCGTTTCAGGTAAACGCAGTCATTTTTCAGCTCAAGCGAAGCTACATTGTTCACGAAGCTCACACGTTTCTCGCTCTTAACTGAAAAGCATTGGATGTTCGAGGACCTGTGGTTTGTTTCAGTTTCAGAAAGAGAGTTGAACTAGATATTGTTCGTGTATGTAGGAAACACCGTTCTTTTGTTCTCAGCACACTCACGTTTCCCTCTGTATTAGAGACTCTAGAAATCAAGAGTGTGCTTCTTGCTCTAAAGCAGAGTGTGTTTCATGGATGGGGAACTGTGCCGTGTGTTTCCCTTCAGAAACGGAGTTAAATGGCAGGCTCTGTGTCTTCCTTCAAGCAAGACTTCGTTTCAGGTAAACGCACTCACTTTTCAGCTCAAAGGAAGCTACATTGTTCACAGGGCTCACACGTTTCTCGCTCTTAACTGGAAAGCATTGGATGTTAGAGGACCTGTGGTTTGTATCAGTTTCAGAAACAGAGTTGAACTAGATATGGTCCGTGTGTAGGAAACACAGTTCTTTTGTTCTGAGCACACTCACGTTTCCCTCTGTATTAGAGACTCTAGAAAGCAAGAGCGTGCTTCTTGCTCTAAAGCAGAGTGTGTTTCATTGATGAGAACTGTGCCGTGTGTTTCCCTTCAGAAACGGAGTTAAATGCCCGGCTCTGTGTCTTCCTTCAAGCAAGACTTCGTTTCAGGTAAACGTAGTCACTTTTCAGCTCCAAAGATTCTACATTGTTCACAAAGCTCACACGTTTCTCGCTCTTCACTGAAAAGCATTGGATGGTAGAGGACCTGTGGTTTGTATCAGTTTCAAAAACAGAGTTGAACTAGATATGGTCCGTGTGTGTAGGAAACACAGTTCTTTTGTTCTGAGCACACTCACGTTTCCCTCTGTATTAGAGACTCTAGAAAGCAAGAGCGTGCTTCTTGCTCTAAAGCAGAGTGTGTTTCATGGATGAGAACTGTGCCCTGTGTTTCCCTTCAGAAACGGAGTTTAATGCCAGGCTCTGTGTCTTTCTTCAAGCAAGACTTCGATTCAGGTAAACACAGTCCCTTCTCGGATCAAAGGAAGCTACATTGTTCACAAAGCTCACACGTTTCTCGCTCTTAACTGAAAAGCATTGGATGTTAGAGGACCTGTGGTTTGTATCAGTTTCTGAAACAGAGTTGAACTAGATATGGTCCGTGTGTAGGAAACACACTTCTTTTGTTTTGAGCACACTCACGTTTCCCTCTGTATTACAGACTCTACTAAGCTAGAGCGTGCTTCTTGCTCTAAAGCAGAGTGTGTTTCATGGATGAGAACTGTGCCGTGTGTTTCCCTTCAGAAACGGAGTTAAAAACCAGGTGTGTGTCTTCCTACAAGCAAGACTTCCTTTCAGGTAAACGCAGTCACTTTTCACCTCAAAGGAAGCTACATTGTTCACGAAGCTCACACGTTTCTCGCTCTTAACTGAAAAGCATTGGATGTTAGAGGACCTGTGGTTTGTATGAGTTTCTGAAACAGAGTTGAACTAGATATGGTCCGTGCGCAGGAAACACACTTCTTTTGTTTTGAGCACACTCACGTTTCCCTCTGTATTACAGACTCCAGAAAGCTAGAGCGTGCTTCTTGCTCTAAAACAGAGTGCGTTTCATGGATGAGAACTGTGCCCTGTGTTTCCCTTTAGAAAAGGAGTTAAATGCCAGGCGTGTGTCTTCCTACAAGCAAAACTTCGTTTCAGGTAAACGCAGTCACTTTTCAGCTCAAACGAAGCTACATTGTTCTCGAAGCTCACACGTTTCTCGCTCTTAACAGAAAAGCATTGGATGTTAGAGGACCTGTGGTTTGTAACAGTTTCAGAACCAGAGTTGAACTAGATATGGTCCGTGTGTAGGAAACACAGTTCTTTTGTTCTGAGCACACTCACGTTTCCCTCTGTATTAGAGACCCTAGAAAGCAAGAGCGTGCTTCTTGCTCTAAAGCAGATTGTGTTTCATGGATGAGAACTGTGCCATGTGTTTCTCTTCAGAATCGGAGTTAATTGCCAGAACTGTGTCTTTCTTCAAGCCGGACTTCCTTTCAGGTAAACACTGACACTTTTCAGCTCAAACGAAGCTACATTGTTCACTAAGCTCACAGGTTTCTCGCTCTTAAGTGAAAAACATTGGATGTTAGAGGACCTGTGGATTCTATCAGTTTCATAAACAGAGTTGAACTAGATATGGTCCGTGTGTGTAGGAAACACAGTTCTTTGTTATGAGCACACTCACGTTTCCTCTGTATTAGAGATTCTAGAAAGCAAGAGCGTGCTTCTTGCTCTAAAGCAGAATGTGTTTCATGCATGAGAACTGTGCCGTGTGTTTCCCTTCAGAAATGGAGTTAAATGCCAGGCTCTGTGTCTTTCTTCAAGCAAGACTTCGTTTCAGGTAAACGCAGTCATTTTTCAGCTCAAGCGAAGCTACATTGTTCACGAAGCTCACACGTTTCTCGCTCTTAACTGAAAAGCATTGGATGTTCGAGGACCTGTGGTTTGTTTCAGTTTCAGAAAGAGAGTTGAACTAGATATTGTTCGTGTATGTAGGAAACACCGTTCTTTTGTTCTCAGCACACTCACGTTTCCCTCTGTATTAGAGACTCTAGAAATCAAGAGTGTGCTTCTTGCTCTAAAGCAGAGTGTGTTTCATGGATGGGGAACTGTGCCGTGTGTTTCCCTTCAGAAACGGAGTTAAATGGCAGGCTCTGTGTCTTCCTTCAAGCAAGACTTCGTTTCAGGTAAACGCACTCACTTTTCAGCTCAAAGGAAGCTACATTGTTCACAAAGCTCACACGTTTCTCGCTCTTAACTGGAAAGCATTGGATGTTAGAGGACCTGTGGTTTGTATCAGTTTCAGAAACAGAGTTGAACTAGATATGGTCCGTGTGTAGGAAACACAGTTCTTTTGTTCTGAGCACACTCACGTTTCCCTCTGTATTAGAGACTCTAGAAAGCAAGAGCGTGCTTCTTGCTCTAAAGCAGAGTGTGTTTCATTGATGAGAACTGTGCCGTGTGTTTCCCTTCAGAAACGGAGTTAAATGCCCGGCTCTGTGTCTTCCTTCAAGCAAGACTTCGTTTCTGGTAAACACAGTCACTTTTCAGCTCAAAGGAAGCTACATTGTATACAAAGCTCACACGTTTCTCGCTCTTAACTGAAAAGCATTGGATGTTTGAGGACCTGTGGATTTAATCAGTTTCAGAACAGAGTTGAACTAGATGTGGTCCGTGTGTAGGAAACACAGTTCTTTTGTTCTGAGCACACTCACGTTTCCCTCTGTATTAGAGATTCTAGAAAGCAAGAGCATGATTCTTGCTCTAAAGCAGAGTGTGTTTCATGGATGAGAACTGTGCCCTGTGTTTCCCTTGAGAAACGGAGTTAAATGCCAGGCGTGTGTCTTCCTACAAGCAAGACTTCGTTTCAGGTAAACGCAGTCACTTTTCACTTCAAACGAAGCTACATTGTTCACGAAGCTCACACTTTTCTCGCTCTTAACTGAAAAGCATTGGATGTTAGAGGACCTGTGGTTTGTATCAGTATCATAAACAGAGTTGAACTAGATATGGTCCGTGAGTGTAGGAAACACACTTCTTTTGTTTTGAGCACACTCAAGTTTCCCTCTGTATTAGAAACTCTAGAAAGCTAGAGCGTGCTTCTTGCTCTAAAGCAGAGTGTGTTTCATGGATGAGAACTGTGCCGTGTGTTCCCTTCAGAAATGGAGGTAAATGCCAGGCTCTGTGTCTTCCTTCAAGCAAGACTTCCTTTCAGGTAAACGCAGTCACTTTTCAGCTCAAAAGAAGCTACATTGTTCACAAAGCTCACACGTTTCTTGCTCTTAACTGAAAAGCATTGGATGTTAGAGGACCTGTGGTTTGTATCAGTTTCAGAAACAGAGTTGAACTAGATATGGTCCGTGTGTAGGAAACAAACTTCTTGTGTTTTGAGCACACTCACGTTTCCCTCTATATTAAGACTCTAGAAAGCAAGAGCATGCTTCTTGCTCTAATGCAGAGTGTGTTTCATGGATGAGAACTGTGCCGTGTGTTTCCCTTCAGAAACGGAGTTAAATGCCAGGTGTGTGTATTCCTACAAGCCAGACTTCGTTTCAGGTAAACGCAGTCACTTTTCAGCTCAAAGGAAGCTACATTGTTCACAAAGCTCACACGTTTCTCGCTCTTAACTGAAAAGTATTGGATGTTAGAGGACCTGTGGTTTGTATCAGTTTCAGAAACAGAGTTGAACTAGATATGGTCCGTGTGTGTAGGAAACACTGTTCTTTTGTTCTGAGCACACTCACGTTTCCCTCTGTATTAGAGACTCTAGAAAGCAAGAGCGTGCTTCTTGCTCTAAAGCAGAGTGTGTTTCATGGATGAGAACTGTGCCCTGTGTTTCCCTTCAGAAACGGATTTAAATGCCAGGCTCTGTGTCTTTCTTCAAGCAAGACTTCGTTTCAGGTAAACGCAGTCACTTTTCAGCTCAAAAGATTCTACATTGTTCACCAAGCTCACACATTTCTCGCTCTTAAGTGAAAAGCACTGGATGTTAGAGGACCTGTGGTTTGTATCAGTTTCAGATACAGAGTTGAACTAGATATGGTCTGTGAGTGTAGGAAACACCGTTCTTTTGTTCTGAGCACACTCACATTTCCCTCTGTATTAGAGATTCTAGAAATCAAGAGCGTGCTTCTTGCTCTAAAGCTGAGTGTGTTTCATGGATGGGGAACTGTGCCGTGTGTTTCCCTTCAGAAACGGAGTTAAATGGCAGGCTCTGTGTCTTCCTTCAAGCAAGACTTCGTTTCAGGTAAACGCACTCACTTTTCAGCTCAAAGGAAGCTACATTGTTCACAAAGCTCACACGTTTCTCGCTCTTAACTGAAAAGCATTGGATGTTAGAGGACCTGTCGTTTGTTTCAGTTTCAGAAACAGAGTTGAACTAGATATGGTCCGTGTGTAGGAAACACAGTTCTTTTGTTCTGAGCACACTCACGTTTCCCTCTGTATTAGAGACTCTAGAAAGCAAGAGCGTGCTTCTTGCTCTAAAGCAGAGTGTGTTTCATTGATGAGAACTGTGCCGTGTGTTTCGCTTCAGAAACGGAGTTAAATGCCAGGCTCTGTGTCTTCCTTCAAGCAAGACTTCGTTTCAGGTAAACACAGTCACTTTTCAGCTCAAAGGAAGCTACATTGTATACAAAGCTCACACGTTTCTCGCTCTTAACTGAAAAGCATTGGATGTTAGACGACCTGTGGTTTGTATGAGTTTCAGAAACAGAGTTGAACTACATATGGTCCGTGTGTAGGAAACACACTTCTTTTGTTTTGAGCACACTCACTTTTCCCTCTGTATTAGAGACTCTAGAAAGCAAGAGCGTGCTTCTTGCTCTAAAGCAGAGTGTGTTTCATGGATGAGAACTGTGCCGTGTGTTCCCTTCAGAAATGGAGGTAAATGCCAGGCTCTGTGTCTTCCTTCAAGCAAGACTTCCTTTCAGGTAAACGCAGTCACTTTTCAGCTCAAAAGAAGCTACATTGTTCACAAAGCTCACACGTTTCTTGCTCTTAACTGAAAAGCATTGGATGTTAGAGGACCTGTGGTTTGTATCAGTTTCAGAAACAGAGTTGAACTAGATATGGTCCGTGTGTAGGAAACAAACTTCTTGTGTTTTGAGCACACTCACGTTTCTCTCTATATTAAGACTCTAGAAAGCAAGAGCATGCTTCTTGCTCTAATGCAGAGTGTGTTTCATGGATGAGAACTGTGCCGTGTGTTTCCCTTCAGAAACGGAGTTAAATGCCAGGTGTGTGTATTCCTACAAGCAAGACTTCGTTTCAGGTAAACGCAGTCACTTTTCAGCTCAAAGGAAGCTACATTGTTCACAAAGCTCACACGTTTCTCGCTCTTAACTGAAAAGTATTGGATGTTAGAGGACCTGTGGTTTGTGTCAGTTTCAGAAACAGAGTTGAACTAGATATGGTCCGTGTGTGTAGGAAACACAGTTCTTTTGTTCTGAGCACACTCACGTTTCCCTCTGTATTAGAGACTCTAGAAATCAAGAGCGTGCTTCTTGCTCTAAAGTAGAGTGTGTTTCATGGATGAGAACTGTGCCCTGTGTTTCCCTTCAGAAACGGAGTTAAATGCCAGGCGTGTGTCTTCCTACAAGTAAGACTTCGTTTCAGGTAAACGCAGTCACTTTTCAGCTCAAAAGAAGCTACATTGTTCACGAAGCTCACACGTTTCTCGCTCTTAACTGAAAAGCATTGGATGTTAGAGGACCTGTGGTTTGTACCAGTTTCAGAAACAGTTGAACTAGATATGGTCCGTGTGTGTAGGAAACACTGTTCTTTTGTTCTGAGCACACTCACGTTTCCCTCTGTATTAGAGAGTCTAGAAAGCAAGAGCGTGCTTCTTGCTCTAAAGCAGAGTGTGTTTCATGGATGAGAACTGTGCCCTGTGTTTCCCTTCAGAAACGGATTTAAATGCCAGGCTCTGTGTCTTTCTTCAAGCAAGACTTCGTTTCAGGTAAACGCAGTCACTTTTCAGCTCAAAAGATTCTACATTGTTCACCAAGCTCACACGTTTCTCGCTCTTAAGTGAAAAGCACTGGATGTTAGAGGACCTGTGGTTTGTATCAGTTTCAGATACAGAGTTGAACTAGATATGGTCTGTGAGTGTAGGAAACACCGTTCTTTTGTTCTGAGCACACTCACATTTCCCTCTGTATTAGAGATTCTAGAAATCAAGAGCGTGCTTCTTGCTCTAAAGCTGAGTGTGTTTCATGGATGGGGAACTGTGCCGTGTGTTTCCCTTCAGAAACGGAGTTAAATGGCAGGCTCTGTGTCTTCCTTCAAGCAAGACTTCGTTTCAGGTAAACGCACTCACTTTTCAGCTCAAAGGAAGCTACATTGTTCACAAAGCTCACACGTTTCTCGCTCTTAACTGAAAAGCATTGGATGTTAGAGGACCTGTCGTTTGTTTCAGTTTCAGAAACAGAGTTGAACTAGATATGGTCCGTGTGTAGGAAACACAGTTCTTTTGTTCTGAGCACACTCACGTTTCCCTCTGTATTAGAGACTCTAGAAAGCAAGAGCATGCTTCTTGCTCTAAAGCAGAGTGTGTTTCATTGATGAGAACTGTGCCGTGTGTTTCCCTTCAGAAACAGAGTTAAATGCCAGGCTCTGTGTCTTCCTTCAAGCAAGACTTCGTTTCAGGTAAACACAGTCACTTTTCAGCTCAAAGGAAGCTACATTGTATACAAAGCTCACACGTTTCTCGCTCTTAACTGAAAAGCATTGGATGTTAGAGGACCTGTGGTTTGTATGAGTTTCAGAAACAGAGTTGAACTAGATATGGTCCGTGTGTAGGAAACACACTTCTTTTGTTTTGAGCACACTCACTTTTCCCTCTGTATTAGAGACTCTAGAAAGCAAGAGCGTGCTTCTTGCTCTAAAGCAGAGTGTGTTTCATGGATGAGAACTGTGCCGTGTGTTTCCCTTCAGAAACGGAGTTAAATGCCAGGTGTGTGTCTTCCTACAAGCAAGACTTCGTTTCAGGTAAACGCAGTCACTTTTCACTTCAAACGAAGCTACATTGTTCACGAAGCTCACACTTTTCTCGCTCTTAACTGAAAAGCATTGGACGTTAGAGGACCTGTGGTTTGTATCAGTATCATAAACAGAGTTGAACTAGATATGGTCCGTGAGTGTAGGAAACACACTTCTTTTGTTTTGAGCACACTCAAGTTTCCCTCTGTATTAGAAACTCTAGATAGCTAGAGCGTGCTTCTTGCTCTAAAGCAGAGTGTGTTTCATGGATGAGAACTGTGCCGTGTGTTCCCTTCAGAAATGGAGGTAAATGCCAGGCTCTGTGTCTTCCTTCAAGCAAGACTTCCTTTCAGGTAAACGCAGTCACTTTTCAGCTCAAAAGAAGCTACATTGTTCACAAAGCTCACACGTTTCTTGCTCTTAACTGAAAAGCATTGGATCTTAGAGGACCTGTGGTTTGTATGAGTTTCAGAAACAGAGTTGAACTAGATATGGTCCGTGTGTAGGAAACACACTTCTTGTGTTTTGAGCACACTCACGTTTCCCTCTATATTAAGACTCTAGAAAGCAAGAGCATGCTTCTTGCTCTAATGCAGAGTGTGTTTCATGGATGAGAACTGTGCCGTGTGTTTCCCTTCAGAAACGGAGTTAAATGCCAGGTGTGTGTATTCCTACAAGCAAGACTTCGTTTCAGGTAAACGCAGTCACTTTTCAGCTCAAAGGAAGCTACATTGTTCACAAAGCTCACACGTTTCTCGCTCTTAACTGAAAAGTATTGGATGTTAGAGGACCTGTGGTTTGTATCAGTTTCAGAAACAGAGTTGAACTAGATATGGTCCTTGTGTGTAGGAAACAAGTTCTTTTGTTCTGAGCACACTCACGTTTCCCTCTGTATTAGAGACTCTAGAAATCAAGAGCGTGCTTCTTGCTCTAAAGTAGAGTGTGTTTCATGGATGAGAACTGTGCCCTGTGTTTCCCTTCAGAAACGGTGTTAAATGCCAGGCGTGTGTCTTCCTACAAGCAAGACTTCGTTTCAGGTAAACGCAGTCACTTTTCAGCTCAAAAGAAGCTACATTGTTCACGAAGCTCACACGTTTCTCGCTCTTAACTGAAAAGCATTGGATGTTAGAGGACCTGTGGTTTGTACCAGTTTCAGAAACAGTTGAACTAGATATGGTCCGTGTGTGTAGGAAACACTGTTCTTTTGTTCTGAGCACACTCACGTTTCCCTCTGTATTAGAGAGTCTAGAAAGCAAGAGCGTGCTTCTTGCTCTAAAGCAGAGTGTGTTTCATGGATGAGAACTGTGCCCTGTGTTTCCCTTCAGAAACGGATTTAAATGCCAGGCTCTGTGTCTTTCTTCAAGCAAGACTTCGTTTCAGGTAAACGCAGTCACTTTTCAGCTCAAAAGATTCTACATTGTTCACCAAGCTCACACGTTTCTCGCTCTTAAGTGAAAAGCACTGGATGTTAGAGGACCTGTGGTTTGTATCAGTTTCAGATACAGAGTTGAACTAGATATGGTCTGTGAGTGTAGGAAACACCGTTCTTTTGTTCTGAGCACACTCACATTTCCCTCTGTATTAGAGATTCTAGAAATCAAGAGCGTGCTTCTTGCTCTAAAGCTAAGTGTGTTTCATGGATGAAAACTGTGCCGTGTGTTTCCTTTCAGAAACGGAGTTAAATGCCAAGCTCTGTGTCTTCCTTCAAGCAAGACTTCGTTTCAGGTAAACACAGTCACTTCTCGGATCAAAGGAAGCTACATTGTTCACAAAGCTCACACGTTTCTCGCTCTTAACTGAAAAGCATTGGATGTTAGAGGACCTGTGGTTTGTATGAGTTTCAGAAACAGAGTTGAACTGGATATGGTCCATGTGTGTATGAAACACAGTTCTTTTGTTCTGAGCACACTCACGTTTCCCTCTGTATTAGAGACTCTAGAAAGAAAGAGCATGCTTCTTGCTCTAAAGCAGAGTGTGTTTCATGGATGAGAACTGTGCCCTGTGTTTCCCTTCAGAATCGGAGTTAATTGCCAGAACTGTGTCTTTCTTCAAGCCGGACTTCCTTTCAGGTAAACACTGACACTTTTCAGCTCAAACGAAGCTACATTGTTCACTAAGCTCACAGGTTTCTCGCTCTTAACTGAAAAACATTGGATGTTAGAGGACCTGTGGATTCTATCAGTTTCATAAACAGAGTTGAACTAGATATGGTCCGTGTGTAGGAAACACAGTTCTTTTGTTCTGAGCACACTCACGTTTCCCTCTGTATTAGAAATTCTAGAAAGCAAGAGCGTGATTCTTGCTCTAAAGCAGATTGTGTTTCATGGATGAGAACTGTGCCCTATGTTTCCCTTCAGAAACGGAGTTAAATGTCAGGCTCTGTGTCTTCCTTCAAGCAAGAGTTCGTTTCAGGTAAACGCAGTCACTTTTCAGCTCAAAGGAAGCTACATTGTTCACAAAGGTCACACGTTTCTCGCTCTTAACTGAAACACATTGGATGTTTGAGGTGTTGTGGATTCTATCAGTTTCAGAAACAGAGTTGAACTAGATATGGTCCGTGTGTGTAGGAAACACAGTTCTTTTGTTCTGAGCACACTCACGTTTCCCTCTGTATTAGAGACTCTAGAAAGCAAGAGCGTGCTTCTTGCTCTAAAGCAGAGTGTGTTTCATGGAAGAGAACTGTGCCCTGTGTTTCCCTTCAGAAACGGAGTTAAATGCCAGGCATGTGTCTTCCTACAAGCAAGACTTCGTTTCAGGTAAACGCAGACACTTTTCAGCTCAAAAGAAGCTACATTGTTCACGAAGCTCACACGTTTCTCCCTCTTAATTGAAAAGCATTGGATGTTAGAGGACCTGTGGTTTTTACCAGTTTCAGAAACAGAGTTGAACTAGAAATGGTCCGTGTGTAGGAAACACAGTTCTTTTGTTCTGAGCACACTCACGTTTCCCTCTGTATTAGAGACTCTAGAAAGCAAGAGCGTGCTTCTTGCTCTAAAGCAGAGTGTGTTTCATGGATGAGAACTGTGCCGTGTGTTTCCCTTCAGAAACGGACTTAAATGCCAGGTGTGTGTCTTCCTACAAGCAAGACTTCGTTTCAGGTAAACGCAGTCACTTTTCACCTCAAAGGAAGCTACATTGTTCACTAAGCTCACAGGTTTCTCGCTCTTAACTGAAAAACATTGGATGTTAGAGGACCTGTGGATTCTATCAGTTTCATAAACAGAGTTGAACTAGAAATGGTCCGTGTGCGTAGGAAACACAGTTCTTTGTTCTGAGCACACTCACGTTTCCCTCTGTATTAGAGATTCTAGAAAGCAAGAGCGTGCTTCTTGCTCTAAAGCAGAATGTGTTTCATGCATGAGAACTGTGCCGTGTGTTTCCCTTCAGAAATGGAGTTAAATGCCAGGCTCTGTGTCTTTCTTCAAGCAAGACTTCCTTTCAGGTAAACGCAGTCACTTTTCACCTCAAAGGAAGCTACATTGTTCACGAAGCTCACACGTTTCTCGCTCTTAACAGAAAAGCATTGGATGTTAGAGGACCTGTGGTTTGTAACAGTTTCAGAACCAGAGTTGAACTAGATATGGTCCGTGTGTAGGAAACACAGTTCTTTTGTTCTGAGCACACTCACGTTTCCCTCTGTATTAGAGACCCTAGAAAGCAAGAGCGTGCTTCTTGCTCTAAAGCAGATTGTGTTTCATGGATGAGAACTGTGCCATGTGTTTCCCTTCAGAACCGGGGTAAATGCCAGGCTCTGTGTCTTCCTACAAGCAAGACTTCGTTTCAGGTAAACGCAGTCACTTTTCAGCTCAAAAGAAGCTACATTGTTCACAAAGCTCACACGTTTCTCGCTCTTAACTAAAAAGCATTGGATGTTAGAGGACCTGTGGTTTGTATCAGTTTCAGAAACAGAGTTGAACTAGATATGGTCCGTGTGTGTAGGAAACACACTTCTTTTGTTTTGAGCACACTCACGTTTCCCTCTGTATTAGAGACTCTAGAAAGCAAGAGCGTGCTTCTTGCTCTAAAGCAGAGTGTGTTTCATGGATGAGAACTGTGCCCTGTGTTTCTCTTCAGAATCGAGTTAATTGCCAGAACTGTGTCTTTCTTCAAGCCGGACTTCCTTTCAGGTAAACACTGACACTTTTCAGCTCAAACGAAGCTACATTGTTCACTAAGCTCACAGGTTTCTCGCTCTTAACTGAAAAACATTGGATGTTAGAGGACCTGTGGATTCTATCAGTTTCATAAACAGAGTTGAACTAGATATGGTCCGTGTGTGTAGGAAACACAGTTCTTTGTTCTGAGCACACTCACGTTTCCCTCTGTATTAGAGATTCTAGAAAGCAAGAGCGTGCTTCTTGCTCTAAAGCAGAATGTGTTTCATGCATGAGAACTGTGCCGTGTGTTTCCCTTCAGAAACGGAGTTAAATGCCAGGCTCTGTGTCTTCCTTCAAGCAAGACTTCGTTTCAGGTAAACACAGTCACTTTTCAGCTCAAAGGAAGCTACATTGTATACAAAGCTCACACGTTTCTCGCTCTTAACTGAAAAGCACTGGATGTTAGAGGACCTGTGGTTTGTATGAGTTTCAGAAACAGAGTTGAACTAGATATTGTCCGTGTGTAGGAAACACAGTTCTTTTGTTCTGAGCACACTCACGTTTCCCTCTCTATTAGAGACTCTAGAAAGAAAGAGCATGCTTGTTGCTCTAAAGCAGAGTGTGTTTCATGGATGAGAACTGTGCCCTGTGTTTCCCTTCAGAATCGGAGTTAATTGCCAGAACTGTGTCTTTCTTCAAGCCGGACTTCCTTTCAGGTAAACACAGACACTTTTCAGCTCAAACGAAGCTACATTGTTCACTAAGCTCACAGGTTTCTCGCTCTTAACTGAAAAACATTGGATGTTAGAGGACCTGTGGATTCTATCAGTTTCATAAACAGAGTTGAACTAGATATGGTCCGTGTGTGTAGGAAACACAGTTCTTTGTTCTGAGCACACTCACGTTTCCCTCTGTATTACAGACTCCAGAAAGCTAGAGCGTGGTTCTTGCTCTAAAACAGAGTGCGTTTCATGGATGAGAACTGTGCCCTGTGTTTCCCTTTAGAAACGGAGTTAAATGCCAGGCGTGTGTCTTCCTACAAGCAAAACTTCGTTTCAGGTAAACGCAGTCACTTTTCAGCTCAAACGAAGCTACATTGTTCACGAAGCTCACACGTTTCTCGCTCTTAACAGAAAAGCATTGGATGTTAGAGGACCTGTGGTTTGTAACAGTTTCAGAACCAGAGTTGAACTAGATATGTTCCGTGTGTAGGAAACACAGTTCTTTTGTTCTGAGCACACTCACGTTTCCCTCTGTATTAGAGACCCTAGAAAGCAAGAGCGTGCTTCTTGCTCTAAAGCAGATTGTGTTTCATGGATGAGAACTGTGCCCTGTGTTTCCCTTCAGAAACGGAGGTAAATGCCAGGCTCTGTGTCTTCCTTCAAGCAAGACTTCGTTTCAGGTAAACCCAGTCACTTTTCAGCTCAAAGGAAGCTACATTGTTCACAAAGCTCACACGTTTCTCGCTCTTAACTGAAAAGCATTGGATGTTAGAGGACCTGTGGTTTGTATCAGTTTCAGAAACAGAGTTGAACTAGATATGGTCTGTGTGTAGGAAACACACTTCTTTTGTTTTGAGCACAGTCACGTTTCCCTCTGTATTAGAGACTCTACTAAGCTAGAGCATGCTTCTTGCTCTAAAGCAGAGTGTGTTTCATGGATGAGAACTGTGCCCTGTGTTTCTCTTCAGAATCGGAGTTAATTGCCAGAACTGTGTCTTTCTTCAAGCCGGACTTCCTTTCAGGTAAACACTGACACTTTTCAGCTCAAACGAAGCTACATTGTTCACTAAGCTCACAGGTTTCTCGCTCTTAACTGAAAAACATTGGATGTTAGAGGACCTGTGGATTCTATCAGTTTCATAAACAGAGTTGAACTAGATATGGTCCGTGTGTGTAGGAAACACAGTTCTTTGTTCTGTGCACACTAACGTTTCCCTCTGTATTAGAGATTCTAGAAAGCAAGAGCGTGCTTCTTGCTCTAAAGCAGAATGTGTTTCATGCATGAGAACTGTGCCGTGTGTTTCCCTTCAGAAATGGAGTTAAATGCCAGGCTCTGTGTCTTTCTTCAAGCAAGACTTCGTTTCAGGTAAACGCAGTCATTTTTCAGCTCAAGCGAAGCTACATTGTTCACGAAGCTCACACGTTTCTCGCTCTTAACTGAAAAGCATTGGATGTTCGAGGACCTGAGGTTTGTTTCAGTTTCAGAAAGAGAGTTGAACTAGATATTGTTCGTGTATGTAGGAAACACCGTTCTTTTGTTCTCAGCACACTCACGTTTCCCTCTGTATTAGAGACTCTAGATATCAAGAGCATGCTTCTTGCTCTAAAGCAGAGTGTGTTTCATGGATGGGGAACTGTGCCGTGTGTTTCCCTTCAGAAACGGAGTTAAATGGCAGGCTCTGTGTCTTCCTTCAAGCAAGACTTTGTTTCAGGTAAACGCACTCACTTTTCAGCTCAAAGGAAGCTACATTGTTCACAAAGCTCACACGTTTCTCGCTCTTAACTGAGAAGCATTGGATGTTAGAGGACCTGTGGTTTGTATCAGTTTCAGAAACAGAGTTGAACTAGATATGGTCCGTGTGTAGGAAACACACTTCTTTTGTTCTGAGCACACTCAAGTTTCCCTCTGTATTAGAAACTCTAGAAAGCTAGAGCGTGCTTCTTGCTCTAAAGCAGAGTGTGTTTCTTGGATGAGAACTGTGCAGTGTGTTCCCTTCAGAAATGGAGGTAAATGCCAGGCTCTGTGTCTTCCTTTAAGCAAGACTTCGTTTCAGGTAAACGCAGTCACTTTTCAGCTCAAAAGAAGCTACATTGTTCACAAAGCTCACACGTTTCTCGCTCTTAACTGAAAAGCATTGGATGTTAGAGGACCTGTGGATTCTATCAGTTTCAGAAACAGAGTTGAACTAGATATGGTCTGTGTGTGAGGGAAACACAGTTCTTTTGTTCTGAGCACACTCACGTTTCCCTCTGTATTATAGATTCTAGAAATCAAGAGCGTGCTTCTTGCTCTAAAGCAGAGTGTGTTTCATGGATGAGAACTGTGCCCTGTGTTTCCCTTCAGAATCGGAGTTAATTGCCAGAACTGTGTCTTTCTTCAAGCCGGAATTCCTTTCAGGTAAACACAGACACTTTTCAGCTCAAACGAAGCTACATTGTTCACTAAGCTCACAGGTTTCTCGCTCTTAACTGAAAAACACTGGATGTTAGAGGACCTGTGGATTCTATCAGTTTCATAAACAGAGTTGAACTAGATATGGTCCGTGTGTAGGAAACACAGGTCTTTTGTTCTGAGCACACTCACGTTTCCCTCTGTATTAGAAATTCTAGAAAGTAAGAGCGTGATTCTTGCTCTAAAGCAGAGTGTGTTTCATGGATGAGAACTGTGCCCTGTGTTTCCCTTCAGAAACGGAGTTAAATGTCAGGCTCTGTGTCTTCCTTCAAGCAAGAGTTCGTTTGAGGTAAATGCAGTCACTTTTCAGCTCAAAGGAAGCTACATTGTTCACAAAGGTCACACGTTTCTCGCTCTTAACTGAAAAGCATTGGATGTTTGAGGTGTTGTGGATTCTATCAGTTTCAGAAACAGAGTTGAACTAGATATGGTCCGTGTGTGTAGGAAACACAGTTCTTTTGTTCTGAGCACACTCACGTTTCCCTCTGTATTAGAGACTCTAGAAAGCAAGAGCGTGCTTCGTGCTCTAAAGCAGAGTGTGTTTCATGGATGAGAACTGTGCCGTGTGTTTCCCTTCAGAAACGGAGTTAAATGCCAGGTGTGTGTCTTCCTACAAGCAAGACTTCGTTTCAGGTAAACGCAGTCACTTTTCACCTCAAAGGATGCTACATTGTTCACGCAACTCACACGTTTCTCGCTCTTAAGTGAAAAGCACTGGGTGTTAGAGGACCTGTGGTTTGTATCAGTTTCAGAAACAGAGTTGAACTAGATATGGTCTGTGAGTGTAGGAAACACCGTTCTTTTGTTCTGAGCACACTCACATTTCCCTCTGTATTAGAGATTCTAGAAATCAAGAGCGTGCTTCTTGCTCTAAAGCTGAGTGTGTTTCATGGATGAGAACTGTGCCGTGTGTTTCCCTTCAGAAACGGAGTTAAACGCCAAGCTCTGTGATTTCCTTCAAGCAAGACTTCGTTTCAGGTAAACATAGTCACTTCTCGTATCAAAGGAAGCTACATTGTTCACAAAGCTCACATGGTTCTCGCTCTTAACTGAAAAGCATTGGATGTTAGAGGACCTGTGGTTTGTATGAGTTTCAGAAACAGAGTTGAACTAGATATGGTCCGTGTGTAGGAAACACAGTTCTTTTGTTCTGAGCACACTCACGTTTCCCTCTGTATTAAGACTCTAGAAAGCAAGAGCATGCTTCTTGCTCTAAGGCAGAGTGTGTTTCATGGATGAGAACTGTGCCCTGTGTTTCCCTTCACAAACGTAGTTAAATACCAGGCCTGTGTCTTCCTACAAGCAAGAGTTCGTTTCAGGTAAACGCAGTCACTTTTCAGCTCAAAAGAAGCTACATTGTTCACGAAGCTCACACGTTTCTCCCTCTTAATTGAAAAGCATTGGATGTTAGAGGACCTGTGGATTATATCAGTTTCAGAAACAGAGTTGAACTAGATATGGTCCGTGTGTGTAGGAAACACAGTTCTTTTGTTCTGAGCACACTCACGTTTCCCTCTGTATTATAGATTCTAGAAATCAAGAGCGTGCTTCTTGCTCTAAAGCAGAGTGTGTTTCATGGATGAGAACTGTGCCCTGTGTTTCCCTTCAGAATCGGAGTTAATTGCCAGAACTGTGTCTTTCTTCAAGCCGGACTTCCTTTCAGGTAAACACAGACACTTTTCAGCTCAAACGAAGCTACATTGTTCACTAAGCTCACAGGTTTCTCGCTCTTAACTGAAAAACATTGGATGTTAGAGGACCTGTGGATTCTATCAGTTTCATAAACAGAGTTGAACTAGATATGGTCCGTGTGTAGGAAACACAGGTCTTTTGTTCTGAGCACACTCACGTTTCCCTCTGTATTAGAAATTCTAGAAAGCAAGAGCGTGATTCTTGCTCTAAAGCAGAGTGTGTTTCATGGATGAGAACTGTGCCCTGTGTTTCCCTTCAGAAACGGAGTTAAATGTCAGGCTCTGTGTCTTCCTTCAAGCAAGAGTTCGTTTCAGGTAAACGCAGTCACTTTTCAGCTCAAAGGAAGCTACATTGTTCACTAAGCTCACAGGTTTCTCGCTCTTAACTGAAAAACATTGGATGTTAGAGGACCTGTGGATTCTATCAGTTTCATAAACAGAGTTGAACTAGAAATGGTCCGTGTGCGTAGGAAACACAGTTCTTTGTTCTGAGCACACTCACGTTTCCCTCTGTATTAGAGATTCTAGAAAGCAAGAGCGTGCTTCTTGCTCTAAAGCAGAATGTGTTTCATGCATGAGAACTGTGCCGTGTGTTTCCCTTCAGAAATGGAGTTAAATGCCAGGCTCTGTGTCTTTCTTCAAGCAAGACTTCCTTTCAGGTAAACGCAGTCACTTTTCACCTCAAAGGAAGCTACATTGTTCACGAAGCTCACACGTTTCTCGCTCTTAACAGAAAAGCATTGGATGTTAGAGGACCTGTGGTTTGTAACAGTTTCAGAACCAGAGTTGAACTAGATATGGTCCGTGTGTAGGAAACACACTTCTTTTGTTTTGAGCACACTCACGTTTCCCTCTGTATTAGAGACTCTAGAAAGCAAGAGCGTGCTTCTTGCTCTAAAGCAGAGTGTGTTTCATGGATGAGAACTGTGCCCTGTGTTTCTCTTCAGAATCGAGTTAATTGCCAGAACTGTGTCTTTCTTCAAGCCGGACTTCCTTTCAGGTAAACACTGACACTTTTCAGCTCAAACGAAGCTACATTGTTCACTAAGCTCACAGGTTTCTCGCTCTTAACTGAAAAACATTGGATGTTAGAGGACCTGTGGATTCTATCAGTTTCATAAACAGAGTCGAACTAGATATGGTCCGTGTGTGTAGGAAACACAGTTCTTTGTTCTGAGCACACTCACGTTTCCCTCTGTATTAGAGATTCTAGAAAGCAAGAGCGTGCTTCTTGCTCTAAAGCAGAATGTGTTTCATGCATGAGAACTGTGCCGTGTGCTTCCCTTCAGAAACGGAGTTAAATGGCAGGCTCTGTGTCTTCCTTCAAGCAAGTCTTCGTTTCTGGTAAACGCACTCACTTTTCAGCTCAAAGGAAGCTACATTGTGCACAAAGCTCACACGTTTCTCGCTCATAACTGAAAAACATTGGATGATAGAGGACCTGTGGTTTGTATGAGTTTCAGAAACAGAGTTGAACTAGATATGGTCCGGGTGTAGGAAACACAGTTCTTTTGTTCTGAGCACACTCACGTTTCCCTCTGTATTAGAGACTCTAGAAAGCAAGAGCGTGCTTCTTGCTCTAAAGCAGAGTGTGTTTCATGGATGAGAACTGTGCCGTGTGTTTCCCTTCAGAAACGGAGTTAAATGCCAGGCTCTGTGTCTTCCTTCAAGCAAGACTTCGTTTCAGGTAAACACAGTCACTTTTCAGCTCAAAGGAAGCTACATTGTATACAAAGCTCACACGTTTCTCGCTCTTAACTGAAAAGCACTGGATGTTAGAGGACCTGTGGTTTGTATGAGTTTCAGAAACAGAGTTGAACTAGATATGGTCCGTGTGTAGGAAACACAGTTCTTTTGTTCTGAGCACACTCACGTTTCCCTCTCTATTAGAGACTCTAGAAAGAAAGAGCATGCTTCTTGCTCTAAAGCAGAGTGTGTTTCATGGATGAGAACTGTGCCCTGTGTTTCCCTTCAGAATCGGAGTTAATTGCCAGAACTGTGTCTTTCTTCAAGCCGGACTTCCTTTCAGGTAAACACAGACACTTTTCAGCTCAAACGAAGCTACATTGTTCACTAAGCTCACAGGTTTCTCGCTCTTAACTGAAAAACATTGGATGTTAGAGGACCTGTGGATTCTATCAGTTTCATAAACAGAGTTGAACTAGATATGGTCCGTGTGTGTAGGAAACACAGTTCTTTGTTCTGAGCACACTCACGTATCCCTCTGTATTAGAGATTCTAGAAAGCAAGAGCGTGCTTCTTGCTCTAAAGCAGAATGTGTTTCATGCATGAGAACTGTGCCGTGTGTTTCCCTTCAGAAATGGAGTTAAATGCCAGGCTCTGTGTCTTTCTTCAAGGAAGACTTCCTTTCAGGTAAACGCAGTCACTTTTCACCTCAAAGGAAGCTACATTGTTCACGAAGCTCACACGTTTCTCGCTCTTAACTGAAAAGCATTGGATGTTAGAGGACCTGTGGTTTGTATCAGTTTCTGAAACAGAGTTGAACTAGATATGGTCCGTGCGTAGGAAACACACTTCTTTTGTTTTGAGCACACTCACGTTTCCCTCTGTATTACAGACTCCAGAAAGCTAGAGCGTGCTTCTTGCTCTAAAACAGAGTGCGTTTCATGGATGAGAACTGTGCCCTGTGTTTCCCTTTAGAAACGGAGTTAAATGCCAGGCGTGTGTCTTCCTACAAGCAAAACTTCGTTTCAGGTAAACGCAGTCACTTTTCAGCTCAAACGAAGCTACATTGTTCACGAAGCTCACACGTTTCTCGCTCTTAACAGAAAAGCATTGGATGTTAGAGGACCTGTGGTTTGTAACAGTTTCAGAACCAGAGTTGAACTAGATATGTTCCGTGTGTAGGAAACACAGTTCTTTTGTTCTGAGCACACTCACGTTTCCCTCTGTATTAGAGACCCTAGAAAGCAAGAGCGTGCTTCTTGCTCTAAAGCAGATTGTGTTTCATGGATGAGAACTGTGCCCTGTGTTTCCCTTCAGAAACGGAGGTAAATGCCAGGCTCTGTGTCTTCCTTCAAGCAAGACTTCGTTTCAGGTAAACACAGTCACTTTTCAGCTCAAAGGAAGCTACATTGTTCACAAAGCTCACACGTTTCTTGCTCTTAACTGAAAAGCATTGGATGTTAGAGGACCTGTGGTTTGTATCAGTTTCAGAAACAGAGTTGAACTAGATATGGTCTGTGTGTAGGAAACACACTTCTTTTGTTTTGAGCACACTCACGTTTCCCTCTGTATTAGAGACTCTACTAAGCTAGAGCATGCTTCTTGCTCTAAAGCAGAGTGTGTTTCATGGATGAGAACTGTGCCCTGTGTTTCTCTTCAGAATCGGAGTTAATTGCCAGAACTGTGTCTTTCTTCAAGCCGGACTTCCTTTCAGGTAAACACTGACACTTTTCAGCTCAAACGAAGCTACATTGTTCGCTAAGCTCACAGGTTTCTCGCTCTTAACTGAAAAACATTGGATGTTAGAGGACCTGTGGATTCTATCAGTTTCATAAACAGAGTTGAACTAGATATGGTCCGTGTGTGTAGGAAACACAGTTCTTTGTTCTGAGCACACTCACGTTTCCCTCTGTATTAGAGATTCTAGAAAGCAAGAGCGTGCTTCTTGCTCTAAAGCAGAATGTGTTTCATGCATGAGAACTGTGCCGTGTGTTTCCCTTCAGAAATGGAGTTAAATGCCAGGCTCTGTGTCTTTCTTCAAGCAAGAGTTCGTTTCAGGTAAACGCAGTCATTTTTCAGCTCAAGCGAAGCTACATTGTTCACGAAGCTCACACGTTTCTCGCTCTTAACTGAAAAGCATTGGATGTTCGAGGACCTGAGGTTTGTTTCAGTTTCAGAAAGAGAGTTGAACTAGATATTGTTCGTGTATGTAGGAAACACCGTTCTTTTGTTCTCAGCACACTCACGTTTCCCTCTGTATTAGAGACTCTAGAAATCAAGAGCGTGCTTCTTGCTCTAAAGCAGAGTGTGTTTCATGGATGGGGAACTGTGCCGTGTGTTTCCCTTCAGAAACGGAGTTAAATGGCAGGCTCTGTGTCTTCCTTCAAGCAAGCCTTTTTTCAGGTAAACGCACTCACTTTTCAGCTCAAAGGAAGCTACATTGTTCACAAAGCTCACACGTTTCTCGCTCTTAACTGAAAAGCATTGGATGTTAGAGGACCTGTGGTTTGTATCAGTTTCAGAAACAGAGTTGAACTAGATATGGTCCGTGTGTAGGAAACACAGTTCTTTTGTTCTGAGCACACTCAAGTTTCCCTCTGTATTAGAAACTCTAGAAAGCTAGAGCGTGCTTCTTGCTCTAAAGCAGAGTGTGTTTCATGGATGAGAACTGTGCAGTGTGTTCCCTTCAGAAACGGAGTAAAATGCCAGGCTCTGTGTCTTCCTTCAAGCAAGACTTCGTTTCAGGTAAACGCAGTCACTTTTCAGCTCAAAAGAAGCTACATTGTTCACAAAGCTCACACGTTTCTCGCTCTTAACTGAAAAGCATTGGATGTTAGAGGACCTGTGGTTTGTATCAGTTTCAGAAACAGAGTTGAACTAGATATGGTCCGTGAGTGTAGGAAACACATTACTTTTGTTCTGAGCACACTCACATTTCCCTCTGTATTAGAGACTCTAGAAAGCAAGAGCATTCTTCTTGCTCTAATGCAGTGTGTGTTTCATGGATGACAACTGTGCCATGTGTTTCCCTTCAGAAACGGAATTAAATGCCAGGCGTGTGTCTTCCTACAAGCAAGACTTCATTTAAGGTAAACACAGTCACTTTTCAGCTCAAAGGAAGCTACATTGTTCACAAAGCTCACATGTTTCTCGCTCTTAACTGAAAAGCATTGGATGTTAGAGGACCTGTGGTTTTTATCAGTTTCAGAAACAGAGTTGAACTAGATATGGTCCGTGTGTAGGAAACACACTTCTTTTGTTTTCAGCACACTCACGTTTCCCTCTGTATTAAGACTCTAGAAAGCAAGAGCATGCTTCTTGCTCTAAGGCAGAGTGTGTTTCATGGATGAGAACTGTGCCCTGTGTTTCCCTTCAGAAACGGAGTTAAATGCCAGGCGTGTGTCTTCCTACAAGCAAGACTTCGTTTCAGGTAAACGCAGTCACTTTTCAGCTCAAAAGAAGCTACATTGTTCACGAAGCTCACACGTTTCTCCCTCTTAATTGAAAAGCATTGGATGTTAGAGGACCTGTGGATTCTATCAGTTTCAGAAACAGAGTTGAACTAGATATGGTCTGTGTGTGTAGGAAACACAGTTCTTTTGTTCTGAGCACACTCACGTTTCCCTCTGTATTATAGATTCTAGAAATCAAGAGCGTGCTTCTTGCTCTAAAGCAGAGTGTGTTTCATGGATGAGAACTGTGCCCTGTGTTTCCCTTCAGAATCGGAGTTAATTGCCAGAACTGTGTCTTTCTTCAAGCCGGAATTCCTTTCAGGTAAACACAGACACTTTTCAGCTCAAACGAAGCTACATTGTTCACTAAGCTCACAGGTTTCTCGCTCTTAACTGAAAAACATTGGATGTTAGAGGACCTGTGGATTCTATCAGTTTCATAAACAGAGTTGAACTAGATATGGTCCGTGTGTAGGAAACACAGGTCTTTTGTTCTGAGCACACTCACGTTTCCCTCTGTATTAGAAATTCTAGAAAGCAAGAGCGTGATTCTTGCTCTAAAGCAGAGTGTGTTTCATGGATGAGAACTGTGCCCTGTGTTTCCCTTCAGAAACGGAGTTAAATGTCAGGCTCTGTGTCTTCCTTCAAGCAAGAGTTCGTTTCAGGTAAACGCAGTCACTTTTCAGCTCAAAGGAAGCTACATTGTTCACAAAGGTCACACGTTTCTCGCTCTTAACTGAAAAGCATTGGATGTTTGAGGTGTTGTGGATTCTATCAGTTTCAGAAACAGAGTTGAACTAGATATGGTCCGTGTGTGTAGGAAACACAGTTCTTTTGTTCTGAGCACACTCACGTTTCCCTCTGTATTAGAGACTCTAGAAAGCAAGAGCGTGATTCGTGCTCTAAAGCAGAGTGTGTTTCATGGATGAGAACTGTGCCGTGTGTTTCCCTTCAGAAACGGAGTTAAACGCCAAGCTCTGTGATTTCCTTCAAGCAAGACTTCGTTTCAGGTAAACATAGTCACTTCTCGTATCAAAGGAAGCTACATTGTTCACAAAGCTCACACGGTTCTCGCTCTTAACTGAAAAGCATTGGATGTTAGAGGACCTGTGGTTTGTATGAGTTTCAGAAACAGAGTTGAACTAGATATGGTCCGTGTGTAGGAAACACAGTTCTTTTTTTCTGAGCACACTCACGTTTCCCTCTGTATTAAGACTCTAGAAAGCAAGAGCATGCTTCTTGCTCTAAGGCAGAGTGTGTTTCATGGATGAGAACTGTGCCCTGTGTTTCCCTTCAGAAACGGAGTTAAATGCCAGGCGTGTGTCTTCCTACAAGCAAGACTTCGTTTCAGGTAAACGCAGTCACTTCTCGTATCAAAGGAAGCTATATTGTTCACAAAGCTCACACGGTTCTCGCTCTTCACTGAAAAGCATTGGATGTTAGAGGACCTGTGGTTTGTATGAGTTTCAGAAACAGAATTGAACTAGATATGGTCCGTGTGTAGGAAACACAGTTCTTTTGTTCTGAGCACACTCACGTTTCCCTCTGTATTAGAGACTCTAGAAAGAAAGAGCATGCTTCTTGCTCTAAAGCAGAGTGTGTTTCATGGATGAGAACTGTGCCCTGTGTTTCCCTTCAGATTCGGAGTTAATTGCCAGAACTGTGTCTTTCTTCAAGCCGGACTTCCTTTCAGGTAAACACAGACACTTTTCAGCTCAAACGAAGCTACATTGTTCACTAAGCTCACAGGTTTCTCGCTCTTAACTGAAAAACATTGGATGTTAGAGGACCTGTGGATTCTATCAGTTTCATAAACAGAGTTGAACTAGAAATCGTCCGTGTGTGCAGGAAACACAGTTCTTTGTTCTGAGCACACTCACGTTTCCCTCTGTATTAGAGATTCTAGAAAGCAAGAGCGTGCTTCTTGCTCTAAAGCAGAATGTGTTTCATGCATGAGAACTGTGCCGTGTGTTTCCCTTCAGAAATGGAGTTAAATGCCAGGCTCGGTGTCTTTCTTCAAGCAAGACTTCCTTTCAGGTAAACGCAGTCACTTTTCACCTCAAAGGAAGCTACATTGTTCACGAAGCTCACACGTTTCTCGCTCTTAACAGAAAAGCATTGGATGTTAGAGGCCCTGTGGTTTGTAACAGTTTCAGAACCAGAGTTGAACTAGATATGGTCCGTGTGTAGGAAACACAGTTCTTTTGTTCTGAGCACACTCACGTTTCCCTCTGTATTAGAGACCCTAGAAAGCAAGAGCGTGCTTCTTGCTCTAAAGCAGATTGTGTTTCATGGATGAGAACTGTGCCATGTGTTTCCCTTCAGAAACAGAGGTAAATGCCATGCTCTGTGTCTTCCTACAAGCAAGACTTCGTTTCAGGTAAACGCAGTCACTTTTCAGCTCAAAAGAAGCTACATTGTTCACAAAGCTCACACGTTTCTCGCTCTTAACTAAAAAGCATTGGATGTTAGAGGACCTGTGGTTTGTATCAGTTTCAGAAACAGAGTTGAACTAGATATGGTCCGTGTGTAGGAAACACACTTCTTTTGTTCTGAGCACACTCACGTTTCCCTCTGTATTAGAGACTCTAGAAAGCAAGAGCGTGCTTCTTGCTCTAAAGCAGAGTGTGTTTCATGGATGAGAACTGTGCCCTGTGTTTCTCTTCAGAATCGGAGTTAATTGCCAGAACTGTGTCTTTCTTCAAGCCGGACTTCCTTTCAGGTAAACACTGACACTTTTCAGCTCAAACGAAGCTACATTGTTCACTAAGCTCACAGGTTTCTCGCTCTTAACTGAAAAACATTGGATGTTAGAGGACCTGTGGATTCTATCAGTTTCATAAACAGAGTTGACCTAGATATGGTCCGTGTGTGTAGGAAACACAGTTCTTTGTTCTGAGCACACTCACGTTTCCCTCTGTATTAGAGATTCTAGAAAGCAAGAGCGTGCTTCTTGCTCTAAAGCAGAATGTGTTTCATGCATGAGAACTGTGCCGTGTGCTTCCCTTCAGAAATGGAGTTAAATGCCAGGCTCTGTGTCTTTCTTCAAGCAAGAGTTCGTTTCAGGTAAACGCAGTCATTTTTCAGCTCAAGCGAAGCTACATTGTTCACGAAGCTCACACGTTTCTCGCTCTTAACTGAAAAGCATTGGATGTTCGAGGACCTGTGGTTTGTTTCAGTTTCAGAAAGAGAGTTGAACTAGATATTGTTCGTGTATGTAGGAAACACCGTTCTTTTGTTCTCAGCACACTCACGTTTCCCTCTGTATTAGAGACTCTAGAAATTAAGAGCGTGCTTCTTGCTCTAAAGCAGAGTGTGTTTCATGGATGGGGAACTGTGCCGTGTGTTTCCCTTCAGAAACGGAGTTAAATGGAGGGCTCTGTGTCTTCCTTCAAGCAAGACTTCGTTTCAGGTAAACGCACTCACTTTTCAGATCAAGGGAAGCTACATTGTGCACAAAGCTCACACGTTTCTCGCTCATAACTGAAAAACATTGGATGATAGAGTACCTGTGGTTTGTATCAGTTTCAGAAACAGAGTTGAACTAGATATGGTCCGTGTGTGTAGGAAACACAGTTCTTTTGTTCTGAGCACACTCACGTTTCCCTCTGTATTTTAGATTCTACAAATCAAGAGCGTGCTTCTTGCTCTAAAGCAGAGTGTGTTTCATGGATGAGAACTGTGCCCTGTGTTTCCCTTCAGAATCGGAGTTAATTGCCAGAACTGTGTCTTTCTTCAAGCCGGACTTCCTTTCAGGTAAACGCAGTCACTTTTCAGCTCAAAGGAAGCTACATTGTTCACAAAGGTCACACGTTTCTCGCTCTTAACTGAAACGCATTGGATGTTTGAGGTGTTGTGGATTCTATCAGTTTCAGAAACAGAGTTGAACTAGATATGGTCCGTGTGTGTAGGAAACACAGTTCTTTTGTTCTGAGCACACTCACGTTTCCCTCTGTATTAGAGACTCTAGAAAGCAAGAGCGTGCTTCGTGCTCTAAAGCAGAGTGTGTTTCATGGATGAGAACTGTGCCGTGTGTTTCCCTTCAGAAACGGAGTTAAATGCCAGGTGTGTGTCTTCCTACAAGCAAGACTTCGTTTCAGGTAAACGCAGTCACTTTTCACCTCAAAGGATGCTACATTGTTCACGCAACTCACACGTTTCTCGCTCTTAAGTGAAAAGCACTGGGTGTTAGAGGACCTGTGGTTTGTATCAGTTTCAGAAACAGAGTTGAACTAGATATGGTCTGTGAGTGTAGGAAACACCGTTCTTTTGTTCTGAGCACACTCACATTTCCCTCTGTATTAGAGATTCTAGAAATCAAGAGCGTGCTTCTTGCTCTAAAGCTGAGTGTGTTTCATGGATGAGAACTGTGCTGTGTGTTTCCCTTCAGAAACGGAGTTAAACGCCAAGCTCTGTGATTTCCTTCAAGCAAGACTTCGTTTCAGGTAAATATAGTCACTTCTCGTATCAAAGGAAGCTACATTGTTCACAAAGCTCACACGGTTCTCGCTCTTAACTGAAAAGCATTGGATGTTAGAGGACCTCTGGTTTGTATGAGTTTCAGAAACAGAGTTGAACTAGATATGGTCCGTGTGTAGGAAACACAGTTCTTTTGTTCTGAGCACACTCACGTTTCCCTCTGTATTAGAGACTCTAGAAAGAAAGAGCATGCTTCTTGCTCTAAAGCAGAGTGTATTTCATGGATGAGAACTGTGCCCTGTGTTTCCCTTCAGAATCGGAGTTAATTGCCAGAACTGTGTCTTTCTTCAAGCCGGACTTCCTTTCAGGTAAACACAGACACTTTTCAGCTCAAACGAAGCTACATTGTTCACTAAGCTCACAGGTTTCTCGCTCTTAACTGAAAAACATTGGATGTTAGAGGACCTGTGGATTCTATCAGTTTCATAAACAGAGTTGAACTAGAAATGGTCCGTGTGTGTAGGAAACACAGTTCTTTGTTCTGAGCACACTCACGTTTCCCTCTGTATTAGAGATTCTAGAAAGCAAGAGCGTGCTTCTTGCTCTAAAGCAGAATGTGTTTCATGCATGAGAACTGTGCCGTGTGTTTCCCTTCAGAAATGGAGTTAAATGCCAGGCTCTGTGTCTTTCTTCAAGCAAGACTTCCTTTCAGGTAAACGCAGTCACTTTTCACCTCAAAGGAAGCTACATTGTTCACGAAGCTCACACGTTTCTCGCTCTTAACAGAAAAGCATTGGATGTTAGAGGACATGTGGTTTGTAACAGTTTCAGAAACAGAGTTGAACTAGATATGGTCCGTGTGTAGGAAACACAGTTCTTTTGTTCTGAGCACACTCACGTTTCCCTCTGTATTAGAGACCCTAGAAAGCAAGAGCGTGCTTCTTGCTCTAAAGCAGATTGTGTTTCATGGATGAGAACTGGGCCCTGTGTTTCCCTTCAGAAACGGAGGTAAATGCCAGGCTCTGTGTCTTCCTACAAGCAAGACTTCGTTTCAGGTAAACGCAGTCACTTTTCAGCTCAAAAGAAGCTACATTGTTCACAAAGCTCACACGTTTCTCGCTCTTAACTAAAAAGCATTGGATATTAGAGGACCTGTGGTTTTTACCAGTTTCAGAAACAGAGTTGAACTAGATATGGTCCGTGTGTAGGAAACACAGTTCTTTTGTTCTGAGCACACTCACGTTTCCCTCTGTATTAGAGACTCTAGAAAGCAAGAGCGTGCTTCTTGCTCTAAAGCAGAGTGTGTTTCATGGATGAGAACTGTGCCCTGTGTTTCTCTTCAGAATCGGAGTTAATTGCCAGAACTGTGTCTTTCTTCAAGCCGGACTTCCTTTCAGGTAAACACTGACACTTTTCAGCTCAAACGAAGCTACATTGTTCACTAAGCTCACAGGTTTCTCGCTCTTAACTGAAAAACTTTGGATGTTAGAGGACCTGTGGATTCTATCAGTTTCATAAACAGAGTTGACCTAGATATGGTCCGTGTGTGTAGGAAACACAGTTCTTTGTTCTGAGCACACTCACGTTTCCCTCTGTATTAGAGATTCTAGAAAGCAAGAGCGTGCTTCTTGCTCTAAAGCAGAATGTGTTTCATGCATGAGAACTGTGCCGTGTGCTTCCCTTCAGAAATGGAGTTAAATGCCAGGCTCTGTGTCTTTCTTCAAGCAAGAGTTCGTTTCAGGTAAACGCAGTCATTTTTCAGCTCAAGCGAAGCTACATTGTTCACGAAGCTCACACGTTTCTCGCTCTTAACTGAAAAGCATTGGATGATCGAGGACCTGTGGTTTGTTTCAGTTTCAGAAAGAGAGTTGAACTAGATATTGTTCGTGTATGTAGGAAATACCGTTCTTTTGTTCTCAGCACACTCACGTTTCCCTCTGTATTAGAGACTCTAGAAATCAAGAGCGTGCTTCTTGCTCTAAAGCAGAGTGTGTTTCATGGATGGGGAACTGTGCCGTGTGTTTCCCTTCAGAAACGGAGTTAAATGGCAGGCTCTGTGTCTTCCTTCAAGCAAGACTTCTTTTCAGGTAAACGCACTCACTTTTCAGCTCAAAGGAAGCTACATTGTGCACAAAGCTCACACGTTTCTCGCTCAAAACTGAAAAACATTGGATGATAGAGTACCTGTGGTTTGTATCAGTTTCAGAAACAGAGTTGAACTAGATATGGTCCGTGTGTGTAGGAAACACAGTTCTTTTGTTCTGAGCACACTCACGTTTCCCTCTGTATTATAGATTCTAGAAATCAAGATCGTGCTTCTTGCTCTAAAGCAGAGTGTGTTTCATGGATGAGAACTGTGCCCTGTGTTTCCCTTCAGAATCGGAGTTAATTGCCAGAACTGTGTCTTTCTTCAAGCCGGACTTCCTTTCAGGTAAACGCAGTCACTTTTCAGCTCAAAGGAAGCTACATTGTTCACAAAGGTCACACGTTTCTCGCTCTTAACTGAAACGCATTTGATGTTTGAGGTGTTGTGGATTCTATCAGTTTCAGAAACAGAGTTGAACTAGATATGGTCCGTGTGTGTAGGAAACACAGTTCTTTTGTTCTGAGCACACTCACGTTTCCCTCTGTATTAGAGACTCTAGAAAGCAAGAGCGTGCTTCGTGCTCTAAAGCAGAGTGTGTTTCATGGATGAGAACTGTGCCGTGTGTTTCCCTTCAGAAACGGAGTTAAATGCCAGGTGTGTGTCTTCCTACAAGCAAGACTTCGTTTCAGGTAAACGCAGTCACTTTTCACCTCAAAGGATGCTACATTGTTCACGCAACTCACACGTTTCTCGCTCTTAAGTGAAAAGCACTGGGTGTTAGAGGACCTGTGGTTTGTATCAGTTTCAGAAACAGAGTTGAACTAGATATGGTCTGTGAGTGTAGGAAACACCGTTCTTTTGTTCTGAGCACACTCACGTTTCCCTCTGTATTAGAGACTCTAGAAAGCAAGAGCTTGCTTTTTGCTCTAGAGCAGAGTGTGTTTCATGGATGAGAACTGTGCCGTGTGTTTCCCTTCAGAAACGGAGTTAAATGCCAGGCTCTGTGTCTTCCTTCAAGCAAGACTTCGTTTCAGGTAAACGCAGTCACTTTTCACCTCAAAGGAAGCTACATTGTTCACGAAGCTCACACGTTTCTCGCTCTTAACTGAAAAGCATTGGATGTTAGAGGACCTGTGGTTTGTATCAGTTTCTGAAACAGAGTTGAACTAGATATGGTCCGTGCATAGGAAACACACTTCTTTTGTTTTGAGCACACTCACGTTTCCCTCTGTATTACAGACTCCAGAAAGCTAGAGCGTGCTTCTTGCTCTAAAACAGAGTGCGTTTCATGGATGAGAACTGTGCCCTGTGTTTCCCTTTAGAAACGGAGTTAAATGCCAGGCATGTGTCTTCCTACAAGCAAAACTTCGTTTCAGGTAAATGCAGTCACTTTTCAGCTCAAACGAAGCTACATTGTTCACGAAGCTCACACGTTTCTCGCTCTTAACAGAAAAGCATTGGATGTTAGAGGACCTGTGGTTTGTAACAGTTTCAGAACCAGAGTTGAACTAGATATGTTCCGTGTGTAGGAAACACAGTTCTTTTGTTCTGAGCACACTCACGTTTCCCTCTGTATTAGAGACCCTAGAAAACAAGAGCGTGCTTCTTGCTCTAAAGCAGATTGTGTTTCATGGATGAGAACTGTGCCATGTGTTTCCCTTCAGAAACGGAGGTAAATGCCAGGCTCTGTGTCTTCCTTCAAGCAAGACTTCGTTTCAGGTAAACACAGTCACTTTTCAGCTCAAAGGAAGCTACATTGTTCACAAAGCTCACACGTTTCTCGCTCTTAACTGAAAAGCATTGGATGTTAGAGGACCTGTGGTTTGTATCAGTTTCAGAAACAGAGTTGAACTAGATATGGTCCGTGTGTGTAGGAAACACAGTTCTTTTGTTCTGAGCACACTCACGTTTCCCTCTGTATTAGAGACTCTAGAAAGCAAGAGCGTGCTTCTTGCTCTAAAGCAGAGTGTGTTTCATGGATGAGAACTGTGCCCTGTGTTTCCCTTCAGAAACGGAGTTAAATGCCAGGCGTGTGTCTTCCTACAAGCAAGACTTCGTTTCAGGTAAACGCAGTCACTTTTCAGCTCAAAAGAAGCTACATTGTTCACGAAGCTCACACGTTTCTCCCTCTTAATTGAAAAGCATTGGATGTTAGAGGACCTGTGGTTTTTACCAGTTTCAGAAACAGAGTTGAACTAGATATGGTCCGTGTGTAGGAAACACAGTTCTTTTGTTCTGAGCACACTCACGTTTCCCTCTGTATTAGAGACTCTAGAAAGCAAGAGCGTGCTTCTTGCTCTAAAGCAGAGTGTGTTTCATGGATGAGAACTGTGCCGTGTGTTTCTCTTCAGAAACGGAGTTAAATGCCAGGTGTGTGTCTTCCTACAAGCAAGACTTCGTTTCAGGTAAACGCAGTCACTTTTCACCTCAAAGGATGCTACATTGTTCACGCAACTAACACGTTTCTAGCTCTTAACTGAAAAGCATTGGATGTTTGCGGACCTGTGGATTCTATCAGTTTCAGAAACAGAGTTGAACTAGATATGGTCCGTGTGTGTAGGAAACACAGTTCTTTTGTTCTGAGCACACTCACGTTTCCCTCTGTATTATAGATTCTAGAAATCAAGAGCGTGCTTCTTGCTCTAAAGCAGAGTGTGTTTCATGGATGAGAACTGTGCCGTGTGTTTCCCTTCAGAAACGGAGTTAAATGTCAAGCTCTGTGTCTTCCTTCAAGCAAGACTTCGTTTCAGGTAAACGCAGTCACTTTTCAGCTCAAATTTTAGCTACATTGTTCACGAAGCTCACACGTTTCTCCCTCTTAATTGAAAAGCATTGGATGTTAGAGGACCTGTGGTTTTTACCAGTTTCAGAAACAGAGTTGAACTAGATATGGTCCGTGTGTAGGAAACACAGTTCTTTTGTTTTGAGCACACTCACGTTTCCCTCTGTATTAGAGACTCTAGAAAGCAAGAGCGTGCTTCTTGCTCTAAAGCAGAGTGTGTTTCATGGATGAGAACTGTGCCGTGTGTTTCCCTTCAGAAACGGAGTTAAATGCCAGGTGTGTGTCTTCCTACAAGCAAGACTTCGTTTCAGGTAAACGCAGTCACTTTTCACCTCAAAGGATGCTACATTGTTCACGCAACTCACACGTTTCTCGCTCTTAAGTGAAAAGCACTGGATGTTAGAGGACCTGTGGTTTGTATCAGTTTCAGAAACAGAGTTGAACTAGATATGGTCTGTGAGTGTAGGAAACACCGTTCTTTTGTTCTGAGCACACTCACATTTCCCTCTGTATTAGAGATTCTAGAAATCAAGAGCGTGCTTCTTGCTCTAAAACTGAGTGTGTTTCATGGATGAGAACTGTGCCGTGTGTTTCCCTTCAGAAACGGAGTTGAATGCCAGGTGTGTGTCTTCCTTCAAGCAAGACTTCGTTTCAGGTAAACACAGTCACTTCTCAGATCAAAGGAAGCTACATTGTTCACAAAGATCACACGTTTCTCGCTCTTAATTGAAAAGCATTGGATGTTAGAGGACCTGTGGTTTGTATGAGTTTCAGAAACAGAGTTGAACTAGATATGGTCCATGTGTGTAGGAAACACAGTTCTTTTGTTCTGAGCACACTCACGTTTCCCTCTGTATTAGAGACTCTAGAAAGAAAGAGCATGCTTCTTGCTCTAAAGCAGAGTGTGTTTCATGGATGAGAACTGTGCCCTGTGTTTCCCTTCATAATCGGAGTTAATTGCCAGAACTGTGTCTTTCTTCAAGCCGGACTTCCTTTCAGGTAAACACAGACACTTTTCAGCTCAAACGAAGCTACATTGTTCACTAGGCTCACAGGTTTCTCGCTCTTAACTGAAAAACATTGGATGTTAGAGGACCTGTGGATTCTATCAGTTTCATAAACAGAGTTGAACTAGATATGGTCCGTGTGTGTAGGAAACACTGTTCTTTGTTCTGAGCACACTCACGTTTCCCTCTGTATTAGAGATTCTAGAAAGCAAGAGCGTGCTTCTTGCTCTAAAGCAGAATGTGTTTCATGCATGAGAACTGTGCCGTGTGTTTCCCTTCAGAAATGGAGTTAAATGCCAGGCTCTGTGTCTTTCTTCAAGCAAGACTTCGTTTCAGGTAAACGCAGTCATTTTTCAGCTCAAGCGAAGCTACATTGTTCACGAAGCTCACACGTTTCTCGCTCTTAACTGAAAAGCATTGGATGTTCGAGGACCTGTGGTTTGTTTCAGTTTCAGAAAGAGAGTTGAACTAGATATAGTTCGTGTATGTAGGAAACACCGTTCTTTTGTTCTCAGCACACTCACGTTTCCCTCTGTATTAGAACTCTAGAAATCAAGAGCGTGATTCTTGCTCTAAAGCAGAGTGTGTGTCATGGATGAGAACTGTGCCCTGTGTTTCCCTTCAGAAACGGAGTTAAATGGCAGGCTCTGTGTCTTCCTTCAAGCAAGACTTCGTTTCAGGTAAACGCAGTCACTTTTCAGCTCAAAGTAAGCTACATTGTTCACAAAGGTCATACGTTTCTTGCTCTTAACTGAAACGCATTGGATGTTTGAGGTGTTGTGGATTCTATCAGTTTCAGAAACAGAGTTGAACTAGATATGTTCCGTGTGTGTAGGAAACACAGTTCTTTTGTTCTGAGCACACTCACGTTTCCCTCTGTATTAGAGACTCTAGAAAGCAAGAGCGTGCTTCTTGCTCTAAAGCAGAGTGTGTTTCATGGATGAGAACTGTGCCCTGTGTTTCCCTTCAGAAACGGAGTTAAATGCCAGGCGTGTGTCTTCCTACAAGCAAGACTTCGTTTCAGGTAAACGCAGTCACTTTTCAGCTCAAAAGAAGCTACATTGTTCACGAAGCTCACACGTTTCTCCCTCTTAATTGAAAAGCATTGGATGTTAGAGGACCTGTGGTTTGTATGAGTTTCAGAAACAGAGTTGAACTAGATATGGTCCGTGTGTAGGAAACACAGTTCTTTTGTTCTGAGCACACTCACGTTTCCCTCTGTATTAGAGACTCTAGAAAGCAAGAGGGTGCTTCTTGCTCTAAAGCAGAGTGTGTTTCATGGATGAGAACTGTGCCGTGTGTTTCCCTTCACAAACGGAGTTAAATGCCAGGTGTGTGTTTTCCTACAAGCAAGACCTCGTTTCAGGTAAACGCAGTCACTTTTCACCTCAATGGATGCTACATTGTTCACGCAACTCACACGTTTCTAGCTCTTAACTGAAAAGCATTGGATGTTTGAAGACGTGTGGATTCTATCAGTTTCAGAAACAGAGTTGAACTAGATATGGTCCGTGTGTGTAGGAAACACAGTTCTTTTGTTCTGAGCACACTCACGTTTCCCTCTGTATTATAGATTCTAGAAATCAAGAGCGTGCTTCTTGCTCTAAAGCAGAGTGTGTTTCATGGATGAGAACTGTGCCCTGTGTTTCCCTTCAGAAACGGAGTTAAATGCCAGGCGTGTGTCTTCCTACAAGCAAGACTTCGTTTCAGGTAAACGCAGTCACTTTTCAGCTCAAAAGAAGCTACATTGTTCACGAAGCTCACACGTTTCTCCCTCTTAATTGAAAAGCATTGGATGTTAGAGGACCTGTGGTTTGTATGAGTTTCAGAAACAGAGTTGAACTAGATATGGTCCATGTGTGTAGGAAACACAGTTCTTTTGTTCTGAGCACACTCACGTTTCCCTCTGTATTAGAGACTCTAGAAAGAAAGAGCATGCTTCTTGCTCTAAAGCAGAGTGTGTTTCATGGATGAGAACTGTGCCCTGTGTTTCCCTTCAGAATCGGAGTTAATTGCCAGAACTGTGTCTTTCTTCAAGCCGGACTTCCTTTCAGGTAAACACAGACACTTTTCAGCTCAAACGAAGCTACATTTTTCACTAAGCTCACAGGTTTCTCGCTATTAACTGAAAAACATTGGATGTTAGAGGACCTGTGGATTCTATCAGTATCATAAACAGAGTTGAACTAGATATGGTCCGTGTGTGTAGGAAACACAGTTCTTTTGTTCTGAGCACACTCACGTTTCCCTCTGTATTAGAAATTCTAGAAAGCAAGAGCGTGATTCTTGCTCTAAAGCAGAGTGTGTTTCATGGATGAGAACTGTGCCCTGTGTTTCCCTTCAGAAACGGAGTTAAATGCCAGGCATGTGTCTTCCTACAAGCAAGGCTTCGTTTCAGGTAAACGCAGTCACTTTTCAGCTCGAAAGAAGCTACATTGTTCACGAAGCTCACACGTTTCTCGCTCTTAACTGAAACGCATTGGATGTTTGAGGTGTTGTGGATTCTATCAGTTTCAGAAACAGAGTTGAACTAGATATGGTCCGTGTGTGTAGGAAACACAGTTCTTTTGTTCTGAGCACACTCACGTTTCCCTCTGTATTAGAGACTCTAGAAAGCAAGAGCTTGCTTCTTGCTCTAAAGCAGAGTGTGTTTCATGGATGAGAACTGTGCCGTGTGTTTCCCTTCAGAAACGGAGTTAAATACCAGGCGTGTGTCTTCCTACAAGCAAGACTTCGTTTCAGGTAAACGCAGTCACTTTTCAGCTCAAAAGAAGCTACATTGTTCACGAAGCTCACACGTTTCTCCCTCTTAATTGAAAAGCATTGGATGTTAGAGGACCTGTGGTTTTTACCAGTTTCAGAAACAGAGTTGAACTAGATATGGTCCGTGTGTAGGAAACACAGTTCTTTTGTTCTGAGCACACTCACGTTTCCCTCTGTATTAGAGACTCTAGAAAGCAAGAGGGTGCTTCTTGCTCTAAAGCAGAGTGTGTTTCATGGATAAGAACTGTGCCGTGTGTTTCCCTTCAGAAACGGAGTTAAATGCCAGGTGTGTGTCTTCCTACAAGCAAGACCTCGTTTCAGGTAAACGCAGTCACTTTTCACCTCAAAGGATGTTACATTGTTCACGCAACTCACACGTTTCTAGCTCTTAACTGAAAAGCATTGGATGTTTGAAGACCTGTGGATTCTATCAGTTTCAGAAACAGAGTTGAACTAGATATGGTCCGTGTGTGTAGGAAACACAGTTCTTTTGTTCTGAGCACACTCACGTTTCCCTCTGTATTATAGATTCTAGAAATCAAGAGCGTGCTTCTTGCTCTAAAGCAGAGTGTGTTTCATGGATGAGAACTGTGCCGTGTGTTTCCCTTCAGAAACGGAGTTAAATGCCAAGCTCTGTGTCTTCCTTCAAGCAAGCCTTCGTTTCAGGTAAACACAGTCACTTCTCAGATCAAAGGAAGCTACATTGTTCACAAAGATCACACGTTTCTCGCTCTTAGTTGAAAAGCATTGGATGTTAGAGGACCTGTGGTTTGTATGAGTTTCAGAAACAGAGTTGAACTAGATATGGTCCATGTGTGTAGGAAACACAGTTCTTTTGTTCTGAGCACACTCACGTTTCCCTCTGTATTAGAGACTCTAGAAAGAAAGAGCATGCTTCTTGCTCTAAAGCAGAGTGTGTTTCGTGGATGAGAACTGTGCCCTGTGTTTCCCTTCAGAATCGGAGTTAATTGCCAGAACTGTGTCTTTCTTCAAGCCGGACATCCTTTCAGGTAAATACAGACACTTTTCAAACGAAGCTACATTGTTCACTAAGCTCACAGGTTTCTCGCTCTTAACTGAAAAACATTGGATGTTAGAGGACGTGTGGATTCTATCAGTTTCATAAACAGAGTTGAACTAGATATGGTCCGTGTGTGTAGGAAACACAGTTCTTTGTTCTGAGCACACTCACGTTTCCCTCTGTATTAGAGATTCTAGAAAGCAAGAGCGTGCTTCTTGCTCTAAAGCAGAATGTGTTTCATGCATGAGAAATGTGCCGTGTGTTTCCCTTCAGAAATGGAGTTAAATGCCAGGCTCTGTGTCTTTCTTCAAGCAAGACTTCGTTTCAGGTAAACGCAGTCATTTTTCAGCTCAAGCGAAGCTACATTGTTCACGAAGCTCACACGTTTCTTGCTCTTAACTGAAAAGCATTGGATGTTCGAGGACCTGTGGTTTGTTTCAGTTTCAGAAAGAGAGTTGAACTAGATATTGTTCGTGCATGTAGGAAACACCGTTCTTTTGTTCTCAGCACACTCACGTTTCCCTCTGTATTAGAACTCTAGAAATCAAGAGCGTGCTTCTTGCTCTAAAGCAGAGTGTGTTTCATGGATGAGAACTGTGCCGTGTGTTTCCCTTCAGAAACGGAGTTAAATGGCAGGCTCTGTGTCTTCCTTCAAGCAAGACTTCGTTTCAGGTAAACGCAGTCACTTTTCAGCTCAAAGGAAGCTACATTGTTCACAAAGCTCACACGTTTCTCACTCTTAACTGAAAAGCATTGGATGTTAGAGGACCTGTGGTTTGTATCAGTTTCAGAAACAGAGTTGAACTAGATATGGTCCGTGTGTAGGAAACACAGTTCTTTTGTTCTGAGCACACTCACGTTTCCCTCTGTATTAGAGATTCTAGAAAGCAAGAGCGAGATTCTTGCTCTAAAGCAGAGTGTGTTTCATGGAGGAGAACTGTGCCCTGTGTTTCCCTTCAGAAACGGAGTTAAATGTCAGGCTCTGTGTCTTCCTTCAAGCAAGAGTTCGTTTCAGGTAAACGCAGTCACTTTTCAGCTCAAAGGAAGCTACATTGTTCACAAAGGTCACACGTTTCTCGCTCTTAACTGAAACGCATTGGATGTTTGAGGTGTTGTGGATTCTATCAGTTTCAGAAACAGAGTTGAACTAGATATGGTCCGTGTGTGTAGGAAACACAGTTCTTTTGTTCTGAGCACACTCACGTTTCCCTCTGTGTTAGAGACTCTAGAAAGCAAGAGCGTGCTTCTTGCTCTAAAGCAGAGTGTGTTTCATGGATGAGAACTGTGCCCTGTGTTTCCCTTCAGAAACGGAGTTAAATGCCAGGCATGTGTCTTCCTACAAGCAAGACTTCGTTTCAGGTAAACGCAGTCACTTTTCAGCTCGAAAGAAGCTACATTGTTCACGAAGCTCACACGTTTCTCGCTCTTAACTGAAACGCATTGGATGTTTGAGGTGTTGTGGATTCTATCAGTTTCAGAAACAGAGTTGAACTAGATATGGTCCGTGTGTGTAGGAAACACAGTTCTTTTGTTCTGAGCACACTCACGTTTCCCTCTGTATTAGAGACTCTAGAAAGCAAGAGCGTGCTTCTTGCTCTAAAGCAGAGTGTGTTTCATGGATGAGAACTGTGCCCTGTGTTTCCCTTCAGAAACGGAGTTAAATGCCAGGCATGTGTCTTCCTACAAGCAAGACTTCGTTTCAGGTAAACGCAGTCACTTTTCAGCTCGAAAGAAGCTACATTGTTCACGAAGCTCACACGTTTCTCGCTCTTAACTGAAACGCATTGGATGTTTGAGGTGTTGTGGATTCTATCAGTTTCAGAAACAGAGTTGAACTAGATATGGTCCGTGTTTGTAGGAAACACAGTTCTTTTGTTCTGAGCACACTCACGTTTCCCTCTGTATTAGAGACTCTAGAAAGCAAGAGCTTGCTTCTTGCTCTAAAGCAGAGTGTGTTTCATGGATGAGAACTGTGCCGTGTGTTTCCCTTCAGAAACGGAGTTAAATGCCAGGCGTGTGTCTTCCTACAAGCAAGACTTCGTTTCAGGTAAACGCAGTCACTTTTCAGCTCAAAAGAAGCTACATTGTTCACGAAGCTCACACGTTTCTCCCTCTTAATTGAAAAGCATTGGATGTTAGAGGACCTGTGGTTTTTACCAGTTTCAGAAACAGAGTTGAACTAGATATGGTCCGTGTGTAGGAAACACAGTTCTTTTGTTCTGAGCACACTCACGTTTCCCTCTGTATTAGAGACTCTAGAAAGCAAGAGGGTGCTTCTTGCTCTAAAGCAGAGTGTGTTTCATGGATGAGAACTGTGCCGTGTGTTTCCCTTCCGAAACGGAGTTAAATGCCAGGTGTGTGTCTTCCTACAAGCAAGACCTCGTTTCAGGTAAACGCAGTCACTTTTCACCTCAAAGGATGCTACATTGTTCACGCAACTCACACGTTTCTAGCTCTTAACTGAAAAGCATTGGATGTTTGAAGACCTGTGGATTCTATCAGTTTCAGAAACAGAGTTGAACTAGATATGGTCCGTGTGTGTAGGAAACACAGTTCTTTTGTTCTGAGCACACTCACGTTTCCCTCTGTATTATAGATTCTAGAAATCAAGAGAGTGCTTCTTGCTCTAAAGCAGAGTGTGTTTCATGGATGAGAACTGTGCCGTGTGTTTCCCTTCAGAAACGGAGTTAAATGCCAAGCTCTGTGTCTTCCTTCAAGCAAGCCTTCGTTTCTGCTAAACACAGTCACTTCTCAGATCAAAGGAAGCTACATTGTTCACAAAGATCACACGTTTCTCGCTCTTAATTGAAAAGCATTGGATGTTAGAGGACCTGTGGTTTGTATGAGTTTCAGAAACAGAGTTGAACTAGATATGGTCCATGTGTGTAGGAAACACAGTTCTTTTGTTCTGAGCACACTCACGTTTCCCTCTGTATTAGAGACTCTAGAAAGAAAGAGCATGCTTCTTGCTCTAAAGCAGAGTGTGTTTCATGGATGAGAACTGTGCCCTGTGTTTCCCTTCAGAATTGGAGTTAATTGCCAGAACTGTGTCTTTCTTCAAGCCGGACTTCCTTTCAGGTAAACACAGACACTTTTCAGCTCAAACGAAGCTACATTGTTCACTAAGCTCACAGGTTTCTCGCTCTTAACTGAAAAACATTGGATGTTAGAGGACCTGTGGATTCTATCAGTTTCATAAACAGAGTTGAACTAGATATGGTCCGTGTGTAGGAAACACAGTTCTTTTGTTCTGAGCACACTCACGTTTCCCTCTGTATTAGAAATTCTAGAAAGCAAGAGCGTGATTCTTGCTCTAAAGCAGAGTGTGTTTCATGGATGAGAACTGTGCCCTGTGTTTCCCTTCAGAAACGGAGTTAAATGTCAGGCTCTGTGTCTTCCTTCAAGCAAGAGTTCGTTTCAGGTAAACGCAGTCACTTTTCAGCTCAAAGGAAGCTACATTGTTCACAAAGGTCACACGTTTCTCGCTCTTAACTGAAACGCATTGGATGTTTGAGGTGTTGTGGATTCTATCAGTTTCAGAAACAGAGTTGAACTAGATATGGTCCGTGTGTGTAGGAAACACAGTTCTTTTGTTCTGAGCACACTCACGTTTCCCTCTGTATTAGAGACTCTAGAAAGCAAGAGCGTGCTTCTTGCTCTAAAGCAGAGTGTGTTTCATGGATGAGAACTGTGCCGTGTGTTTCCCTTCAGAAACGGAGTTAAATGCCAGGCATGTGTCTTCCTACAAGCAAGACTTCGTTTCAGGTAAACGCAGTCACTTTTCAGCTCAAAAGAAGCTACATTGTTCACGAAGCTCACACGTTTCTCCCTCTTAATTGAAAAGCATTGGATGTTAGAGGACCTGTGGTTTTTACCAGTTTCAGAAACAGAGTTGAACTAGATATGGTCCGTGTGGATGAAACACAGTTCTTTTGTTCTGAGCACACTCACGTTTCCCTCTGTATTAGAGACTCTAAAAAGCAAGAGCGTGCTTCTTGCTCTAAAGCAGAGTGTGTTTCATGGATGAGAACTGTGCCGTGTGTTTCCCTTCAGAAACGGAGTTAAATGCCAGGTGTGTGTCTTCCTACAAGCAAGACTTCGTTTCAGGTAAACACAGTCACTTTTCACCTCAAAGGATGCTACATTGTTCACGCAACTCACACGTTTCTCGCTCTTAAGTGAAAAGCACTGGATGTTAGAGGACCTGTGGTTTGTATCAGTTTCAGAAACAGAGTTGAACTAGATATGGTCTGTGAGTGTAGAAAACACCGTTCTTTTGTTCTGAGCACACTCACATTTCCCTCTGTATTAGAGATTCTAGAAATCAAGAGCGTGCTTCTTGCTCTAAAGCTGAGTGTGTTTCATGGATGAGAACTGTGCCCTGTGTTTCCCTTCAGAAACGGAGTTGAATGCCAGGTGTGTGTCTTCCTTCAAGCAAGACTTCGTTTCAGGTAAACACAGTCACTTCTCGGATCAAAGGAAGCTACATTGTTCACAAAGCTCACACGTTTCTCGCTCTTAACTGAAAAGCATTGGATGTTAGAGGACCTGTGGTTTGTATGAGTTTCAGAAACAGAGTTGAACTAGATATGGTCCATGTGTGTAGGAAACACAGTTCTTTTGTTCTGAGCACACTCATGTTTCCCTCTGTATTAGAGACTCTAGAAAGAAAGAGCATTCTTCTTGCTCTAAAGCAGAGTGTGTTTCATTGATGAGAACTGTGCCCTGTGTTTCCCTTCAGAATCGGAGTTAATTGCCAGAACTGTGTCTTTCTTCAAGCTGGACTTCCTTTCAGGTAAACACAGACACTTTTAAGCTCAAACGAAGCTACATTGTTCACTAGGCTCACAGGTTTCTCGCTCTTAACTGAAAAACATTGGATGTTAGAGGACCTGTGGATTCTATCAGTTTCATAAACAGAGTTGAACTAGATATGGTCCGTGTGTGTAGGAAACACAGTTCTTTTGTTCTGAGCACACTCACGTTTCCCTCTGTATTAGAGATTCTAGAAAGCAAGAGCGTGCTTTTTGCTCTAAAGCAGAATGTGTTTCATGCATGAGAACTGTGCCGTGTGTTTCCCTTCAGAAATGGAGTTAAATGCCAGGCTCTGTGTCTTTTTCAAGCAAGACTTCATTTCAGGTAAACGCAGTCATTTTTCAGCTCAAGCGAAGCTACATTGTTCACGAAGCTCACACGTTTCTCGCTCTTAACTGAAAAGCATTGGATGTTCGAGGACCTGTGGTTTGTTTCAGTTTCAGAAAGAGAGTTGAACTAGATATTGTTCGTGTATGTAGGAAACACCGTTCTTTTGTTCTCAGCACACTCACGTTTCCCTCTGTATTAGAACTCTAGAAATCAAGAGCGTGCTTCTTGCTCTAAAGCAGAGTGTGTTTCATGGATGAGAACTGTGCCGTGTGTTTCCCTTCAGAAACGGAGTTAAATGGCAGGCTCTGTGTCTTCCTTCAAGCAAGACTTCGTTTCAGGTAAACGCAGTCACTTTTCAGCTCAAAGGAAGCTACATTGTTCACAAAGCTCACACGTTTCTCGCTCTTAACTGAAAAGCATTGGATGTTAGAGGACCTGTGGTTTGTATCAGTTTCAGAAACAGAGTTGAACTAGATATGGTCCGTGTGTAGGAAACACAGTTCTTTTGTTCTGAGCACACTCACGTTTCCCTCTGTATTAGAGATTCTAGAAAGCAAGAGCGTGATTCTTGCTCTAAAGCAGAGTGTGTTTCATGGATGAGAACTGTGCCCTGTGTTTCCCTTCAGAAACGGAGTTAAATGGCAGGCTCTGTGTCTTCCTTCAAGCAAGAGTTCGTTTCAGGTAAACGCAGTCACTTTTCAGCTCAAAGGAAGCTACATTGTTCACAAAGGTCACACGTTTCTCGCTCTTAACTGAAACGCATTGGATGTTTGAGGTGTTGTGGATTCTATCAGTTTCAGAAACAGAGTTGAACTAGATATGGTCCGTGTGTGTAGGAAACACAGTTCTTTTGTTCTGAGCACACTCACGTTTCCCTCTGTATTAGAGACTCTAGAAAGCAAGAGCGTGCTTCTTGCTCTAAAGCAGAGTGTGTTTCATGGATGAGAACTGTGCCCTGTGTTTCCCTTCAGAAACGGAGTTAAATGCCAGGCATGTGTCTTCCTACAAGCAAGACTTCGTTTCAGGTACACGCAGTCACTTTTCAGCTCGAAAGATGCTACATTGTTTACGAAGCTCACACGTTTCTCGCTCTTAACTGAAACGCATTGGATGTTTGAGGTGTTGTGGATTCTATCAGTTTCAGAAACAGAGTTGAACTAGATATGGTCCGTGTGTGTAGGAAACACAGTTCTTTTGTTCTGAGCACACTCACGTTTCCCTCTGTATTAGAGACTCTAGAAAGCAAGAGCTTGCTTCTTGCTCTAAAGCAGAGTGTGTTTCATGGATGAGAACTGTGCCCTGTGTTTCCCTTCAGAAACGGAGTTAAATGCCAGGCGTGTGTCTTCCTACAAGCAAGACTTCGTTTCAGGTAAACGCAGTCACTTTTCAGCTCAAAAGAAGCTACATTGGTCACGAAGCTCACACGTTTCTCCCTCTTAATTGAAAAGCATTGGATGTTAGAGGACCTGTGGTTTTTACCAGTTTCAGAAACAGAGTTGAACTAGATATGGTCCGTGTGTGTAGGAAACACAGTTCTTTTGTTCTGAGCACACTCACGTTTCCCTCTGTATTAGAGATTCTAGAAAGCAAGAGCGTGCTTTTTGCTCTAAAGCAGAATGTGTTTCATGCATGAGAACTGTGCCGTGTGTTTCCCTTCAGAAATGGAGTTAAATGCCAGGCTCTGTGTCTTTTTCAAGCAAGACTTCGTTTCAGGTAAACGCAGTCATTTTTCAGCTCAAGCGAAGCTACATTGTTCACGAAGCTCACACGTTTCTCGCTCTTAACTGAAAAGCATTGGATGTTCGAGGACCTGTGGTTTGTTTCAGTTTCAGAAAGAGAGTTGAACTAGATATTGTTCGTGTATGTAGGAAACACCGTTCTTTTGTTCTCAGCACACTCACGTTTCCCTCTGTATTAGAACTCTAGAAATCAAGAGCGTGCTTCTTGCTCTAAAGCAGAGTGTGTTTCATGGATGAGAACTGTGCCGTGTGTTTCCCTTCAGAAACGGAGTTAAATGGCAGGCTCTGTGTCTTCCTTCAAGCAAGACTTCGTTTCAGGTAAACGCAGTCACTTTTCAGCTCAAAGGAAGCTACATTGTTCACAAAGCTCACACGTTTCTCGCTCTTAACTGAAAAGCATTGGATGTTAGAGGACCTGTGGTTTGTATCAGTTTCAGAAACAGAGTTGAACTAGATATGGTCCGTGTGTAGGAAACACAGTTCTTTTGTTCTGAGCACACTCACGTTTCCCTCTGTATTAGAGATTCTAGAAAGCAAGAGCGTGATTCTTGCTCTAAAGCAGAGTGTGTTTCATGGATGAGAACTGTGCCCTGTGTTTCCCTTCAGAAACGGAGTTAAATGTCAGGCTCTGTGTCTTCCTTCAAGCAAGAGTTCGTTTCAGGTAAACGCAGTCACTTTTCAGCTCAAAGGAAGCTACATTGTTCACAAAGGTCACACGTTTCTCGCTCTTAACTGAAACGCATTGGATGTTTGAGGTGTTGTGGATTCTATCAGTTTCAGAAACAGAGTTGAACTAGATATGGTCCGTGTGTGTAGGAAACACAGTTCTTTTGTTCTGAGCACACTCACGTTTCCCTCTGTATTAGAGACTCTAGAAAGCAAGAGCGTGCTTCTTGCTCTAAAGCAGAGTGTGTTTCATGGATGAGAATTGTGCCCTGTGTTTCCCTTCAGAAACGGAGTTAAATGCCAGGCATGTGTCTTCCTACAAGCAAGACTTCGTTTCAGGTAAACGCAGTCACTTTTCAGCTCGAAAGAAGCTACATTGTTTACGAAGCTCACACGTTTCTCGCTCTTAACTGAAACGCATTGGATGTTTGAGGTGTTGTGGATTCTATCAGTTTCAGAAACAGAGTTGAACTAGATATGGTCCGTGTGTGTAGGAAACACAGTTCTTTTGTTCTGAGCACACTCACGTTTCCCTCTGTATTAGAGACTCTAGAAAGCAAGAGCTTGCTTCTTGCTCTAAAGCAGAGTGTGTTTCATGGATGAGAACTGTGCCCTGTGTTTCCCTTCAGAAACGGAGTTAAATGCCAGGCGTGTGTCTTCCTACAAGCAAGACTTCGTTTCAGGTAAACGCAGTCACTTTTCAGCTCAAAAGAAGCTACATTGGTCACGAAGCTCACACGTTTCTCCCTCTTAATTGAAAAGCATTGGATGTTAGAGGACCTGTGGTTTTTACCAGTTTAGAAACAGAGTTGAACTAGATATGGTCCGTGTGTAGGAAACACAGTTCTTTTGTTCTGAGCACACTCACGTTTCCCTCTGTATTAGAGACTCTAGAAAGCAAGAGGGTGCTTCTTGCTCTAAAGCAGAGTGTGTTTCATGGATGAGAACTGTGCCGTGTGTTTCCCTTCAGAAACGGAGTTAAATGCCAGGTGTGTGTCTTCCTACAAGCAAGACCTCGTTTCAGGTAAACGCAGTCACTTTTCACCTCAAAGGATGCTACATTGTTCACGCAACTCACATGTTTCTAGCTCTTAACTGAAAAGCATTGGATGTTTGAAGACCTGTGGATACTATCAGTTTCAGAAACAGAGTTGAACTAGATATGGTCCGTGTGTGTAGGAAACACAGTTCTTTTGTTCTGAGCACACTCACGTTTCCCTCTGTATTATAGATTCTAGAAATCAAGAGCGTGCTTCTTGCTCTAAAGCAGAGTGTGTTTCATGGATGAGAACTGTGCCGTGTGTTTCCCTTCAGAAACGGAGTTAAATGCCAAGCTCTGTGTCTTCCTTCAAGCAAGCCTTCGTTTCAGGTAAACACAGTCACTTCTCAGATCAAAGGAAGCTACATTGTTCACAAAGATCACACGTTTCTCGCTCTTAATTGAAAAGCATTGGATGTTAGAGGACCTGTGGTTTGTATGAGTTTCAGAAACAGAGTTGAACTAGATATGGTCCATGTGTGTAGGAAACACAGTTCTTTTGTTCTGAGCACACTCACGTTTCCCTCTGTATTAGAGACTCTAGAAAGAAAGAGCATGCTTCTTGCTCTAAAGCAGAGTGTGTTTCATGGATGAGAACTGTGCCCTGTGTTTCCCTTCAGAATCGGAGTTAATTGCCAGAACTGTGTCTTTCTTCAAGCCGGACTTCCTTTCAGGTAAACGCAGTCACTTTTCAGCTCAAACGAAGCTACATTGTTCACTAAGCTCACAGGTTTCTCGCTCTTAACTGAAAAACATTGGATGTTAGAGGACCTGTGGATTCTATCAGTTTCATAAACAGAGTTGAACTAGATATGGTCCGTGTGTGTAGGAAACACATTTCTTTGTTCTGAGCACACTCACGTTTCCCTCTGTATTAGAGATTCTAGAAAGCAAGAGCGTGCTTCTTGCTCTAAAGCAGAATGTGTTTCATGCATGAGAACTGTGCCGTGTGTTTCCCTTCAGAAATGGAGTTAAATGCCAGGCTCTGTGTCTTTCTTCAAGGAAGACTTCGTTTCAGGTAAACGCAGTCATTTTTCAGCTCAAGCGAAGCTACATTGTTCACGAAGCTCACACGTTTCTCGCTCTTAACTGAAAAGCATTGGATGTTCGATGGCCTGTGGTTTGTTTCAGTTACAGAAAGAGAGTTGAACTAGATATTGTTCGTGTATGTAGGAAACACCGTTCTTTTGTTCTCAGCACACTCACGTTTCCCTCTGTATTAGAACTCTAGAAATCAAGAGCGTGCTTCTTGCTCTAAAGCAGAGTGTGTTTCATGGATGAGAACTGTGCCGTGTGTTTCCCTTCAGAAACGGAGTTAAATGGCAGGCTCTGTGTCTTTCTTCAAGCAAGACTTCGTTTCAGGTAAACGCAGTCACTTTTCAGCTCAAAGGAAGCTACATTGTTCACAAAGCTCACACGTTTCTCGCTCTTAACTGAAAAGCATTGGATGTTAGAGGACCTGTGGTTTGTATCAGTTTCAGAAACAGAGTTGAACTAGATATGGTCCGTGTGTAGGAAACACAGTTCTTTTGTTCTGAGCACACTCACGTTTCCCTCTGTATTAGAGATTCTAGAAAGCAAGAGCGTGATTCTTGCTCTAAAGCAGAGTGTGTTTCATGGATGAGAACTGTGCCCTGTGTTTCCCTTCAGAAACGGAGTTAAATGGCAGGCTCTGTGTCTTCCTTCAAGCAAGAGTTTGTTTCAGGTAAACGCAGTCACTTTTCAGCTCAAAGGAAGCTACATTGTTCACAAAGGCACACGTTTCTTGCTCTTAACTGAAACGCATTGGATGTTTGAGGTGTTGTGGATTCTATCAGTTTCAGAAACAGAGTTGAACTAGATATGGTCCGTGTGTGTAGGAAACACAGTTCTTTTGTTCTGAGCACACTCACGTTTCCCTCTGTATTAGAGACTCTAGAAAGCAAGAGCGTGCTTCTTGTTCTAAAGCAGAGTGTGTTTCATGGATGAGAACTGTGCCCTGTGTTTCCCTTCAGAAACGGAGTTAAATGCCAGGCGTGTGTCTTCCTACAAGCAAGACTTCGTTTCAGGTAAACGCAGTCACTTTTCAGCTCAAAAGAAGCTACATTGTTCACGAATCTCACACGTTTCTCCCTCTTAATTGAAAAGCATTGGATGTTAGAGGACCTGTGGTTTTTACCAGTTTCAGAAACAGAGTTGAACTAGATATGGTCCGTGTGTAGGAAACACAGTTCTTTTGTTCTGAGCACACTCACGTTTCCCTCTGTATTAGAGACTCTAGAAAGCAAGAGCGTGCTTCTTGCTCTAAAGCAGAGTGTGTTTCATAGATGAGAACTGTGCCGTGTGTTTCCCTTCAGAAACGGAGTTAAATGCCAGGTGTGTGTCTTCCTACAAGCAAGACTTCGTTTCAGGTAAACGCAGTCACTTTTCAGCTCAAAGGAAGCTACATTGTTCACAAAGCTCACACGTTTCTCGCTCTTAACTGAAAAGCATTGGATGTTAGAGGACCTGTGGTTTGTATCAGTTTCAGAAACAGAGTTGAACTAGATATTGTCCGTGTGTAGGAAACACAGTTCTTTTGTTCTGAGCACACTCACGTTTCCCTCTGTATTAGAGATTCTAGAAAGCAAGAGCGTGATTCTTGCTCTAAAGCAGAGTGTGTTTCATGGATGAGAACTGTGCCCTGTGTTTCCCTTCAGAAACGGAGTTAAATGGCAGGCTCTGTGTCTTCCTTCAAGCAAGAGTTCGTTTCAGGTAAACGCAGTCACTTTTCAGCTCAAAGGAAGCTACATTGTTCACAAAGGTCACACGTTTCTCGCTCTTAACTGAAACGCATTGGATGTTTGAGGTGTTGTGGATTCTATCAGTTTCAGAAACAGAGTTGAACTAGATATGGTCCGTGTGTGTAGGAAACACAGTTCTTTTGTTCTGAGCACACTCACGTTTCCCTCTGTATTAGAGACTCTAGAATGCAAGAGCGTGCTTCTTGTTCTAAAGCAGAGTGTGTTTCATGGATGAGAACTGTGCCCTGTGTTTCCCTTCAGAAACGGAGTTAAATGCCAGGCGTGTGTCTTCCTACAAGCAAGACTTCGTTTCAGGTAAACGCAGTCACTTTTCAGCTCAAAAGAAGCTACATTGTTCACGAAGCTCACACGTTTCTCCCTCTTAATTGAAAAGCATTGGATGTTAGAGGACCTGTGGTTTTCACCAGTTTCAGAAACAGAGTTGAACTAGATATGGTCTGTGTGTAGGAAACACAGTTCTTTTGTTCTGAGCACACTCACGTTTCCCTCTGTATTAGAGACTCTAGAAAGCAAGAGCGTGCTTCTTGCTCTAAAGCAGAGTGTGTTTCATGGATGAGAACTGTGCCGTGTGTTTCCCTTCAGAAACGGAGTTAAATGCCAGGTGTGTGTCTTCCTACAAGCAAGACTTCGTTTCAGGTAAACACAGTCACTTCTCAGATCAAAGGAAGCTACATTGTTCACAAAGCTCACACGTTACTCGCTCTTAATTGAAAAGCATTGGATGTTAGAGGACCTGTGGTTTGTATGAGTTTCAGAAACAGAGTTGAACTAGATATGGTCCATGTGTGTAGGAAACACAGTTCTTTTGTTCTGAGCACACTCACGTTTCCCTCTGTATTAGAGACTCTAGAAAGAAAGAGCATGCTTCTTGCTCTAAAGCAGAGTGTGTTTCATGGATGAGAACTGTGCCCTGTGTTTCCCTTCAGAATTGGAGTTAATTGCCAGAACTGTGTCTTTCTTCAAGCCGGACTTCCTTTCAGGTAAACACAGACACTTTTCAGCTCAAACGAAGCTACATTGTTCACTAAGCTCACAGGTTTCTCGCTCTTAACTGAAAAACATTGGATGTTAGAGGACCTGTGGATTCTATCAGTTTCATAAACAGAGTTGAACTAGATATGGTCCGTGTGTAGGAAACACAGTTCTTTTGTTCTGAGCACACTCACGTTTCCCTCTGTATTAGAAATTCTAGAAAGCAAGAGCGTGATTCTTGCTCTAAAGCAGAGTGTGTTTCATGGATGAGAACTGTGCCCTGTGTTTCCCTTCAGAAACGGAGTTAAATGTCAGGCTCTGTGTCTTCCTTCAAGCAAGAGTTCGTTTCAGGTAAACGCAGTCACTTTTCAGCTCAAAGGAAGCTACATTGTTCACAAAGGTCACACGTTTCTCGCTCTTAACTGAAACGCATTGGATGTTTGAGGTGTTGTGGATTCTATCAGTTTCAGAAACAGAGTTGAACTAGATATGGTCCGTGTGTGTAGGAAACACAGTTCTTTTGTTCTGAGCACACTCACGTTTCCCTCTGTATTAGAGACTCTAGAAAGCAAGAGCGTGCTTCTTGCTCTAAAGCAGAGTGTGTTTCATGGATGAGAACTGTGCCGTGTGTTTCCCTTCAGAAACGGAGTTAAATGCCAGGCATGTGTCTTCCTACAAGCAAGACTTCGTTTCAGGTAAACGCAGTCACTTTTCAGCTCAAAAGAAGCTACATTGTTCACGAAGCTCACACGTTTCTCCCTCTTAATTGAAAAGCATTGGATGTTAGAGGACCTGTGGTTTTTACCAGTTTCAGAAACAGAGTTGAACTAGATATGGTCCGTGTGGATGAAACACAGTTCTTTTGTTCTGAGCACACTCACGTTTCCCTCTGTATTAGAGACTCTAAAAAGCAAGAGCGTGCTTCTTGCTCTAAAGCAGAGTGTGTTTCATGGATGAGAACTGTGCCGTGTGTTTCCCTTCAGAAACGGAGTTAAATGCCAGGTGTGTGTCTTCCTACAAGCAAGACTTCGTTTCAGGTAAACACAGTCACTTTTCACCTCAAAGGATGCTACATTGTTCACGCAACTCACACGTTTCTCGCTCTTAAGTGAAAAGCACTGGATGTTAGAGGACCTGTGGTTTGTATCAGTTTCAGAAACAGAGTTGAACTAGATATGGTCTGTGAGTGTAGAAAACACCGTTCTTTTGTTCTGAGCACACTCACATTTCCCTCTGTATTAGAGATTCTAGAAATCAAGAGCGTGCTTCTTGCTCTAAAGCTGAGTGTGTTTCATGGATGAGAACTGTGCCCTGTGTTTCCCTTCAGAAACGGAGTTGAATGCCAGGTGTGTGTCTTCCTTCAAGCAAGACTTCGTTTCAGGTAAACACAGTCACTTCTCGGATCAAAGGAAGCTACATTGTTCACAAAGCTCACACGTTTCTCGCTCTTAACTGAAAAGCATTGGATGTTAGAGGACCTGTGGTTTGTATGAGTTTCAGAAACAGAGTTGAACTAGATATGGTCCATGTGTGTAGGAAACACAGTTCTTTTGTTCTGAGCACACTCATGTTTCCCTCTGTATTAGAGACTCTAGAAAGAAAGAGCATTCTTCTTGCTCTAAAGCAGAGTGTGTTTCATTGATGAGAACTGTGCCCTGTGTTTCCCTTCAGAATCGGAGTTAATTGCCAGAACTGTGTCTTTCTTCAAGCTGGACTTCCTTTCAGGTAAACACAGACACTTTTAAGCTCAAACGAAGCTACATTGTTCACTAGGCTCACAGGTTTCTCGCTCTTAACTGAAAAACATTGGATGTTAGAGGACCTGTGGATTCTATCAGTTTCATAAACAGAGTTGAACTAGATATGGTCCGTGTGTGTAGGAAACACAGTTCTTTTGTTCTGAGCACACTCACGTTTCCCTCTGTATTAGAGATTCTAGAAAGCAAGAGCGTGCTTTTTGCTCTAAAGCAGAATGTGTTTCATGCATGAGAACTGTGCCGTGTGTTTCCCTTCAGAAATGGAGTTAAATGCCAGGCTCTGTGTCTTTTTCAAGCAAGACTTCATTTCAGGTAAACGCAGTCATTTTTCAGCTCAAGCGAAGCTACATTGTTCACGAAGCTCACACGTTTCTCGCTCTTAACTGAAAAGCATTGGATGTTCGAGGACCTGTGGTTTGTTTCAGTTTCAGAAAGAGAGTTGAACTAGATATTGTTCGTGTATGTAGGAAACACCGTTCTTTTGTTCTCAGCACACTCACGTTTCCCTCTGTATTAGAACTCTAGAAATCAAGAGCGTGCTTCTTGCTCTAAAGCAGAGTGTGTTTCATGGATGAGAACTGTGCCGTGTGTTTCCCTTCAGAAACGGAGTTAAATGGCAGGCTCTGTGTCTTCCTTCAAGCAAGACTTCGTTTCAGGTAAACGCAGTCACTTTTCAGCTCAAAGGAAGCTACATTGTTCACAAAGCTCACACGTTTCTCGCTCTTAACTGAAAAGCATTGGATGTTAGAGGACCTGTGGTTTGTATCAGTTTCAGAAACAGAGTTGAACTAGATATGGTCCGTGTGTAGGAAACACAGTTCTTTTGTTCTGAGCACACTCACGTTTCCCTCTGTATTAGAGATTCTAGAAAGCAAGAGCGTGATTCTTGCTCTAAAGCAGAGTGTGTTTCATGGATGAGAACTGTGCCCTGTGTTTCCCTTCAGAAACGGAGTTAAATGGCAGGCTCTGTGTCTTCCTTCAAGCAAGAGTTCGTTTCAGGTAAACGCAGTCACTTTTCAGCTCAAAGGAAGCTACATTGTTCACAAAGGTCACACGTTTCTCGCTCTTAACTGAAACGCATTGGATGTTTGAGGTGTTGTGGATTCTATCAGTTTCAGAAACAGAGTTGAACTAGATATGGTCCGTGTGTGTAGGAAACACAGTTCTTTTGTTCTGAGCACACTCACGTTTCCCTCTGTATTAGAGACTCTAGAAAGCAAGAGCGTGCTTCTTGCTCTAAAGCAGAGTGTGTTTCATGGATGAGAACTGTGCCCTGTGTTTCCCTTCAGAAACGGAGTTAAATGCCAGGCATGTGTCTTCCTACAAGCAAGACTTCGTTTCAGGTACACGCAGTCACTTTTCAGCTCGAAAGATGCTACATTGTTTACGAAGCTCACACGTTTCTCGCTCTTAACTGAAACGCATTGGATGTTTGAGGTGTTGTGGATTCTATCAGTTTCAGAAACAGAGTTGAACTAGATATGGTCCGTGTGTGTAGGAAACACAGTTCTTTTGTTCTGAGCACACTCACGTTTCCCTCTGTATTAGAGACTCTAGAAAGCAAGAGCTTGCTTCTTGCTCTAAAGCAGAGTGTGTTTCATGGATGAGAACTGTGCCCTGTGTTTCCCTTCAGAAACGGAGTTAAATGCCAGGCGTGTGTCTTCCTACAAGCAAGACTTCGTTTCAGGTAAACGCAGTCACTTTTCAGCTCAAAAGAAGCTACATTGGTCACGAAGCTCACACGTTTCTCCCTCTTAATTGAAAAGCATTGGATGTTAGAGGACCTGTGGTTTTTACCAGTTTCAGAAACAGAGTTGAACTAGATATGGTCCGTGTGTGTAGGAAACACAGTTCTTTTGTTCTGAGCACACTCACGTTTCCCTCTGTATTAGAGATTCTAGAAAGCAAGAGCGTGCTTTTTGCTCTAAAGCAGAATGTGTTTCATGCATGAGAACTGTGCCGTGTGTTTCCCTTCAGAAATGGAGTTAAATGCCAGGCTCTGTGTCTTTTTCAAGCAAGACTTCGTTTCAGGTAAACGCAGTCATTTTTCAGCTCAAGCGAAGCTACATTGTTCACGAAGCTCACACGTTTCTCGCTCTTAACTGAAAAGCATTGGATGTTCGAGGACCTGTGGTTTGTTTCAGTTTCAGAAAGAGAGTTGAACTAGATATTGTTCGTGTATGTAGGAAACACCGTTCTTTTGTTCTCAGCACACTCACGTTTCCCTCTGTATTAGAACTCTAGAAATCAAGAGCGTGCTTCTTGCTCTAAAGCAGAGTGTGTTTCATGGATGAGAACTGTGCCGTGTGTTTCCCTTCAGAAACGGAGTTAAATGGCAGGCTCTGTGTCTTCCTTCAAGCAAGACTTCGTTTCAGGTAAACGCAGTCACTTTTCAGCTCAAAGGAAGCTACATTGTTCACAAAGCTCACACGTTTCTCGCTCTTAACTGAAAAGCATTGGATGTTAGAGGACCTGTGGTTTGTATCAGTTTCAGAAACAGAGTTGAACTAGATATGGTCCGTGTGTAGGAAACACAGTTCTTTTGTTCTGAGCACACTCACGTTTCCCTCTGTATTAGAGATTCTAGAAAGCAAGAGCGTGATTCTTGCTCTAAAGCAGAGTGTGTTTCATGGATGAGAACTGTGCCCTGTGTTTCCCTTCAGAAACGGAGTTAAATGTCAGGCTCTGTGTCTTCCTTCAAGCAAGAGTTCGTTTCAGGTAAACGCAGTCACTTTTCAGCTCAAAGGAAGCTACATTGTTCACAAAGGTCACACGTTTCTCGCTCTTAACTGAAACGCATTGGATGTTTGAGGTGTTGTGGATTCTATCAGTTTCAGAAACAGAGTTGAACTAGATATGGTCCGTGTGTGTAGGAAACACAGTTCTTTTGTTCTGAGCACACTCACGTTTCCCTCTGTATTAGAGACTCTAGAAAGCAAGAGCGTGCTTCTTGCTCTAAAGCAGAGTGTGTTTCATGGATGAGAATTGTGCCCTGTGTTTCCCTTCAGAAACGGAGTTAAATGCCAGGCATGTGTCTTCCTACAAGCAAGACTTCGTTTCAGGTAAACGCAGTCACTTTTCAGCTCGAAAGAAGCTACATTGTTTACGAAGCTCACACGTTTCTCGCTCTTAACTGAAACGCATTGGATGTTTGAGGTGTTGTGGATTCTATCAGTTTCAGAAACAGAGTTGAACTAGATATGGTCCGTGTGTGTAGGAAACACAGTTCTTTTGTTCTGAGCACACTCACGTTTCCCTCTGTATTAGAGACTCTAGAAAGCAAGAGCTTGCTTCTTGCTCTAAAGCAGAGTGTGTTTCATGGATGAGAACTGTGCCCTGTGTTTCCCTTCAGAAACGGAGTTAAATGCCAGGCGTGTGTCTTCCTACAAGCAAGACTTCGTTTCAGGTAAACGCAGTCACTTTTCAGCTCAAAAGAAGCTACATTGGTCACGAAGCTCACACGTTTCTCCCTCTTAATTGAAAAGCATTGGATGTTAGAGGACCTGTGGTTTTTACCAGTTTAGAAACAGAGTTGAACTAGATATGGTCCGTGTGTAGGAAACACAGTTCTTTTGTTCTGAGCACACTCACGTTTCCCTCTGTATTAGAGACTCTAGAAAGCAAGAGGGTGCTTCTTGCTCTAAAGCAGAGTGTGTTTCATGGATGAGAACTGTGCCGTGTGTTTCCCTTCAGAAACGGAGTTAAATGCCAGGTGTGTGTCTTCCTACAAGCAAGACCTCGTTTCAGGTAAACGCAGTCACTTTTCACCTCAAAGGATGCTACATTGTTCACGCAACTCACATGTTTCTAGCTCTTAACTGAAAAGCATTGGATGTTTGAAGACCTGTGGATACTATCAGTTTCAGAAACAGAGTTGAACTAGATATGGTCCGTGTGTGTAGGAAACACAGTTCTTTTGTTCTGAGCACACTCACGTTTCCCTCTGTATTATAGATTCTAGAAATCAAGAGCGTGCTTCTTGCTCTAAAGCAGAGTGTGTTTCATGGATGAGAACTGTGCCGTGTGTTTCCCTTCAGAAACGGAGTTAAATGCCAAGCTCTGTGTCTTCCTTCAAGCAAGCCTTCGTTTCAGGTAAACACAGTCACTTCTCAGATCAAAGGAAGCTACATTGTTCACAAAGATCACACGTTTCTCGCTCTTAATTGAAAAGCATTGGATGTTAGAGGACCTGTGGTTTGTATGAGTTTCAGAAACAGAGTTGAACTAGATATGGTCCATGTGTGTAGGAAACACAGTTCTTTTGTTCTGAGCACACTCACGTTTCCCTCTGTATTAGAGACTCTAGAAAGAAAGAGCATGCTTCTTGCTCTAAAGCAGAGTGTGTTTCATGGATGAGAACTGTGCCCTGTGTTTCCCTTCAGAATCGGAGTTAATTGCCAGAACTGTGTCTTTCTTCAAGCCGGACTTCCTTTCAGGTAAACGCAGTCACTTTTCAGCTCAAACGAAGCTACATTGTTCACTAAGCTCACAGGTTTCTCGCTCTTAACTGAAAAACATTGGATGTTAGAGGACCTGTGGATTCTATCAGTTTCATAAACAGAGTTGAACTAGATATGGTCCGTGTGTGTAGGAAACACATTTCTTTGTTCTGAGCACACTCACGTTTCCCTCTGTATTAGAGATTCTAGAAAGCAAGAGCGTGCTTCTTGCTCTAAAGCAGAATGTGTTTCATGCATGAGAACTGTGCCGTGTGTTTCCCTTCAGAAATGGAGTTAAATGCCAGGCTCTGTGTCTTTCTTCAAGGAAGACTTCGTTTCAGGTAAACGCAGTCATTTTTCAGCTCAAGCGAAGCTACATTGTTCACGAAGCTCACACGTTTCTCGCTCTTAACTGAAAAGCATTGGATGTTCGATGGCCTGTGGTTTGTTTCAGTTACAGAAAGAGAGTTGAACTAGATATTGTTCGTGTATGTAGGAAACACCGTTCTTTTGTTCTCAGCACACTCACGTTTCCCTCTGTATTAGAACTCTAGAAATCAAGAGCGTGCTTCTTGCTCTAAAGCAGAGTGTGTTTCATGGATGAGAACTGTGCCGTGTGTTTCCCTTCAGAAACGGAGTTAAATGGCAGGCTCTGTGTCTTTCTTCAAGCAAGACTTCGTTTCAGGTAAACGCAGTCACTTTTCAGCTCAAAGGAAGCTACATTGTTCACAAAGCTCACACGTTTCTCGCTCTTAACTGAAAAGCATTGGATGTTAGAGGACCTGTGGTTTGTATCAGTTTCAGAAACAGAGTTGAACTAGATATGGTCCGTGTGTAGGAAACACAGTTCTTTTGTTCTGAGCACACTCACGTTTCCCTCTGTATTAGAGATTCTAGAAAGCAAGAGCGTGATTCTTGCTCTAAAGCAGAGTGTGTTTCATGGATGAGAACTGTGCCCTGTGTTTCCCTTCAGAAACGGAGTTAAATGGCAGGCTCTGTGTCTTCCTTCAAGCAAGAGTTTGTTTCAGGTAAACGCAGTCACTTTTCAGCTCAAAGGAAGCTACATTGTTCACAAAGGCACACGTTTCTTGCTCTTAACTGAAACGCATTGGATGTTTGAGGTGTTGTGGATTCTATCAGTTTCAGAAACAGAGTTGAACTAGATATGGTCCGTGTGTGTAGGAAACACAGTTCTTTTGTTCTGAGCACACTCACGTTTCCCTCTGTATTAGAGACTCTAGAAAGCAAGAGCGTGCTTCTTGTTCTAAAGCAGAGTGTGTTTCATGGATGAGAACTGTGCCCTGTGTTTCCCTTCAGAAACGGAGTTAAATGCCAGGCGTGTGTCTTCCTACAAGCAAGACTTCGTTTCAGGTAAACGCAGTCACTTTTCAGCTCAAAAGAAGCTACATTGTTCACGAATCTCACACGTTTCTCCCTCTTAATTGAAAAGCATTGGATGTTAGAGGACCTGTGGTTTTTACCAGTTTCAGAAACAGAGTTGAACTAGATATGGTCCGTGTGTAGGAAACACAGTTCTTTTGTTCTGAGCACACTCACGTTTCCCTCTGTATTAGAGACTCTAGAAAGCAAGAGCGTGCTTCTTGCTCTAAAGCAGAGTGTGTTTCATAGATGAGAACTGTGCCGTGTGTTTCCCTTCAGAAACGGAGTTAAATGCCAGGTGTGTGTCTTCCTACAAGCAAGACTTCGTTTCAGGTAAACGCAGTCACTTTTCAGCTCAAAGGAAGCTACATTGTTCACAAAGCTCACACGTTTCTCGCTCTTAACTGAAAAGCATTGGATGTTAGAGGACCTGTGGTTTGTATCAGTTTCAGAAACAGAGTTGAACTAGATATTGTCCGTGTGTAGGAAACACAGTTCTTTTGTTCTGAGCACACTCACGTTTCCCTCTGTATTAGAGATTCTAGAAAGCAAGAGCGTGATTCTTGCTCTAAAGCAGAGTGTGTTTCATGGATGAGAACTGTGCCCTGTGTTTCCCTTCAGAAACGGAGTTAAATGGCAGGCTCTGTGTCTTCCTTCAAGCAAGAGTTCGTTTCAGGTAAACGCAGTCACTTTTCAGCTCAAAGGAAGCTACATTGTTCACAAAGGTCACACGTTTCTCGCTCTTAACTGAAACGCATTGGATGTTTGAGGTGTTGTGGATTCTATCAGTTTCAGAAACAGAGTTGAACTAGATATGGTCCGTGTGTGTAGGAAACACAGTTCTTTTGTTCTGAGCACACTCACGTTTCCCTCTGTATTAGAGACTCTAGAATGCAAGAGCGTGCTTCTTGTTCTAAAGCAGAGTGTGTTTCATGGATGAGAACTGTGCCCTGTGTTTCCCTTCAGAAACGGAGTTAAATGCCAGGCGTGTGTCTTCCTACAAGCAAGACTTCGTTTCAGGTAAACGCAGTCACTTTTCAGCTCAAAAGAAGCTACATTGTTCACGAAGCTCACACGTTTCTCCCTCTTAATTGAAAAGCATTGGATGTTAGAGGACCTGTGGTTTTCACCAGTTTCAGAAACAGAGTTGAACTAGATATGGTCTGTGTGTAGGAAACACAGTTCTTTTGTTCTGAGCACACTCACGTTTCCCTCTGTATTAGAGACTCTAGAAAGCAAGAGCGTGCTTCTTGCTCTAAAGCAGAGTGTGTTTCATGGATGAGAACTGTGCCGTGTGTTTCCCTTCAGAAACGGAGTTAAATGCCAGGTGTGTGTCTTCCTACAAGCAAGACTTCGTTTCAGGTAAACACAGTCACTTCTCAGATCAAAGGAAGCTACATTGTTCACAAAGCTCACACGTTACTCGCTCTTAATTGAAAAGCATTGGATGTTAGAGGACCTGTGGTTTGTATGAGTTTCAGAAACAGAGTTGAACTAGATATGGTCCATGTGTGTAGGAAACACAGTTCTTTTGTTCTGAGCACACTCACGTTTCCCTCTGTATTAGAGACTCTAGAAAGAAAGAGCATGCTTCTTGCTCTAAAGCAGAGTGTGTTTCATGGATGAGAACTGTGCCCTGTGTTTCCCTTCAGAATCGGAGTTAATTGCCAGAACTGTGTCTTTCTTCAAGCCGGACTTCCTTTCAGGTAAACACAGACACTTTTCAGCTCAAACGAAGCTACATTGTTCACTAAGCTCACAGGTTTCTCGCTCTTAACTGAAAAACATTGGATGTTAGAGGACCTGTGGATTCTATCAGTTTCATAAACAGAGTTGAACTAGATATGGTCCGTTTGTAGGAAACACAGTTCTTTTGTTCTGAGCACACTCACGTTTCCCTCTGTATTAGAGACTCTAGAAAGCAAGAGCGTGCTTCTTGCTCTAAAGCAGAGTGTGTTTCATGGATGAGAACTGTGCCCTGTGTTTCCCTTCAGAAACGGAGTTAAATGCCAGGCATGTGTCTTCCTACAAGCAAGACTTCGTTTCAGGTAAACGCAGTCACTTTTCAGCTCAAAAGAAGCTACATTGTTCACGAAGCTCACACGTTTCTCCCTCTTAATTGAAAAGCATTGGATGTTAGAGGACCTGTGGTTTTCACCAGTTTCAGAAACAGAGTTGAACTAGATATGGTCCGTGTGTAGGAAACACAGTTCTTTTGTTCTGAGCACACTCACGTTTCCCTCTGTATTAGAGACTCTAGAAAGCAAGAGCGTGATTCTTGCTCTAAAGCAGAGTGTGTTTCATAGATGAGAACTGTGCCGTGTGTTTCCCTTCAGAAACGGAGTTAAATGCCAGGTGTGTGTCTTCCTACAAGCAAGACTTCCTTTCAGGTAAACGCAGTCACTTTTCACCTCAAAGGATGCTACATTGTTCACGCAACTCACATGTTTCTAGCTCTTAACTGAAATGCATTGGATGTTTGAGGACCTGTGGATTCTATCAGTTTCAGAAACAGAGTTGAACTAGATATGGTCCGTGTGTGTAGGAAACACAGTTCTTTTGTTCTGAGCACACACACGTTTCCCTCTGTATTATAGATTCTAGAAATCAAGAGCGTGCTTCTTGCTCTAAAGCTGAGTGTGTTTCATGGATGAGAACTGTGCCGTGTGTTTCCCTTCAGAAACGGAGTTAAATGCCAAGCTCTGTGTCTTCCTTCAAGCAAGCCTTCGTTTCAGGTAAACACAGACACTTCTCGGATCAAAGGAAGCTACATTGTTCACAAAGCTCACACGTTTCTCGCTCTTAATTGAAAAGCATTGGATGTTAGAGGACCTGTGGTTTGTATGAGTTTCAGAAACAGAGTTGAACTAGATATGGTCCATGTGTGTAGGAAACACAGTTCTTTTGTTCTGAGCACACTCACGTTTCCCTCTGTATTAGAGACTCTAGAAAGAAAGAGCATGCTTCTTGCTCTAAAGCAGAGTGTGTTTCATGGATGAGAACTGTGCCCTGTGTTTCCCTTCAGAATCGGAGTTAATTGCCAGAACTGTGTCTTTCTTCAAGCCGGACTTCCTTTCAGGTAAACACAGACACTTTTCAGCTCAAACGAAGCTACATTGTTCACTAAGCTCACAGGTTTCTCGCTCTTAACTGAAAAACATTGGATGTTAGAGGACATGTGGATTCTATCAGTTTCATAAACAGAGTTGAACTAGATATGGTCCGTGTGTAGGAAACACAGTTCTTTTGTTCTGAGCACACTCACGTTTCCCTCTGTATTAGAAATTCTAGAAAGCAAGAGCGTGATTCTTGCTCTAAAGCAGAGTGTGTTTCATGGATGAGAACTGTGCCCTGTGTTTCCCTTCAGAAACGGAGTTAAATGTCAGGCTCTGTGTCTTCCTTCAAGCAAGAGTTCGTTTCAGGTAAACGCAGTCACTTTTCAGCTCAAAGGAAGCTACATTGTTCACAAAGGTCACACGTTTCTCGCTCTTAACTGAAACGCATTGGATGTTTGAGGTGTTGTGGATTCTATCAGTTTCAGAAACAGAGTTGAACTAGATATGGTCCGTGTGTGTAGGAAACACAGTTCTTTTGTTCTGAGCACACTCACGTTTCCCTCTGTATTAGAGACTCTAGAAAGAAAGAGCATGCTTCTTGCTCTAAAGCAGAGTGTGTTTCATGGATGAGAACTGTGCCCTGTGTTTCCCTTCAGAATCGGAGTTAATTGCCAGAACTGTGTCTTTCTTCAAGCCGGACTTCCTTTCAGGTAAACACAGACACTTTTCAGCTCAAACGAAGCTACATTGTTCACTAGGCTCACAGGTTTCTCGCTCTTAACTGAAAAACATTGGATGTTAGAGGACCTGTGGATTCTATCAGTTTCATAAACAGAGTTGAACTAGATATGGTCCGTGTGTGTAGGAAACACAGTTCTTTGTTCTGAGCACACTCACGTTTCCCTCTGTATTAGAGATTCTAGAAAGCAAGAGCTTGCTTCTTGCTCTAAAGCAGAATGTGTTTCATGCATGAGAACTGTGCAGTGTGTTTCCCTTCAGAAATGGAGTTAAATGCCAGGCTCTGTGTCTTTCTTCAAGCAAGACTTCGTTTCAGGTAAACGCAGTCATTTTTCAGCTCAAGGGAAGCTCCATTGTTCACGAAGCTCACACGTTTCTCGCTCTTAACTGAAAAGCATTGGATGTTCGAGGACCTGTGGTTTGTTTCACTTTTAGAAAGAGAGTTGAACTAGATATTGTTCGTGTATGTAGGAAACACCGTTCTTTTGTTCTCAGCACACTCACGTTTCCCTCTGTATTAGAACACTAGAAATCAAGAGCGTGCTTCTTGCTCTAAAGCAGAGTGTGTTTCATGGATGAGAACTGTGCCGTGTGTTTCCCTTCAGAAACGGAGTTAAATGCCAGGTGTGTGTCTTCCTACAAGCAAGACTTCGTTTCAGGTAAACACAGTCACTTCTCAGATCAAAGGAAGCTACATTGTTCACAAAGCTCACACGTTACTCGCTCTTAATTGAAAAGCATTGGATGTTAGAGGACCTGTGGTTTGTATGAGTTTCAGAAACAGAGTTGAACTAGATATGGTCCATGTGTGTAGGAAACACAGTTCTTTTGTTCTGAGCACACTCACGTTTCCCTCTGTATTAGAGACTCTAGAAAGAAAGAGCATGCTTCTTGCTCTAAAGCAGAGTGTGTTTCATGGATGAGAACTGTGCCCTGTGTTTCCCTTCAGAATCGGAGTTAATTGCCAGAACTGTGTCTTTCTTCAAGCCGGACTTCCTTTCAGGTAAACACAGACACTTTTAAGCTCAAACGAAGCTACATTGTTCACTAAGCTCACAGGTTTCTCGCTCTTAACTGAAAAACATTGGATGTTAGAGGACCTGTGGATTCTATCAGTTTCATAAACAGAGTTGAACTAGATATGGTCCGTTTGTAGGAAACACAGTTCTTTTGTTCTGAGCACACTCACGTTTCCCTCTGTATTAGAGACTCTAGAAAGCAAGAGCCTGCTTCTTGCTCTAAAGCAGAGTGTGTTTCATGGATGAGAACTGTGCCCTGTGTTTCCCTTCAGAAACGGAGTTAAATGCCAGGCATGTGTCTTCCTACAAGCAAGACTTCGTTTCAGGTAAACGCAGTCACTTTTCAGCTCAAAAGAAGCTACATTGTTCACGAAGCTCACACGTTTCTCCCTCTTAATTGAAAAGCATTGGATGTTAGAGGACCTGTGGTTTTCACCAGTTTCAGAAACAGAGTTGAACTAGATATGGTCCGTGTGTAGGAAACACAGTTCTTTTGTTCTGAGCACACTCACGTTTCCCTCTGTATTAGAGACTCTAGAAAGCAAGAGCGTGATTCTTGCTCTAAAGCAGAGTGTGTTTCATAGATGAGAACTGTGCCGTGTGTTTCCCTTCAGAAACGGAGTTAAATGCCAGGTGTGTGTCTTCCTACAAGCAAGACTTCCTTTCAGGTAAACGCAGTCACTTTTCACCTCAAAGGATGCTACATTGTTCACGCAACTCACATGTTTCTAGCTCTTAACTGAAATGCATTGGATGTTTGAGGACCTGTGGATTCTATCAGTTTCAGAAACAGAGTTGAACTAGATATGGTCCGTGTGTTTAGGAAACACAGTTCTTTTGTTCTGAGCACACACACGTTTCCCTCTGTATTATAGACTCTAGAAATCAAGAGCGTGCTTCTTGCTCTAAAGCTGAGTGTGTTTCATGGATGAGAACTGTGCCGTGTGTTTCCCTTCAGAAACGGAGTTAAATGCCAAGCTCTGTGTCTTCCTTCAAGCAAGCCTTCGTTTCAGGTAAACACAGACACTTCTCGGATCAAAGGAAGCTACATTGTTCACGAAGCTCACACGTTTCTCGCTCTTAATTGAAAAGCATTGGATGTTAGAGGACCTGTGGTTTGTATGAGTTTCAGAAACAGAGTTGAACTAGATATGGTCCATGTGTGTAGGAAACACAGTTCTTTTGTTCTGAGCACACTCACGTTTCCCTCTGTATTAGAGACTCTAGAAAGAAAGAGCATGCTTCTTGCTCTAAAGCAGAGTGTGTTTCATGGATGAGAACTGTGCCCTGTGTTTCCCTTCAGAATCGGAGTTAATTGCCAGAACTGTGTCTTTCTTCAAGCCGGACTTCCTTTCAGGTAAACACAGACACTTTTCAGCTCAAACGAAGCTACATTGTTCACTAAGCTCACAGGTTTCTCGCTCTTAACTGAAAAACATTGGATGTTAGAGGACATGTTGATTCTATCAGTTTCAGAAACAGAGTTGAACTACATATGGTCCGTGTGTAGGAAACACAGTTCTTTTGTTCTGAGCACACTCACGTTTCCCTCTGTATTAGAAATTCTAGAAAGCAAGAGCGTGATTCTTGCTCTAAAGCAGAGTGTGTTTCATGGATGAGAACTGTGCCCTGTGTTTCCCTTCAGAAACGGAGTTAAATGTCAGGCTCTCTGTCTTCCTTCAAGCAAGAGTTCGTTTCAGGTAAACGCAGTCACTTTTCAGCTCAAAGGAAGCTACATTGTTCACAAAGGTCACACGTTTCTCGATCTTAACTGAAACGCATTGGATGTTTGAGGTGTTGTGGATTCTATCAGTTTCAGAAACAGAGTTGAACTAGATATGGTCCGTGTGTGTAGGAAACACAGTTCTTTTGTTCTGAGCACACTCACGTTTCCCTCTGTATTAGCGACTCTAGAAAGAAAGAGCATGCTTCTTGCTCTAAAGCAGAGTGTGTTTCATGGATGAGAACTGTGCCCTGTGTTTCCCTTCAGAATCGGAGTTAATTGCCAGAACTGTGTCTTTCTTCAAGCCGGACTTCCTTTCAGGTAAACACAGACACTTTTCAGCTCAAACGAAGCTACATTGTTCACTAGGCTCACAGGTTTCTCGCTCTTAACTGAAAAACATTGGATGTTAGAGGACCTGTGGATTCTATCAGTTTCATAAACAGAGTTGAACTAGATATGGTCCGTGTGTGTAGGAAACACAGTTCTTTGTTCTGAGCACACTCACGTTTCCCTCTGTATTAGAGGTTCTAGAAAGCAAGAGCGTGCTTCTTGCTCTAAAGCAGAATGTGTTTCATGCATGAGAACTGTGCCGTGTGTTTCCCTTCAGAAATGGAGTTAAATGCCAGGCTCTGTGTCTTTCTTCAAGCAAGACTTCGTTTCAGGTAAACGCAGTCATTTTTCAGCTCAAGGGAAGCTCCATTGTTCACGAAGCTCACACGTTTCTCGCTCTTAACTGAAAAGCATGGGATGTTCGAGGACCTGTGGTTTGTTTCAGTTTTAGAAAGAGAGTTGAACTAGATATTGTTCGTGTATGTAGGAAACACCGTTCTTTTGTTCTCAGCACACTCACGTTTCCCTCTGTATTAGAACTCTAGAAATCAAGAGCGTGCTTCTTGCTCTAAAGCAGAGTGTGTTTCATGGATGAGAACTGTGCCGTGTGTTTCCCTTCAGAAACGGAGTTAAATGCCAGGTGTGTGTCTTCCTACAAGCAAGACTTCGTTTCAGGTAAACACAGTCACTTCTCAGATCAAAGGAAGCTACATTGTTCACAAAGCTCACACGTTACTCGCTCTTAATTGAAAAGCATTGGATGTTAGAGGACCTGTGGTTTGTATGAGTTTCAGAAACAGAGTTGAACTAGATATGGTCCATGTGTGTAGGAAACACAGTTCTTTTGTTCTGAGCACACTCACGTTTCCCTCTGTATTAGAGACTCTAGAAAGAAAGAGCATGCTTCTTGCTCTAAAGCAGAGTGTGTTTCATGGATGAGAACTGTGCCCTGTGTTTCCCTTCAGAATCGGAGTTAATTGCCAGAACTGTGTCTTTCTTCAAGCCGGACTTCCTTTCAGGTAAACACAGACACTTTTCAGCTCAAACGAAGCTACATTGTTCACTAAGCTCACAGGTTTCTCGCTCTTAACTGAAAAACATTGGATGTTAGAGGACATGTGGATTCTATCAGTTTCATAAACAGAGTTGAACTAGATATGGTCCGTGTGTAGGAAACACAGTTCTTTTGTTCTGAGCACACTCACGTTTCCCTCTGTATTAGAAATTCTAGAAAGCAAGAGCGTGATTCTTGCTCTAAAGCAGAGTGTGTTTCATGGATGAGAACTGTGCCCTGTGTTTCCCTTCAGAAACGGAGTTAAATGTCAGGCTCTGTGTCTTCCTTCAAGCAAGAGTTCGTTTCAGGTAAACGCAGTCACTTTTCAGCTCAAAGGAAGCTACATTGTTCACAAAGGTCACACGTTTCTCGCTCTTAACTGAAACGCATTGGATGTTTGAGGTGTTGTGGATTCTATCAGTTTCAGAAACAGAGTTGAACTAGATATGGTCCGTGTGTGTAGGAAACACAGTTCTTTTGTTCTGAGCACACTCACGTTTCCCTCTGTATTAGAGACTCTAGAAAGAAAGAGCATGCTTCTTGCTCTAAAGCAGAGTGTGTTTCATGGATGAGAACTGTGCCCTGTGTTTCCCTTCAGAATCGGAGTTAATTGCCAGAACTGTGTTTTTCTTCAAGCCTGACTTCCTTTCAGGTAAACGCAGACACTTTTCAGCTCAAATGAAGCTACATTGTTCACGAAGCTCACAGGTTTCTCGCTCTTAACTGAAAAGCATTGGATGTTAGAGGACCTGTGGATTCTATCAGTTTCATAAACAGAGTTGAACTAGATATGGTCCATGTGTGTAGGAAACACATATCTTTTGTTCTGAGCACACTCACGTTTCCCTCTGTATTATAGATTCTAGAAATCAAGAGCGTGCTTCTTGCTCTAAAGCTGAGTGTGTTTCATGGATGAGAACTGTGCCGTGTGTTTCCCTTCAGAAACGGAGTTGAATGACATGTGTGTGTCTTCCTTCAAGCAAGACATCATTTCAGGTAAACACAGTCACTTCTCGGATCAAAGGAAGCTACATTGTTCACAAAGCTCACACGTTTCTCGCTCTTAACTGAAAAGCATTGGATGTTAGAGGACCTTTGGTTTGTATCAGTTTCAGAAACAGAGTTGAACTAGATATGGTCCATGTGTGTAGGAAACACAGTTCTTTTGTTCTGAGCACACTCACGTTTCCCTCTGTATTAGAGACTCTAGAAAGAAAGAGCATTCTTTTTGCTCTAAAGCAGAGTGTGTTTCATGGATGAGAACTGTGCCCTGTGTTTCCCTTCAGAATCGGAGTTAATTGCCAGAACTGTGTCTTTCTTCAAGCCGGACTTCCTTTCAGGTAAACACAGACACTTTTCAGCTCAAACGAAGCTACATTGTTCACTAGGCTCACAGGTTTCCCGCTCTTAACTGAAAAACATTGGATGTTAGAGGACCTGTGGATTCTATCAGTTTCATAAACAGAGTTGAACTAGATATGGTCCGTGTGTGTAGGAAACACAGTTCTTTGTTCTGAGCACACTCACGTTTCCCTCTGTATTAGAGATTCTAGAAAGCAAGAGCGTGCTTCTTGCTCTAAAGCAGAATGTGTTTCATGCATGAGAACTGTGCCGTGTGTTTCCCTTCAGAAATGGAGTTAAATGCCAGGCTCTGTGTCTTTCTTCAAGCAAGACTTCGTTTCAGGTAAACGCAGTCATTTTTCAGCTCAAGGGAAGCTCCATTGTTCACGAAGCTCACACGTTTCTCGCTCTTAACTGAAAAGCATTGGATGTTCGAGGACCTGTGGTTTGTTTCAGTTTTAGAAAGAGAGTTGAACTATATAGTGTTCGTGTATGTAGGAAACACCGTTCTTTTGTTCTCAGCACACTCACGTTTCCCTCTGTATTAGAACTCTAGAAATCAAGAGCGTGCTTCTTGCTCTAAAGCAGAGTGTGTTTCATGGATGAGAACTGTGCCGTGTGTTTCCCTTCAGAAACGGAGTTAAATGGCAGGCTCTGTGTCTTCCTTCAAGCAAGACTTCGTTTCAGGTAAACGCAGTCACTTTTCAGCTCAAAGGAAGCTACATTGTTCACAAAGCTCACATGTTTCTCGCTCTTAACTGAAAAGCATTGGATGTTAGAGGACCTGTGGTTTGTATCAGTTTCAGAAACAGAGTTGAACTAGATATGGTCCGTGTGTAGGAAACACAGTTCTTTTGTTCTGAGCACACTCACGTTTCCCTCTGTATTAGAGATTCTAGAAAGCAAGAGCGTGATTCTTGCTCTAAAGCAGAGTGTGTTTCATGGATGAGAACTGTGCCCTGTGTTTCCCTTCAGAAACGGAGTTAAATGTCAGGCTCTGTGTCTTCCTTCAAGCAAGAGTTCGTTTCAGGTAAACGCAGTCACTTTTCAGCTCAAAGGAATCTACATTGTTCACAAAGGTCACACGTTTCTCGCTCTTAACTGAAACGCATTGGATGTTTGAGGTGTTGTGGATTCTATCAGTTTCAGAAACAGAGTTGAACTAGATATGGTCCGTGTGTAGGAAACACAGTTCTTTTGTTCTGAGCACACTCACGTTTCCCTCTGTATTAGAGACTCTAGAAAGCAAGAGCGTGCTTCTTGCTCTAAAGCAGAGTGTGTTTCATGGATGAGAACTGTGCCGTGTGTTTCCCTTCAGAAACGGAGTTAAATGCCAGGTGTGTGTCTTTCTACAAGCAAGACTTCGTTTCAGGTAAACGCAGTCACTTTTCACCTCAAAGGATGCTACATTGTTCACGCAACTCACACGTTTCTAGCTCTTAACTGAAAAGCATTGGATGTTTGAGGACCTGTGGATTCTATCAGTTTCAGAAACAGAGTTGAACTAGATATGGTCCGTGTGTGTAGGAAACACAGTTCTTTTGTTCTGAGCACACTCACGTTTCCCTCTGTATTAGAGAATCTACAAATCAAGAGCGTGCTTCTTGCTCTAAAGCAGAGTGTGTTTCATGGATGAGAACTGTCCGTGTGTTTCCCTTCAGAAACGGAGTTAAATGCCAAGCTCTGTGTCTTCCTTCAAGCAAGCCTTCGTTTCAGGTAAACACAGTCACTTCTCAGATCAAAGGAAGCTACATTGTTCACAAAGCTCACACGTATCTCGCTCTTAATTGAAAAGCATTGGATGTTAGAGGACCTGTGGTTTGTATGAGTTTCAGAAACAGAGTTGAACTAGATATGGTCCATGTGTGTAGGAAACACAGTTCTTTTGTTCTGAGCACACTCACGTTTCCCTCTGTATTAGAGACTCTAGAAAGAAAGAGCATGCTTCTTGCTCTAAAGCAGAGTGTGTTTCATGGATGAGAACTGTGCCCTGTGTTTCCCTTCAGAATCGGAGTTAATTGCCAGAACTGTGTCTTTCTTCAAGCCGGACTTCCTTTCAGGTAAACACAGACACTTTTCAGCTCAAACGAAGCTACATTGTTCACTAAGCTCACAGGTTTCTCGCTCTTAACTGAAAAACATTGGATGTTAGAGGACCTGTGGATTCTATCAGTTTCATAAACAGAGTTGAACTAGATATGGTCCGTTTGTAGGAAACACAGTTCTTTTGTTCTGAGCACACTCACGTTTCCCTCTGTATTAGAGACTCTAGAAAGCAAGAGCGTGCTTCTTGCTCTAAAGCAGAGTGTGTTTCATGGATGAGAACTGTGCCCTGTGTTTCCCTTCAGAAACGGAGTTAAATGCCAGGCATGTGTCTTCCTACAAGCAAGACTTCGTTTCAGGTAAACGCAGTCACTTTTCAGCTCAAAAGAAGCTACATAGTTCACGAAGCTCACACGTTTCTCCCTCTTAATTGAAAAGCATTGGATGTTAGAGGACCTGTGGTTTTTACCAGTTTCAGAAACAGAGTTGAACTTGATATGGTCCGTGTGTAGGAAACACAGTTTTTTTGTTCTGAGCACACTCACATTTCCCTCTGTATTAGAGACTCTAGAAAGCAAGAGCGTGCTTCTTGCTCTAAAGCAGAGTGTGTTTCATAGATGAGAACTGTGCCGTGTGTTTCCCTTCAGAAACGGACTTAAATGCCAGGTGTGTGTCTTCCTACAAGCAAGACCTCCTTTCAGGTAAACGCAGTCACTTTTCACCTCAAAGGATGCTACATTGTTCACGCAACTCACATGTTTCTAGCTCTTAACTGAAATGCATTGGATGTTTGAGGACCTGTGGATTCTATCAGTTTCAGAAACAGAGTTGAACTAGATATGGTCCGTGTGTGTAGGAAACACAGTTCTTTTGTTCTGAGCACACTCACGTTTCCCTCTGTATTATAGATTCTAGAAATCAAGAGCGTGCTTCTTGCTCTAAAGCTGAGTGTGTTTCATGGATGAGAACTGTGCCGTGTGTTTCCCTTCAGAAACGGAGTTAAATGCCAAGCTCTGTGTCTTCCTTCAAGCAAGCCTTCGTTTCAGGTAAACACAGTCACTTCTCGGATCAAAGGAAGCTACATTGTTCACGAAGCTCACAGGTTTCTCACTCTTAACTGAAAAGCATTGGATGTTCGAGGACCTGTGGTTTGTACCAGTTTCAGAATCAGAGTTGAACTAGATATTGTTCGTGTATGTAGGAAACACCGTTCTTTTGTTCTCAGCACACTCACGTTTCCCTCTGTATTAGAGACTCTAGAAATCAAGAGCGTGCTTCTTGCTCTAAAGCAGAGTGTGTTTCATGGATGAGAACTGTGCCCTGTGTTTCCCTTCAGAAACGGAGTTAAATGGCAGGCTCTGTGTCTTCCTTCAAGCAAGACTTCGTTTCAGGTAAACGCAGTCACTTTTCAGCTCAAAGGAGGCTACACTGTTCACGAAGCTCACACGTTTCTCGCTCTTAACTGAAAAGCATTGGATGTTAGAGGACCTGTGGTTTGTATCAGTTTCAGAAACAGAGTTGAACTAGATATGGTCCGTGTGTAGGAAACACAGTTCTTTTGTTCTGAGCACACTCACGTTTCCCTCTGTATTAGAGATTCTAGAAAGCAAGAGCGTGATTCTTGCTCTAAAGCAGAGTGTGTTTCATGGATGAGAACTGTGCCCTGTGTTTCCCTTCAGAAACGGAGTTAAATGTCAGGCTCTGTGTCTTCCTTCAAGCAAGAGTTCGTTTCAGGTAAACGCAGTCACTTTTCAGCTCAAAGGAAGCTACATTGTTCACAAAGGTCACACGTTTCTCGCTCTTAACTGAAACGCATTGGATGTTTGAGGTGTTGTGGATTCTATCAGTTTCAGAAACAGAGTTGAACTAGATATGGTCCGTGTGTGTAGGAAACACAGTTCTTTTGTTCTGAGCACACTCACGTTTCCCTCTGTATTAGAGACTCTAGAAAGCAAGAGCGTGCTTCTTGCTCTAAAGCAGAGTGTGTTTCATGGATGAGAACTGTGCCCTGTATTTCCCTTCAGAAACGGAGTTAAATGCCAGGCGTGTGTCTTCCTCCAAGCAAGACTTCGTTTCAGGTAAACGCAGTCACTTTTCAGCTCAAAAGAAGCTACATTGTTCACGAAGCTCACACGTTTCTCCCTCTTAATTGAAAAGCATTGTATGTTAGAGGACCTGTGGTTTTTACCAGTTTCAGAAACAGAGTTGAACTAGATATGGTCCGTGAGTGTAGGAAACACAGTACTTTTGTTCTGATCACACTCAAGTTTCCCTCTGTATAAGAGACTCTAGAAAGCAAGAGCGTGCTTCTTGCTCTAAAGCAGAGTGTGTTTCATGGATGAGAACTGTGCCGTGTGTTTCCCTTCAGAAACGGAGTTAAATGCCAGGTGTGTGTCTTCCTACAAGCAAGACTTCGTTTCAGGTAAACGCAGTCACTTTTCACCTCAAAGGATGCTACATTGTTCACGCAACTCACACGTTTCTAGCTCTTAACTGAAAAGCATTGGATGTTTGAGGACCTGTGGATTCTATCAGTTTCAGAAACAGAGTTGAACTAGATATGGTCCGTGTGTGGGAAACACAGTTCTTTTGTTCTGAGCACAGTCACGTTTCCCTCTGTATTAGAGATTCTAGAAAGCAAGAGAGTGATTCTTGCTCTAAAGCAGAGTGTGTTTCATGGATGAGAACTGTGCTGTGTGTTTCCCTTCAGAAACGGAGTTAAATGCCAGGCTCTGTGTCTACTTCAAGCAAGACTTCGTTTCAGGTAAACGCAGTCACTTTTCAGCTCAAACGAAGCTACATTGTTCACAAAGCTCACACGTTTCTCGCTCTTAACTGAAAAGTATTGGATGTTAGAGGACCTGTGGTTTGTATCAGTTTCAGAAACAGAGTTGAACTAGATATGGTCCGTGTGTGTAGGAAACACAGTTCTTTTGAACTGAGCACACTCACGTTTCCCTCTGTATTAGAGACTCTAGAAATCAAGAGCGTGCTTCTTGCTCTAAAGCAGAGTGTGTTTCATGGATGAGAACTGTGCACTGTGTTTCCCCTCAGAAACGGAGTTAAATGCCAGGCGTGTGTCTTCCTACAAGCAAGACTTCATTTCAGGTAAACGCAGTCACTTTTCAGCTCAAAAGAAGCTACATTGTTCACTAAGCTCACAGGTTTCTCGCTCTTAACTGAAAAACATTGGATGTTAGAGGACCTGTGGATTCTATCAGTTTCATAAACAGAGTTGAACTAGATATGGTCCGTGTGTTTAGGAAACACAGTTCTTTGTTCTGAGCACACTCACGTATCCCTCTGTATATGAGATTCTAGAAAGCAAGAGCGTGCTTCTTGCTCTAAAGCAGAATGTGTTTCATGCATGAGAACTGTGCCGTGTGTTTCCCTTCAGAAATGGAGTTAAATGCCAGGCTCTGTGTCTTTCTTCAAGCAAGACTTCCTTTCAGGTAAACGCAGTCACTTTTCACCTCAAAGGAAGCTACATTGTTCACGAAGCTCACACGTTTCTCGCTCTTAACTGAAAAGCATTGGATGTTAGAGGACCTGTGGTTTGTATCAGTTTCTGAAACAGAGTTGAACTAGATATGGTCCGTGCGTAGGAAACACACTTCTTTTGTTTTGAGCACACTCACGTTTCCCTCTGTATTACAGACTCCAGAAAGCTAGAGCGTGCTTCTTGCTCTAAAACAGAGTGCGTTTCATGGATGAGAACTGTGCCCTGTGTTTCCCTTTAGAAACGGAGTTAAATGCCAGGCGTGTGTCTTCCTACAAGCAAAACATCGTTTCAGGTAAACGCAGTCACTTTTCAGCTCAAACGAAGCTACATTGTTCACGAAGCTCACACGTTTCTCGCTCTTAATAGAAAAGCATTGGATGTTAGAGGACCTGTGGTTTGTATCAGTTTCAGAAACAGAGTTGAACTAGATATGGTCCGTGTGTAGGAAACACACTTCTTTTGTATTGAGCACACTCACGTTTCCCTCTGTATTAGAGACTCTACTAAGCTAGAGCATGCTTCTTGCTCTAAAGCAGAGTGTGTTTCATGGATGAGAACTGTGCCCTGTGTTTCTCTTCAGAATCGGAGTTAATTGCCAGAACTGTGTCTTTCTTCAAGCCGGACTTCCTTTCAGGTAAACACTGACACTTTTCAGCTCAAACGAGCTACATTGTTCACTAAGCTCACAGGTTTCTCGCTCTAAACTGAAAAACATTGGAAGTTAGAGGACCTGTGGTTTGTTTCAGTTTCAGAAAGAGAGTTGAACTAGATATTGTTCGTGTATGTAGGAAACACCGTTCTTTTGTTCTCAGCACACTCACGTTTCCCTCTGTATTAGAGACTCTAGAAATCAAGAGCGTGCTTCTTGCTCTAAAGCAGAGTGTGTTTCATGGATGGGGAACTGTGCCGTGTGTTTCCCTTCAGAAACGGAGTTAAATGGCAGGCTCTGTGTCTTCCTTCAAGCAAGACTTCGTTTCAGGTAAACGCACTCACTTTTCAGCTCAAAGGAAGCTACATTGTTCACAAAGCTCACACGTTTCTCGCTCTTAACTGAAAAGCATTGGATGTTAGAGGACCTGTGGTTTGTATCAGTTTCAGAAACAGAGTTGAACTAGATATGGTCCGTGTGTAGGAAACACAGTTCTTTTGTTTTGAGCACACTCAAGTTTCCCTCTGTATTAGAAACTCTAGAAAGCTAGAGCGTGCTTCTTGCTCTAAAGCAGAGTGTGTTTCATGGATGAGAACTGTGCCGTGAGTTCCCTTCAGAAATGGAGGTAAATGCCAGGCTCTGTGTCTTCCTTCAAGCAAGACTTCGTTTCAGGTAAACGCAGTCACTTTTCAGCTCAAAAGAAGCTACATTGTTCACAAAGCTCACACGTTTCTCACTCTTAACTGAAAAGCATTGGATGTTAGAGGACCTATGGTTTGTATCAGTTTCAGAAACAGAGTTGAACTAGATATGGTCCGTGTGTAGGAAACACACTTCTTTTGTTTTGAGCACACTCACGTTTCCCTCTGTATTAAGACTCTAGAAAGCAAGAGCATGCTTCTTGCTCTAATGCAGAGTGTGTTTCATGGATGAGAACTGTGCCGTGTGTTTCCCTTCAGAAACGGAGTTAAATGCCAGGTGTGTGTATTCCTACAAGCAAGACTTCGTTTCAGGTAAACACAGTCACTTTTCAGCTCAAAGGAAGCCACATTGTTCACAAAGCTCACACGTTTCTCGCTCTTAACTGAAAAGTATTGGATGTTAGAGGACCTGTGGTTTGTATCAGTTTCAGAAACAGAGTTGAACTAGATATGGTCCGTGTGTGTAGGAAACACAGTTCTTTTGTTCTGAGCACACTCACGTTTCCCTCTGTATTAGAGACTCTAGAAGTCAAGAGCGTGCTTCTTGCTCTAAAGTAGAGTGTGTTTCATGGATGAGAACTGTGCCCTGTGTTTCCCTTCAGAAACGGAGTTAAATGCCAGGCGTGTGTCTTTCTACAAGCAAGACATCGTTTCAGGTAAACGCAGTCACTTTTCAGCTCAAAAGAAGCTACATTGTTCACGAAGCTCACACGTTTCTCGCTCTTAACTGAAAAGCATTGGATGTTAGAGGACCTGTGGTTTGTATCAGTTTCAGAAACAGAGTTGAACTAGATATGGTCCGTGTGTAGGAAACACAGTTCTTTTGTTCTGAGCACACTCACGTTTCCCTCTGTATTACAGACTCTAGAAAGCAAGAGCGTGCTTCTTGCTCTAAAGCAGAGTGTGTTTCATGGATGAGAACTGTGCCGTGTGTTTCCCTTCGGAAACGGAGTTAAATGCCAGGTGTGTGTCTTCCTACAAGCAAGACTTCGTTTCAGGTAAACGCAGTCACTTTTCACCTCAAAGAATGCTACATTGTTCCCGCAACTCACACGTTTCTAGCTCTTAACTGAAAAGCATTGGATGTTTGAGGACCTGTGGATTCTATCAGTTTCAGAAACAGAGTTGAACTAGATATGGTCCGTGTGTGTAGGAAACACAGTTCTTTTGTTCTGAGCACACTCACGTTTCCCTCTGTATTATAGATTCTAGAAATCAAGAGCGTGCTTCTTGCTCTAAAGCAGAGTGTGTTTCATGGATGAGAACTGTGCCGAGTGTTTCCCTTCAGAAACGGAGTTAAATGCCAAGCTCTGTGTCTTCCTTCAAGGAAGCCTTCGTTTCAAGTAAACACAGTCACTTCTCAGATCAAAGGAAGCTACATTGTTCACAAAGATCACACGTTTCTCGCTCTTAATTGAAAAGCATTGGATGTTAGAGGACCTGTGGTTTGTATGAGTTTCAGAAACAGAGTTGAACTAGATATGGTCCATGTGTGTAGGAAACACAGTTCTTTTGTTCTGAGCACACTCACGTTTCCCTCTGTATTAGAGACTCTCGAAAGAAAGAGCATGCTTCTTGCTCTAAAGCAGAGTGTGTTTCATGGATGAGAACTGTGCCCTGTGTTTCCCTTCAGAATCGGAGTTAATTGCCAGAACTGTGTCTTTCTTCAAGCCGGACTTCCTTTCAGTTAAACACAGACACTTTTCAGCTCAAACGAAGCTACATTGTTCACTAAGCTCACAGGTTTCTCGCTCTTAACTGAAAAACATTGGATGTTAGAGGACCTGTGGATTCTATCAGTTTCATAAACAGAGTTGAACTAGATATGGTCCGTTTGTAGGAAACACAGTTCTTTTGTTCTGAGCACACTCACGTTTCCCTCTGTATTAGAAATTCTAGAAAGCAAGAGCGTGATTCTTGCTCTAAAGCAGAGTGTGTTTCATGGATGAGAACTGTGCCCTGTGTTTCCCTTCAGAAACGGAGTTAAATGTCAGGCTCTGTGTCTTCCTTCAAGCAAGAGTTCGTTTCAGGTAAACGCAGTCACTTTTCAGCTCAAAGGAAGCTACATTGTTCACAAAGGTCACACGTTTCTCGCTCTTAACTGAAACGCATTGGATGTTTGAGGTGTTGTGGATTCTATCAGTTTCAGAAACAGAGTTGAACTAGATATGGTCCGTGTGTGTAGGAAACACAGTTCTTTTGTTCTGAGCACACTCACGTTTCCCTCTGTATTAGAGACTCTAGAAAGCAAGAGCGTGCTTCTTGCTCTAAAGCAGAGTGTGTTTCATGGATGAGAACTGTGCCCTGTATTTCCCTTCAGAAACGGAGTTAAATGCCAGGCGTGTGTCTTCCTACAAGCAAGACTTCGTTTCAGGTAAACGCAGTCACTTTTCAGCTCAAAAGAAGCTACATTGTTCACGAAGCTCACACGTTTCTCCCTCTTAATTGAAAAGCATTGTATGTTAGAGGACCTGTGGTTTTTACCAGTTTCAGAAACAGAGTTGAACTAGATATGGTCCGTGAGTGTAGGAAACACAGTACTTTTGTTCTGATCACACTCACGTTTCCCTCTGTATAAGAGACTCTAGAAAGCAAGAGCGTGCTTCTTGCTCTAAAGCAGAGTGTGTTTCATGGATGAGAACTGTGCCGTGTGTTTCCCTTCAGAAACGGAGTTAAATGCCAGGTGTGTGTCTTCCTACAAGCAAGACTTCGTTTCAGGTAAACGCAGTCACTTTTCACCTCAAAGGATGCTACATTGTTCACGCAACTCACACGTTTCTAGCTCTTAACTGAAAAGCATTGGATGTTTGAGGACCTGTGGATTCTATCAGTTTCAGAAACAGAGTTGAACTAGATATGGTCCGTGTGTGGGAAACACAGTTCTTTTGTTCTGAGCACAGTCATGTTTCCCTCTGTATTCGAGATTCTAGAAAGCAAGAGAGTGATTCTTGCTCTAAAGCAGAGTGTGTTTCATGGATGAGAACTGTGCTGTGTGTTTCCCTTCAGAAACGGAGTTAAATGCCAGGCTCTGTGTCTACTTCAAGCAAGACTTCGTTTCAGGTAAACGCAGTCACTTTTCAGCTCAAACGAAGCTACATTGTTCACAAAGCTCACACGTTTCTCGCTCTTAACTGAAAAGTATTGGATGTTAGAGGACCTGTGGTTTGTATCAGTTTCAGAAACAGAGTTGAACTAGATATGGTCCGTGTGTGTAGGAAACACAGTTCTTTTGAACTGAGCACACTCACGTTTCCCTCTGTATTAGAGACTCTAGAAATCAAGAGCGTGCTTCTTGCTCTAAAGCAGAGTGTGTTTCATGGATGAGAACTGTGCACTGTGTTTCCCCTCAGAAACGGAGTTAAATGCCAGGCGTGTGTCTTCCTACAAGCAAGACTTCATTTCAGGTAAACGCAGTCACTTTTCAGCTCAAAAGAAGCTACATTGTTCACGAAGCTCACAAGTTTCTCGCTCTTAACTGAAAAGCATTGGATGTTAGAGGACCTGTGGTTTGTACCAGTTTCAGAAACAGAGTTGAACTAGATATGGTCCGTGTGTGTAGGAAACACAGTTCTTTTGTTCTGAGCACACTCACGTTTCCCTCTGTATTAGAGACTCTAGAAAGCAAGAGCGTGCTTCTTGCTCTAAAGCAGAGTGTGTTTCATGGATGAGAACTGTGCCGTGTGTTTCCCTTCAGAAACGGAGTTAAATGCCAGGCTCTGTGTCTTCCTTCAAGCAAGACTTCGTTTCAGGTAAACACAGTCACTTTTCAGCTCAAAGGAAGCTACATTGTATACAAAGCTCACACGTTTCTCGCTCTTAACTGAAAAGCACTGGATGTTAGAGGACCTGTGGTTTGTATGAGTTTCAGAAACAGAGTTGAACTAGATATGGACCGTGTGTAGGAAACACAGTTCTTTTGTTCTGAGCACACTCACGTTTCCCTCTCTATTAGAGACTCTAGAAAGAAAGAGCATGCTTCTTGCTCTAAAGCAGAGTGTGTTTCATGGATGAGAACTGTGCCCTGTGTTTCCCTTCAGAATCGGAGTTAATTGCCAGAACTGTGTCTTTCTTCAAGCCGGACTTCCTTTCAGGTAAACACAGACACTTTTCAGCGCAAATGAAGCTACATTGTTCACTAAGCTCACAGGTTTCTCGCTCTTAACTGAAAAACATTGGATGTTAGAGGACCTGTGGATTCTATCAGTTTCATAAACAGAGTTGAACTAGATATGGTCCGTGTGTTTAGGAAACACAGTTCTTTGTTCTGAGCACACTCACGTATCCCTCTGTATTAGAGATTCTAGAAAGCAAGAGCGTGCTTCTTGCTCTAAAGCAGAATGTGTTTCATGCATGAGAACTGTGCCGTGTGTTTCCCTTCAGAAATGGAGTTAAATGCCAGGCTCTGTGTCTTTCTTCAAGCAAGACTTCCTTTCAGGTAAACGCAGTCACTTTTCACCTCAAAGGAAGCTACATTGTTCACGAAGCTCACACGTTTCTCGCTCTTAACTGAAAAGCATTGAATGTTAGAGGACCTGTGGTTTGTATCAGTTTCTGAAACAGAGTTGAACTAGATATGGTCCGTGCGTAGGAAACACACTTCTTTTGTTTTGAGCACACTCACGTTTCCCTCTGTATTACAGACTCCAGAAAGCTAGAGCGTGCTTCTTGCTCTAAAACAGAGTGCGTTTCATGGATGAGAACTGTGCCCTGTGTTTCCCTTTAGAAACGGAGTTAAATGCCAGGCGTGTGTCTTCCTACAAGCAAAACATCGTTTCAGGTAAACGCAGTCAGTTTTCAGCTCAAACGAAGCTACATTGTTCACGAAGCTCACACGTTTCTCGCTCTTAATAGAAAAGCATTGGATGTTAGAGGACCTGTGGTTTGTATCAGTTTCAGAAACAGAGTTGAACTAGATATGGTCCGTGTGTAGGAAACACACTTCTTTTGTATTGAGCACACTCACGTTTCCCTCTGTATTAGAGACTCTACTAAGCTAGAGCATGCTTCTTGCTCTAAAGCAGAGTGTGTTTCATGGATGAGAACTGTGCCCTGTGTTTCTCTTCAGAATCGGAGTTAATTGCCAGAACTGTGTCTTTCTTCAAGCCGGACTTCCTTTCAGGTAAACACTGACACTTTTCAGCTCAAACGAGCTACATTGTTCACTAAGCTCACAGGTTTCTCGCTCTTAACTGAAAAACATTGGAAGTTAGAGGACCTGTGGTTTGTTTCAGTTTCAGAAAGAGAGTTGAACTAGATATTGTTCGTGTATGTAGGAAACACCGTTCTTTTGTTCTCAGCACACTCACGTTTCCCTCTGTATTAGAGACTCTAGAAATCAAGAGCGTGCTTCTTGCTCTAAAGCAGAGTGTGTTTCATGGATGGGGAACTGTGCCGTGTGTTTCCCTTCAGAAACGGAGTTAAATGGCAGGCTCTGTGTCTTCCTTCAAGCAAGACTTCGTTTCAGGTAAACGCACTCACTTTTCAGCTCAAAGGAAGCTACAGTGTTCACAAAGCTCACACGTTTCTCGCTCTTAACTGAAAAGCATTGGATGTTAGAGGACCTGTGGTTTGTATCAGTTTGAGAAACAGAGTTGAACTAGATATGGTCCGTGTGTAGGAAACACAGTTCTTTTGTTTTGAGCACACTCAAGTTTCCCTCTGTATTAGAAACTCTAGAAAGCTAGAGCGTGCTTCTTGCTCTAAAGCAGAGTGTGTTTCATGGATGAGAACTGTGCCGTGAGTTCCCTTCAGAAATGGAGGTAAATGCCAGGCTCTGTGTCTTCCTTCAAGCAAGACTTCGTTTCAGGTAAACGCAGTCACTTTTCAGCTCAAAAGAAGCTACATTGTTCACAAAGCTCACACGTTTCTCGCTCTTAACTGAAAAGCATTGGATGTTAGAGGACCTGTGGTTTGTATCAGTTTCAGAAACAGAGTTGAACTAGATATGGTCCGTGTGTAGGAAACACACTTCTTTTGTTTTGAGCACACTCACGTTTCCCTCTGTATTAAGACTCTAGAAAGCAAGAGCATGCTTCTTGCTCTAATGCAGAGTGTGTTTCATGGATGAGAACTGTGCCGTGTGTTTCCCTTCAGAAACGGAGTTAAATGCCAGGTGTGTGTATTCCTACAAGCAAGACTTCGTTTCAGGTAAACACAGTCACTTTTCAGCTCAAAGGAAGCCACATTGTTCACAAAGCTCACACGTTTCTCGCTCTTAACTGAAAAGTATTGGATGTTAGAGGACCTGTGGTTTGTATCAGTTTCAGAAACAGAGTTGAACTAGATATGGTCCGTGTGTGTAGGAAACACAGTTCTTTTGTTCTGAGCACACTCACGTTTCCCTCTGTATTAGAGACTCTAGAAATCAAGAGCGTGCTTCTTGCTCTAAAGTAGAGTGTGTTTCATGGATGAGAACTGTGCCCTGTGTTTCCCTTCAGAAACGGAGTTAAATGCCAGGCGTGTGTCTTTCTACAAGCAAGACTTCGTTTCAGGTAAACGCAGTCACTTTTCAGCTCAAAAGAAGCTACATTGTTCACGAAGCTCACACGTTTCTCGCTCTTAACTGAAAAGCATTGGATGTTAGAGGACCTGTGGTTTGTATCAGTTTCAGAAACAGAGTTGAACTAGATATGGTCCGTGTGTAGGAAACACAGTTCTTTTGTTCTGAGCACACTCACGTTTCCCTCTGTATTAGAGGCTCTAGAAAGCAAGAGCGTGCTTCTTGCTCTAAGGCAGAGTGTGTTTCATGGATGAGAACTGTGCCCTGTGTTTCCCTTCAGAAACGGAGTTAAATGCCAGGCGTGTGTCTTCCTACAAGCAAGACTTCGTTTCAGGTAAACGCAGTCACTTTTCAGCTCAAAAGAAGCTACATTGTTCACGAAGCTCACACGTTTCTCCCTCTTAATTGAAAAGCATTGGATGTTAGAGGACCTGTGGTTTTTACCAGTTTCAGAAACAGAGTTGAACTAGATATGGTCCGTGTGTAGGAAACACAGTTCTTTTGTTCTGAGCACAATCACGTTTCCCTCTGTATTACAGACTCTAGAAAGCAAGAGCGTGCTTCTTGCTCTAAAGCAGAGTGTGTTTCATGGATGAGAACTGTGCCGTGTGTTTCCCTTCGGAAACGGAGTTAAATGCCAGGTGTGTGTCTTCCTACAAGCAAGACTTCGTTTCAGGTAAACGCAGTCACTTTTCACCTCAAAGAATGCTACATTGTTCCCGCAACTCACACGTTTCTAGCTCTTAACTGAAAAGCATTGGATGTTTGAGGACCTGTGGATTCTATCAGTTTCAGAAACAGAGTTGAACTAGATATGGTCCGTGTGTGTAGGAAACACAGTTCTTTTGTTCTGAGCACACTCACGTTTCCCTCTGTATTATAGATTCTAGAAATCAAGAGCGTGCTTCTTGCTCTAAAGCAGAGTGTGTTTCATGGATGAGAACTGTGCCGAGTGTTTCCCTTCAGAAACGGAGTTAAATGCCAAGCTCTGTGTCTTCCTTCAAGGAAGCCTTCGTTTCAGGTAAACACAGTCACTTCTCAGATCAAAGGAAGCTACATTGTTCACAAAGATCACACGTTTCTCGCTCTTAATTGAAAAGCATTGGATGTTAGAGGACCTGTGGTTTGTATGAGTTTCAGAAACAGAGTTGAACTAGATATGGTCCATGTGTGTAGGAAACACAGTTCTTTTGTTCTGAGCACACTCACGTTTCCCTCTGTATTAGAGACTCTAGAAAGAAAGAGCATGCTTCTTGCTCTAAAGCAGAGTGTGTTTCATGGATGAGAACTGTGCCCTGTGTTTCCCTTCAGAATCGGAGTTAATTGCCAGAACTGTGTCTTTCTTCAAGCCGGACTTCCTTTCAGGTAAACACAGACACTTTTCAGCTCAAACGAAGCTACATTGTTCACTAAGCTCACAGGTTTCTCGCTCTTAACTGAAAAACATTGGATGTTAGAGGACCTGTGGATTCTATCAGTTTCATAAACAGAGTTGAACTAGATATGGTCCGTTTGTAGGAAACACAGTTCTTTTGTTCTGAGCACACTCACGTTTCCCTCTGTATTAGAAATTCTAGAAAGCAAGAGCGTGATTCTTGCTCTAAAGCAGAGTGTGTTTCATGGATGAGAACTGTGCCCTGTGTTTCCCTTCAGAAACGGAGTTAAATGTCAGGCTCTGTGTCTTCCTTCAAGCAAGAGTTCGTTTCAGGTAAACGCAGTCACTTTTCAGCTCAAAGGAAGCTACATTGTTCACAAAGGTCACACGTTTCTCGCTCTTAACTGAAACACATTGGATGTTTGAGGTGTTGTGGATTCTATCAGTTTCAGAAACAGAGTTGAACTAGATATGATCCGTGTGTGTAGGAAACACAGTTCTTTTGTTCTGAGCACACTCACGTTTCCCTCTGTATTAGAGACTCTAGAAAGCAAGAGCGTGCTTCTTGCTCTAAAGCAGAGTGTGTTTCATGGATGAGAACTGTGCCGTGTGTTTCCCTTCAGAAACGGAGTTAAATGCCAGGTGTGTGTCTTCCTACAAGCAAGACTTCGTTTCAGGTAAACGCAGTCACTTTTCACCTCAAAGAATGCTACATTGTTCCCGCAACTCACACGTTTCTAGCTCTTAACTGAAAAGCATTGGATGTTTGAGGACCTGTGGATTCTATCAGTTTCAGAAACAGAGTTGAACTAGATATGGTCCGTGTGTGTAGGAAACACAGTTCTTTTGTTCTGAGCACACTCACGTTTCCCTCTGTATTATAGATTCTAGAAATCAAGAGCGTGCTTCTTGCTCTAAAGCAGAGTGTGTTTCATGGATGAGAACTGTGCCGAGTGTTTCCCTTCAGAAACGGAACTAAATGCCAAGCTCTGTGTCTTCCTTCAAGGAAGCCTTCGTTTCAGGTAAACACAGTCACTTCTTGGATCAAAGGAAGCTACATTGTTCACAATGCTCACACGTTTCTCGCTCTTAACTGAAAAGCATTGGATGTTAGAGGACCTGTGGTTTGTATGAGTTTCAGAAACAGAGTTGAACTAGATATGGTCCATGTGTAGGAAACACAGTTCTTTTGTTCCGAGCACACTCACGTTTCCCTATGTATTAGAGACTCTAGAAAGAAAGAGCATGCTTCTTGCTCTAAAGCAGAGTGTGTTTCATGGATGAGAACTGTGCCCTGTGTTTCCCTTCAGAATCGGAGTTAATTGCCAGAACTGTGTCTTTCTTCAAGCCGGACTTCCTTTCAGGTAAACACAGACACTTTTCAGCTCAAACGAAGCTACATTGTTCACTAAGCTCACAGGTTTCTCGCTCTTAACTGAAAAACATTGGATGTTAGAGGACCTGTGGATTCTATCAGTTTCATAAACAGAGTTGAACTAGATATGGTCCGTGTGTGTAGGAAACACAGTTCTTTGTTCTGAGCACACTCACGTTTCCCTTTGTATTAGAGATTCTAGAAAGCAAGAGCGTGCTTCTTGCTCTAAAGCAGAATGTGTTTCATGCATGAGAACTGTGCCGTGTGTTTCCCTTCAGAAATGGAGTTAAATGCCAGGCTCTGTGTCTTTCTTCAAGCAAGACTTCGTTTCAGGTAAACGCAGTCATTTTTTAGCTCAAGCGAAGCTACATTGTTCACGAAGCTCACACGTTTCTCGCTCTTAACTGAAAAGCATTGGATGTTCGAGGACCTGTGGTTTGTTTCAGTTTCAGAAAGAGAGTTGAACTAGATATTGTTCGTGTATGTAGGAAACACCGTTCTTTTGTTCTCAGCACACTCACATTTCCCTCTGTATTAGAACTCTAGAAATCAAGAGCATGCTTCTTGCTCTAAAGCAGAGTGTGTTTCATGGATGAGAACTGTGCCGTGTGTTTCCCTTCAGAAACGGAGTTAAATTGCAGGCTCTGTGTCTTCCTTCAAGCAAGACTTCGTTTCAGGTAAACGCAGTCACTTTTCAGCTCAAAGGAAGCTACATTGTTCACAAAGCTCACACGTTTCTCGCTCTTAACTGAAAAGCATTGGATGTTAGAGGACCTGTGGTTTGTATGAGTTTCAGAAACAGAGTTGAACTAGATATGGTCCGTGTGTAGGAAACACAGTTCTTTTGTTCTGAGCACACTCACGTTTCCCTCTGTATTAGAGATTCTAGAAAGCAAGAGCGTGATTCTTGCTCTAAAGCAGAGTGTGTTTCATGGATGAGAACTGTGCCCTGTGTTTCCCTTCAGAAACGGAGTTAAATGTCAGGCTCTGTGTCTTCCTTCAAGCAAGAGTTCGTTTCAGGTAAACGCAGTCACTTTTCAGCTCAAAGGAAGCTACATTGTTCATAAAGGTCACACGTTTCTCGCTCTTAACTGAAACGCATTGGATGTTTGAGGTGTTGTGGATTCTATCAGTTTCAAAAACAGAGTTGAACTAGATATGGTCCGTGTGTGTAGGAAACACAGTTCTTTTGTTCTGAGCACACTCACGTTTCCCTCTGTATTAGAGACTCTAGAAAGCAAGAGCGTGCTTCTTGCTCTAAAGCAGAGTGTGTTTCATGGAGGAGAACTGTGCCCTGTGTTTCCCTTCAGAAACGGAGTTAAATGGCAGGCGTGTGTCTTCCTACAAGCAAGACTTCGTTTCAGGTAAACGCAGTCACTTTTCAGCTCAAACGAAGCTACATTGTTCACGAAGCTCACAAGTTTCTCGCTCTTAATTGAAAAGCATTGGATGTTAGAGGACCTGTGGTTTTTACCAGTTTCAGAAACAGAGTTGAACTAGATATGGTCCGTGTGTAGGAAACACAGTTCTTTTGTTCTGAGCACACTCACGTTTCCCTCTGTATTAGAGACTCTAGAAAGCAAGAGCGTGCTTCTTGCTCTAAAGCAGAGTGTGTTTCATGGATGAGAACTGTGCCGTGTGTTTCCCTTCAGAAACGGAGTTAAATGCCAGGTGTGTGTCTTCCTACAAGCAAGACTTCGTTTCAGGTAAACGCAGTCACTTTTCACCTCAAAGGATGCTACATTGTTCACGCAACTCACACGTTTCTAGCTCTTAACATAAAAGCATTGGATGTTTGAGGACCTGTGGATTCTATCAGTTTCAGAAACAGAGTTGAACTAGATATGGTCCGTGTGTGTAGGAAACACAGTTCTTTTGTTCTGAGCACACTCACGTTTCCCTCTGTATTATAGATTCTAGAAATCAAGAGCGTGCTTCTTGCTCTAAAGCAGAGTGTGTTTCATGGATGAGAACTGTGCCGTGTGTTTCCCTTCAGAAACGGAGTTAAATGCCAAGCTCTGTGTCTTCCTTCAAGCAAGCCTTCGTTTCAGGTAAACACAGTCACTTCTCAGATCAAAGGAAGCTACATTGTTCACAAAGATCACACGTTTCTCGCTCTTAATTGAAAAGCATTGGATGTTAGAGGACCTGTGGTTTGTATGAGTTTCAGAAACAGAGTTGAACTAGATATGGTCCATGTGTGTAGGAAACACAGTTCTTTTGTTCTGAGCACACTCACGTTTCCCTCTGTATTAGAGACTCTAGAAAGAAAGAGCATGCTTCTTGCTCTAAAGCAGAGTGTGTTTCATGGATGAGAACTGTGCCCTGTGTTTCCCTTCAGAATCGGAGTTAATTGCCAGAACTGTGTCTTTCTTCAAGCCGGACTTCCTTTCAGGTAAACACAGACACTTTTCAGCTCAAACGAAGCTACATTGTTCACTAAGCTCACAGGTTTCTCGCTATTAACTGAAAAACATTGGATGTTAGAGGACCTGTGGATTCTATCAGTTTCATAAACAGAGTTGAACTAGATATGGTCCGTGTGTAGGAAACACAGTTCTTTTGTTCTGAGCACACTCACGTTTCCCTCTGTATTAGAAATTCTAGAAAGCAAGAGCGTGATTCTTGCTCTAAAGCAGAGTGTGTTTCATGGATGAGAACTGTGCCCTGTGTTTCCCTTCAGAAACGGAGTTAAATGTCAGGCTCTGTGTCTTCCTTCAAGCAAGAGTTCGTTTCAGGTAAACGCAGTCACTTTTCAGCTCAAAGGAAGCTACATTGTTCACAAAGGTCACACGTTTCTCGCTCTTAACTGAAACGCATTGGATGTTTGAGGTGTTGTGGATTCTATCAGTTTCAGAAACAGAGTTGAACTAGATATGGTCCGTGTGTAGGAAACACAGTTCTTTTGTTCTGAGCACAATCACGTTTCCCTCTGTATTACAGACTCTAGAAAGCAAGAGCGTGCTTCTTGCTCTAAAGCAGAGTGTGTTTCATGGATGAGAACTGTGCCGTGTGTTTCCCTTCGGAAACGGAGTTAAATGCCAGGTGTGTGTCTTCCTACAAGCAAGACTTCGTTTCAGGTAAACGCAGTCACTTTTCACCTCAAAGAATGCTACATTGTTCCCGCAACTCACACGTTTCTAGCTCTTAACTGAAAAGCATTGGATGTTTGAGGACCTGTGGATTCTATCAGTTTCAGAAACAGAGTTGAACTAGATATGGTCCGTGTGTGTAGGAAACACAGTTCTTTTGTTCTGAGCACACTCACGTTTCCCTCTGTATTATAGATTCTAGAAATCAAGAGCGTGCTTCTTGCTCTAAAGCAGAGTGTGTTTCATGGATGAGAACTGTGCCGAGTGTTTCCCTTCAGAAACGGAGTTAAATGCCAAGCTCTGTGTCTTCCTTCAAGGAAGCCTTCGTTTCAGGTAAACACAGTCACTTCTCAGATCAAAGGAAGCTACATTGTTCACAAAGATCACACGTTTCTCGCTCTTAATTGAAAAGCATTGGATGTTAGAGGACCTGTGGTTTGTATGAGTTTCAGAAACAGAGTTGAACTAGATATGGTCCATGTGTGTAGGAAACACAGTTCTTTTGTTCTGAGCACACTCACGTTTCCCTCTGTATTAGAGACTCTAGAAAGAAAGAGCATGCTTCTTGCTCTAAAGCAGAGTGTGTTTCATGGATGAGAACTGTGCCCTGTGTTTCCCTTCAGAATCGGAGTTAATTGCCAGAACTGTGTCTTTCTTCAAGCCGGACTTCCTTTCAGGTAAACACAGACACTTTTCAGCTCAAACGAAGCTACATTGTTCACTAAGCTCACAGGTTTCTCGCTCTTAACTGAAAAACATTGGATGTTAGAGGACCTGTGGATTCTATCAGTTTCATAAACAGAGTTGAACTAGATATGGTCCGTTTGTAGGAAACACAGTTCTTTTGTTCTGAGCACACTCACGTTTCCCTCTGTATTAGAAATTCTAGAAAGCAAGAGCGTGATTCTTGCTCTAAAGCAGAGTGTGTTTCATGGATGAGAACTGTGCCCTGTGTTTCCCTTCAGAAACGGAGTTAAATGTCAGGCTCTGTGTCTTCCTTCAAGCAAGAGTTCGTTTCAGGTAAACGCAGTCACTTTTCAGCTCAAAGGAAGCTACATTGTTCACAAAGGTCACACGTTTCTCGCTCTTAACTGAAACACATTGGATGTTTGAGGTGTTGTGGATTCTATCAGTTTCAGAAACAGAGTTGAACTAGATATGATCCGTGTGTGTAGGAAACACAGTTCTTTTGTTCTGAGCACACTCACGTTTCCCTCTGTATTAGAGACTCTAGAAAGCAAGAGCGTGCTTCTTGCTCTAAAGCAGAGTGTGTTTCATGGATGAGAACTGTGCCGTGTGTTTCCCTTCAGAAACGGAGTTAAATGCCAGGTGTGTGTCTTCCTACAAGCAAGACTTCGTTTCAGGTAAACGCAGTCACTTTTCACCTCAAAGAATGCTACATTGTTCCCGCAACTCACACGTTTCTAGCTCTTAACTGAAAAGCATTGGATGTTTGAGGACCTGTGGATTCTATCAGTTTCAGAAACAGAGTTGAACTAGATATGGTCCGTGTGTGTAGGAAACACAGTTCTTTTGTTCTGAGCACACTCACGTTTCCCTCTGTATTATAGATTCTAGAAATCAAGAGCGTGCTTCTTGCTCTAAAGCAGAGTGTGTTTCATGGATGAGAACTGTGCCGAGTGTTTCCCTTCAGAAACGGAACTAAATGCCAAGCTCTGTGTCTTCCTTCAAGGAAGCCTTCGTTTCAGGTAAACACAGTCACTTCTTGGATCAAAGGAAGCTACATTGTTCACAATGCTCACACGTTTCTCGCTCTTAACTGAAAAGCATTGGATGTTAGAGGACCTGTGGTTTGTATGAGTTTCAGAAACAGAGTTGAACTAGATATGGTCCATGTGTAGGAAACACAGTTCTTTTGTTCCGAGCACACTCACGTTTCCCTATGTATTAGAGACTCTAGAAAGAAAGAGCATGCTTCTTGCTCTAAAGCAGAGTGTGTTTCATGGATGAGAACTGTGCCCTGTGTTTCCCTTCAGAATCGGAGTTAATTGCCAGAACTGTGTCTTTCTTCAAGCCGGACTTCCTTTCAGGTAAACACAGACACTTTTCAGCTCAAACGAAGCTACATTGTTCACTAAGCTCACAGGTTTCTCGCTCTTAACTGAAAAACATTGGATGTTAGAGGACCTGTGGATTCTATCAGTTTCATAAACAGAGTTGAACTAGATATGGTCCGTGTGTGTAGGAAACACAGTTCTTTGTTCTGAGCACACTCACGTTTCCCTTTGTATTAGAGATTCTAGAAAGCAAGAGCGTGCTTCTTGCTCTAAAGCAGAATGTGTTTCATGCATGAGAACTGTGCCGTGTGTTTCCCTTCAGAAATGGAGTTAAATGCCAGGCTCTGTGTCTTTCTTCAAGCAAGACTTCGTTTCAGGTAAACGCAGTCATTTTTCAGCTCAAGCGAAGCTACATTGTTCACGAAGCTCACACGTTTCTCGCTCTTAACTGAAAAGCATTGGATGTTCGAGGACCTGTGGTTTGTTTCAGTTTCAGAAAGAGAGTTGAACTAGATATTGTTCGTGTATGTAGGAAACACCGTTCTTTTGTTCTCAGCACACTCACATTTCCCTCTGTATTAGAACTCTAGAAATCAAGAGCATGCTTCTTGCTCTAAAGCAGAGTGTGTTTCATGGATGAGAACTGTGCCGTGTGTTTCCCTTCAGAAACGGAGTTAAATTGCAGGCTCTGTGTCTTCCTTCAAGCAAGACTTCGTTTCAGGTAAACGCAGTCACTTTTCAGCTCAAAGGAAGCTACATTGTTCACAAAGCTCACACGTTTCTCGCTCTTAACTGAAAAGCATTGGATGTTAGAGGACCTGTGGTTTGTATGAGTTTCAGAAACAGAGTTGAACTAGATATGGTCCGTGTGTAGGAAACACAGTTCTTTTGTTCTGAGCACACTCACGTTTCCCTCTGTATTAGAGATTCTAGAAAGCAAGAGCGTGATTCTTGCTCTAAAGCAGAGTGTGATTCATGGATGAGAACTGTGCCCTGTGTTTCCCTTCAGAAACGGAGTTAAATGTCAGGCTCTGTGTCTTCCTTCAAGCAAGAGTTCGTTTCAGGTAAACGCAGTCACTTTTCAGCTCAAAGGAAGCTACATTGTTCATAAAGGTCACACGTTTCTCGCTCTTAACTGAAACGCATTGGATGTTTGAGGTGTTGTGGATTCTATCAGTTTCAAAAACAGAGTTGAACTAGATATGGTCCGTGTGTGTAGGAAACACAGTTCTTTTGTTCTGAGCACACTCACGTTTCCCTCTGTATTAGAGACTCTAGAAAGCAAGAGCGTGCTTCTTGCTCTAAAGCAGAGTGTGTTTCATGGAGGAGAACTGTGCCCTGTGTTTCCCTTCAGAAACGGAGTTAAATGGCAGGCGTGTGTCTTCCTACAAGCAAGACTTCGTTTCAGGTAAACGCAGTCACTTTTCAGCTCAAACGAAGCTACATTGTTCACGAAGCTCACAAGTTTCTCGCTCTTAATTGAAAAGCATTGGATGTTAGAGGACCTGTGGTTTTTACCAGTTTCAGAAACAGAGTTGAACTAGATATGGTCCGTGTGTAGGAAACACAGTTCTTTTGTTCTGAGCACACTCACGTTTCCCTCTGTATTAGAGACTCTAGAAAGCAAGAGCGTGCTTCTTGCTCTAAAGCAGAGTGTGTTTCATGGATGAGAACTGTGCCGTGTGTTTCCCTTCAGAAACGGAGTTAAATGCCAGGTGTGTGTCTTCCTACAAGCAAGACTTCGTTTCAGGTAAACGCAGTCACTTTTCACCTCAAAGGATGCTACATTGTTCACGCAACTCACACGTTTCTAGCTCTTAACATAAAAGCATTGGATGTTTGAGGACCTGTGGATTCTATCAGTTTCAGAAACAGAGTTGAACTAGATATGGTCCGTGTGTGTAGGAAACACAGTTCTTTTGTTCTGAGCACACTCACGTTTCCCTCTGTATTATAGATTCTAGAAATCAAGAGCGTGCTTCTTGCTCTAAAGCAGAGTGTGTTTCATGGATGAGAACTGTGCCGTGTGTTTCCCTTCAGAAACGGAGTTAAATGCCAAGCTCTGTGTCTTCCTTCAAGCAAGCCTTCGTTTCAGGTAAACACAGTCACTTCTCAGATCAAAGGAAGCTACATTGTTCACAAAGATCACACGTTTCTCGCTCTTAATTGAAAAGCATTGGATGTTAGAGGACCTGTGGTTTGTATGAGTTTCAGAAACAGAGTTGAACTAGATATGGTCCATGTGTGTAGGAAACACAGTTCTTTTGTTCTGAGCACACTCACGTTTCCCTCTGTATTAGAGACTCTAGAAAGAAAGAGCATGCTTCTTGCTCTAAAGCAGAGTGTGTTTCATGGATGAGAACTGTGCCCTGTGTTTCCCTTCAGAATCGGAGTTAATTGCCAGAACTGTGTCTTTCTTCAAGCCGGACTTCCTTTCAGGTAAACACAGACACTTTTCAGCTCAAACGAAGCTACATTGTTCACTAAGCTCACAGGTTTCTCGCTATTAACTGAAAAACATTGGATGTTAGAGGACCTGTGGATTCTATCAGTTTCATAAACAGAGTTGAACTAGATATGGTCCGTGTGTAGGAAACACAGTTCTTTTGTTCTGAGCACACTCACGTTTCCCTCTGTATTAGAAATTCTAGAAAGCAAGAGCGTGATTCTTGCTCTAAAGCAGAGTGTGTTTCATGGATGAGAACTGTGCCCTGTGTTTCCCTTCAGAAACGGAGTTAAATGTCAGGCTCTGTGTCTTCCTTCAAGCAAGAGTTCGTTTCAGGTAAACGCAGTCACTTTTCAGCTCAAAGGAAGCTACATTGTTCACAAAGGTCACACGTTTCTCGCTCTTAACTGAAACGCATTGGATGTTTGAGGTGTTGTGGATTCTATCAGTTTCAGAAACAGAGTTGAACTAGATATGGTCCGTGTGTGTAGGAAACACAGTTCTTTTGTTCTGAGCACACTCACGTTTCCCTCTGTATTAGAGACTCTAGAAAGCAAGAGCGTGCTTCTTGCTCTAAAGCAGAGTGTGTTTCATGGATGAGAACTGTGCCGTGTGTTTCCCTTCAGAAACGGAGTTAAATGCCAGGCATGTGTCTTCCTACAAACAAGACTTCGTTTCAGGTAAACGCAGTCACTTTTCAGCTCAAAAGAAGCTACATTGTTCACGAAGCTCACACGTTTCTCCCTCTTAATTGAAAAGCATTGGATGTTAGAGGACCTGTGGTTTTTACCAGTTTCAGAAACAGAGTTGAACTAGATATGGTCCGTGTGTAGGAAACACAGTACTTTTCTTCTGAGCACACTCACGTTTCCCTCTGTATTAGAGACTCTAGAAAGCAAGAGCGTGCTTTTTGCTCTAAAGCAGAGTGTGTTTCATGGATGAGAACTGTGCCGTGTGTTTCCCTTCAGAAACGGAGTTAAATGCCAGGTGTGTGTCTTCCTACAAGCAAGACTTCGTTTCAGGTAAACGCAGACTCTTTTCACCTAAAAGGATGCTACATTGTTCACGCAACTCACACGTTTCTCGCTCTTAAGTGAAAAGCACTGGATGTTAGAGGACCTGTGGTTTGTATCAGTTTCAGAAACAGAGTTGAACTAGATATGGTCTGTGAGTGTAGGAAACACCGTTCTTTTGTTCTGAGCACACTCACATTTCCCTCTGTATTAGAGATTCTAGAAATCAAGAGCGTGCTTCTTGCTCTAAAGCTGAGTGTGTTTCATGGATGAGAACTGTGCCGTATGTTTCCCTTCAGAAACGGAGTTGAATGCCAGGTGTGTGTCTTCCTTCAAGCAAGACTTCGTTTCAGGTAAACACAGTCACTTCTCAGATCAAAGGAAGCTACATTGTTCACAAAGATCACACGTTTCTCGCTCTTAATTGAAAAGCATTGGATGTTAGAGGACCTGTGGTTTGTATGAGTTTCAGAAACAGAGTTGAACTAGATATGGTCCATGTGTGTAGGAAACACAGTTCTTTTGTTCTGAGCACACTCACGTTTCCCTCTGTATTAGAGAATCTAGAAAGAAAGAGCATGCTTCTTGCTCTAAAGCAGAGTGTGTTTCATGGATGAGAACTGTGCCCTGTGTTTCCCTTCAGAATCGGAGTTAATTGCCAGAACTGTGTCTTTCTTCAAGCCGGACTTCCTTTCAGGTAAACACAGACACTTTTCAGCTCAAACGAAGCTACATTGTTCACTAAGCTCACAGGTTTCTCGCTATTAACTGAAAAACATTGGATGTTAGAGGACCTGTGGATTCTATCAGTTTCATAAACAGAGTTGAACTAGATATGGTCCGTGTGTAGGAAACACAGTTCTTTTGTTCTGAGCACACTCACGTTTCCCTCTGTATTAGAAATTCTAGAAAGCAAGAGCGTGATTCTTGCTCTAAAGCAGAGTGTGTTTCATGGATGAGAACTGTGCCCTGTGTTTCCCTTCAGAAACGGAGTTAAATGTCAGGCTCTGTGTCTTCCTTCAAGCAAGAGTTCGTTTCAGGTAAACGCAGTCACTTTTCAGCTCAAAAGAAGCTACATTGTTCACAAAGGTCACACGTTTCTCGCTCTTAACTGAAACGCATTGGATGTTTGAGGTGTTGTGGATTCTATCAGTTTCAGAAACAGAGTTGAACTAGATATGGTCCGTGTGTGTAGGAAACACAGTTCTTTTGTTCTGAGCACACTCACGTTTCCCTCTGTATTAGAGACTCTAGAAAGCAAGAGCGTGCTTCTTGCTCTAAAGCAGAGTGTGTTTCATGGATGAGAACTGTGCCCTGTGTTTACCTTCAGAAACGGAGTTAAATGCCAGGCATGTGTCTTCCTACAAGCAAGACTTCGTTTCAGGTAAACGCAGTCACTTTTCAGCTCAAAAGAAGCTACATTGTTCACGAAGCTCACACGTTTCTCCCTCTTAATTGAAAAGCATTGTATGTTAGAGGACCTGTGGTTTTTACCAGTTTCAGAAACAGAGTTGAACTAGATATGGTCCGTGTGTAGGAAACACAGTTCTTTTGTTCTGAGCACACTCACGTTTCCCTCTGTATTAGAGACTCTAGAAAGCAAGAGCGCGCTTCTTGCTCTAAAGCAGAGTGTGTTTCATGGATGAGAACTGTGCCGTGTGTTTCCCTTCAGAAACGGAGTTAAATGCCAGGTGTGTGTATTCCTACAAGCAAGACTTCGTTTCAGGTAAACGCAGTCACTTTTCACCTCAAAGGATGCTACATTGTTCACGCAACTCACACGTTTCTCGCTCTTAAGTGAAAAGCACTGGATGTTAGAGGACCTGTGGTTTGTATCAGTTTCAGAAACAGAGTTGAAGTAGATATGGTCTGTGAGTGTAGGAAACACCGTTCTTTTGTTCTGAGCACACTCACATTTCCCTCTGTATTAGAGATTCTAGAAATCAAGAGCGTGCTTCTTGCTCTTAAGCAGAGTGTGTTTCATGGATGAGAACTGTGCCCTGTGTTTCCCTTCAGAATCGGAGTTAATTGCCAGAACTGTGTCTTTCTTCAAGCCGGACTTCCTTTCAGGTAAACACAGACACTTTTCAGCTCAAAGGAAGCTACATTGTTCACTAGGCTCACAGGTTTCTCGCTCTTAACTGAAAAACATTGGATGTTAGAGGACCTGTGGATTCTATCAGTTTCATAAACAGAGTTGAACTAGATATGGTCCGTGTGTAGGAAACACAGTTCTTTTGTTCTGAGCCCACTCACGTTTCCCTCTGTATTAGAAATTCTAGAAAGCAAGAGCGTGATTCTTGCTCTAAAGCAGAGTGTGTTTCATGGATGAGAACTGTGCCCTGTGTTTCCCTTCAGAAACGGAGTTAAATGTCAGGCTCTGTGTCTTCCTTCAAGCAAGAGTTCGTTTCAGGTAAACGCAGTCACTTTTCAGCTCAAGCGAAGCTACATTGTTCACGAAGCTCACACGTTTCTCGCTCTTAACTAAAAAGCATTGGATGTTCGAGGACCTGTGGTTTGTTTCAGTTTCAGAAAGAGAGTTGAACTAGATATTGTTCGTGTATGTAGGAAACACAGTTCTTTTGTTCTCAGCACACTCACGTTTCCCTCTGTATTAGAACTCTAGAAATCAAGAGCGTGCTTCTTGCTCTAAAGCAGAGTGTGTTTCATGGATGAGAACTGTGCCCTGTGTTTCCCTTCAGAAACGGAGTTAAATGTCAGGCTCTGTGTCTTCCTTCAAGCAAGAGTTCGTTTCAGGTAAACGCAGTCACTTTTCAGCTCAAAGGAAGCTACATTGTTCATAAAGGTCACACGTTTCTCGCTCTTAACTGAAATGCATTGGATGTTTGAGGTGTTGTGGATTCTATCAGTTTCAGAAACAGAGTTGAACTAGATATGGTCCGTGTGTGTAGGAAACACAGTTCTTTTGTTCTGAGCACACTCACGTTTCCCTCTGTATTAGAGACTCTAGAAAGCAAGAGCGTGCTTCTTGCTCTAAAGCAGAGTGTGTTTCATGGATGAGAACTGTGCCGTGTGTTTCCCTTCAGAAACGGAGTTAAATGCCAGGTGTGTGTCTTCCTACAAGCAAGACCTCGTTTCAGGTAAACGCAGTCACTTTTCACCTCAAAGGATGTTACATTGTTCACGCAACTCACACGTTTCTAGCTCTTAACTGAAAAGCATTGGATGTTTGAAGACCTGTGGATTCTATCAGTTTCAGAAACAGAGTTGAACTAGATATGGTCCGTGTGTGTAGGAAACACAGTTCTTTTGTTCTGAGCACACTCACGTTTCCCTCTGTATTAGAGACTCTAGAAATCAAGAGCGTGCTTCTTGCTCTAAAGCAGAGTGTGTTTCAAAGATGAGAACTGTGCCGTGTGTTTCCCTCAGAAATGGAGTTAAATGTCAAGCTCTGTGTCTTCCTTCAAGCAAGCCTTCGTTTCAGGTAAACACAGTCACTTCTCAGATCAAAGGAAGCTACATTGTTCACAAAGATCACACGTTTCTCGCTCTTAATTGAAAAGCATTGGATGTTAGAGGACCTGTGGTTTGTATGAGTTTCAGAAACAGAGTTGAACTAGATATGGTCCATGTGTGTAGGAAACACAGTTCTTTTGTTCTGAGCACACTCACGTTTCCCTCTGTATTAGAGACTCTAGAAAGAAAGAGCATGCTTCTTGCTCTAAAGCAGAGTGTGTTTCATGGATGAGAACTGTGCCCTGTGTTTCCCTTCAGAATCGGAGTTAATTGCCAGAACTGTGTCTTTCTTCAAGCCGGACTTCCTTTCAGGTAAACACAGACACTTTTCAGCTCAAACGAAGCTACATTGTTCACTAAGCTCACAGGTTTCTCGCTCTTAACTGAAAAACATTGGATGTTAGAGGACCTGTGGATTCTATCAGTTTCATAAACAGAGTTGAACTAGATATGGTCCGTGTGTAGGAAACACAGTTCTTTTGTTCTGAGCACACTCACGTTTCCCTCTGTATTAGAAATTCTAGAAAGCAAGAGCGTGATTCTTGCTCTAAAGCAGAGTGTGTTTCATGGATGAGAACTGTGTCCTGTGTTTCCCTTCAGAAACGGAGTTGAATGTCAGGCTCTGTGTCTTCCTTCAAGCAAGAGTTCGTTTCAGGTAAACGCAGTCACTTTTCAGCTCAAAGGAAGCTACATTGTTCACAAAGGTCACACGTTTCTCGCTCTTAACTGAAATGCATTGGATGTTTGAGGTGTTGTGGATTCTATCAGTTTCAGAAACAGAGTTGAACTAGATATGGTCCGTGTGTGTAGGAAACACAGTTCTTTTGTTCTGAGCACACTCACGTTTCCCTCTGTATTAGAGACTCTAGAAAGCAAGAGCGTGCTTCTTGCTCTAAAGCAGAGTGTGTTTCATGGATGAGAACTGTGCCCTGTGTTTCCCTTCAGAAACGGAGTTAAATGCCAGGCATGTGTCTTCCTACAAGAAGACTTCGTTTCAGGTAAACGCAGTCACTTTTCAGCTCGAAAGAAGCTACATTGTTCACGAAGCTCACACGTTTCTCCCTCTTAATTGAAAAGCATTGGATGTTAGAGGACCTGTGGTTTTTACCAGTTTCAGAAACAGAGTTGAACTAGATATGGTCCGTGTGTAGGAAACACAGTTCTTTTGTTTTTAGCACACTCACGTTTCCCTCTGTATTAGAGACTCTAGAAAGCAAGAGCGTGCTTCTTGCTCTAAAGCAGAGTGTGTTTCATGGATGAGAACTGTGCCCTGTGTTTCCCTTCAGAAACGGAGTTAAATGCCAGGTGTGTGTCTTCCTACAAGCAAGACTTCGTTTCAGGTAAACGCAGTCACTTTTCACCTCAAAGGATGCTACATTGTTCACGCAACTCACACGTTTCTCGCTCTTAAGTGAAAAGCACTGGATGTTAGAGGACCTGTGGTTTGTATCAGTTTCAGAAACAGAGTTGAACTAGATATGGTCTGTGAGTGTAGGAAACACCGTTCTTTTGTTCTGAGCACACTCACATTTCCCTCTGTATTAGAGATTCTAGAAATCAAGAGCATGTTTCTTGCTCTAAAGCTGAGTGTGTTTCATGGATGAGAACTGTGCCGTGTGTTTCCCTTCAGAAACGGAGTTGAATGCCAGGTGTGTGTCTTCCTTCAAGCAAGACTTCGTTTCAGGTAAACACAGTCACTTCTCGGATCAAAGGAAGCTACATTGTTCACAAAGCTCACACGTTTCTCGCTCTTAACTGAAAAGCATTGGATGTTAGAGGACCTGTGGTTTGTATGAGTTTCAGAAACAGAGTTGAACTAGATATGGTCCATGTGTGTAGGAAACACAGTTCTTTTGTTCTGAGCACACTCACGTTTCCCTCTGTATTAGAGACTCTAGAAAGAAAGAGCATTCTTCTTGCTCTAAAGCAGAGTGTGTTTCATGGATGAGAACTGTGCCCTGTGTTTCCCTTCAAAATCGGAGTTAATTGCCAGAACTGTGTCTTCCTTCAAGCAAGACTTCGTTTCAGGTAAACGCAGTCATTTTTCAGCTCAAGCGAAGCTACATTGTTCACGAAGCTCACACGTTTCTCGCTCTTAACTGAAAAGCATTGGATGTTCGAGGACCTGTGGTTTGTTTCAGTTTCAGAAAGAGAGTTGAACTAGATATTGTTCGTGTATGTAGGAAACACAGTTCTTTTGTTCTCAGCACACTCACGTTTCCCTCTGTATTAGAACTCTAGAAATCAAGAGCGTGCTTCTTGCTCTAAAGCAGAGTGTGTTTCATGGATGAGAACTGTGCCGTGTGTTTCCCTTCAGAAACGGAGTTAAATGGCAGGCTCTGTGTCTTCCTTCAAGCAAGACTTCGTTTCAGGTAAACGCAGTCACTTTTCAGCTCAAAGGAAGCTACATTGTTCACAAAGCTCACACGTTTCTCGCTCTTAACTGAAAAGCATTGGATGTTAGAGGACCTGTGGTTTGTATCAGTTTCAGAAACAGAGTTGAACTAGATATGGTCCGTGTGTAGGAAACACAGTTCTTTTATTCTGAGCACACTCACGTTTCCCTCTGTATTAGAGATTCTAGAAAGCAAGAGCGTGATTCTTGCTCTAAAGCAGAGTGTGTTTCATGGATGAGAACTGTGCCCTGTGTTTCCCTTCAGAAACGGAGTTAAATGTCAGGCTCTGTGTCTTCCTTCAAGCAAGAGTTCGTTTCAGGTAAACGCAGTCACTTTTCAGCTCAAAGGAAGCTACATTGTTCATAAAGGTCACACGTTTCTCGCTCTTAACTGAAACGCATTGGATGTTTGAGGTGTTGTGGATTCTATCAGTTTCAGAAACAGAGTTGAACTAGATATGGTCCGTGTGTGTAGGAAACACAGTTCTTTTGTTCTGAGCACACTCACGTTTCCCTCTGTATTAGAGACTCTAGAAAGCAAGAGCGTGCTTCTTGCTCTAAAGCAGAGTGTGTTTCATGGATGAGAACTGTGCCGTGTGTTTCCCTTCAGAAACGGAGTTAAATGCCAGGTGTGTGTCTTCCTACAAGCAAGACCTCGTTTCAGGTAAACGCAGTCACTTTTCACCTCAAAGGATGTTACATTGTTCACGCAACTCACACGTTTCTAGCTCTTAACTGAAAAGCATTGGATGTTTGAAGACCTGTGGATTCTATCAGTTTCAGAAACAGAGTTGAACTAGATATGGTCCGTGTGTGTAGGAAACACAGTTCTTTTGTTCTGAGCACACTCACGTTTCCCTCTGTATTAGAGACTCTAGAAATCAAGAGCGTGCTTCTTGCTCTAAAGCAGAGTGTGTTTCAAAGATGAGAACTGTGCCGTGTGTTTCCCTCAGAAATGGAGTTAAATGTCAAGCTCTGTGTCTTCCTTCAAGCAAGCCTTCGTTTCAGGTAAACACAGTCACTTCTCAGATCAAAGGAAGCTACATTGTTCACAAAGATCACACGTTTCTCGCTCTTAATTGAAAAGCATTGGATGTTAGAGGACCTGTGGTTTGTATGAGTTTCAGAAACAGAGTTGAACTAGATATGGTCCATGTGTGTAGGAAACACAGTTCTTTTGTTCTGAGCACACTCACGTTTCCCTCTGTATTAGAGACTCTAGAAAGAAAGAGCATGCTTCTTGCTCTAAAGCAGAGTGTGTTTCATGGATGAGAACTGTGCCCTGTGTTTCCCTTCAGAATCGGAGTTAATTGCCAGAACTGTGTCTTTCTTCAAGCCGGACTTCCTTTCAGGTAAACACAGACACTTTTCAGCTCAAACGAAGCTACATTGTTCACTAAGCTCACAGGTTTCTCGCTCTTAACTGAAAAACATTGGATGTTAGAGGACCTGTGGATTCTATCAGTTTCATAAACAGAGTTGAACTAGATATGGTCCGTGTGTAGGAAACACAGTTCTTTTGTTCTGAGCACACTCACGTTTCCCTCTGTATTAGAAATTCTAGAAAGCAAGAGCGTGATTCTTGCTCTAAAGCAGAGTGTGTTTCATGGATGAGAACTGTGCCCTGTGTTTCCCTTCAGAAACGGAGTTGAATGTCAGGCTCTGTGTCTTCCTTCAAGCAAGAGTTCGTTTCAGGTAAACGCAGTCACTTTTCAGCTCAAAGGAAGCTACATTGTTCACAAAGGTCACACGTTTCTCGCTCTTAACTGAAATGCATTGGATGTTTGAGGTGTTGTGGATTCTATCAGTTTCAGAAACAGAGTTGAACTAGATATGGTCCGTGTGTGTAGGAAACACAGTTCTTTTGTTCTGAGCACACTCACGTTTCCCTCTGTATTAGAGACTCTAGAAAGCAAGAGCGTGCTTCTTGCTCTAAAGCAGAGTGTGTTTCATGGATGAGAACTGTGCCCTGTGTTTCCCTTCAGAAACGGAGTTAAATGCCAGGCATGTGTCTTCCTACAAGAAGACTTCGTTTCAGGTAAACGCAGTCACTTTTCAGCTCGAAAGAAGATACATTGTTCACGAAGCTCACACGTTTCTCCCTCTTAATTGAAAAGCATTGGATGTTAGAGGACCTGTGGTTTTTACCAGTTTCAGAAACAGAGTTGAACTAGATATGGTCCGTGTGTAGGAAACACAGTTCTTTTGTTTTTAGCACACTCACGTTTCCCTCTGTATTAGAGACTCTAGAAAGCAAGAGCGTGCTTCTTGCTCTAAAGCAGAGTGTGTTTCATGGATGAGAACTGTGCCCTGTGTTTCCCTTCAGAAACGGAGTTAAATGCCAGGTGTGTGTCTTCCTACAAGCAAGACTTCGTTTCAGGTAAACGCAGTCACTTTTCACCTCAAAGGATGCTACATTGTTCACGCAACTCACACGTTTCTCGCTCTTAAGTGAAAAGCACTGGATGTTAGAGGACCTGTGGTTTGTATCAGTTTCAGAAACAGAGTTGAACTAGATATGGTCTGTGAGTGTAGGAAACACCGTTCTTTTGTTCTGAGCACACTCACATTTCCCTCTGTATTAGAGATTCTAGAAATCAAGAGCGTGTTTCTTGCTCTAAAGCTGAGTGTGTTTCATGGATGAGAACTGTGCCGTGTGTTTCCCTTCAGAAACGGAGTTGAATGCCAGGTGTGTGTCTTCCTTCAAGCAAGACTTCGTTTCAGGTAAACACAGTCACTTCTCGGATCAAAGGAAGCTACATTGTTCACAAAGCTCACACGTTTCTCGCTCTTAACTGAAAAGCATTGGATGTTAGAGGACCTGTGGTTTGTATGAGTTTCAGAAACAGAGTTGAACTAGATATGGTCCATGTGTGTAGGAAACACAGTTCTTTTGTTCTGAGCACACTCACGTTTCCCTCTGTATTAGAGACTCTAGAAAGAAAGAGCATTCTTCTTGCTCTAAAGCAGAGTGTGTTTCATGGATGAGAACTGTGCCCTGTGTTTCCCTTCAAAATCGGAGTTAATTGCCAGAACTGTGTCTTCCTTCAAGCAAGACTTCGTTTCAGGTAAACGCAGTCATTTTTCAGCTCAAGCGAAGCTACATTGTTCACGAAGCTCACACGTTTCTCGCTCTTAACTGAAAAGCATTGGATGTTCGAGGACCTGTGGTTTGTTTCAGTTTCAGAAAGAGAGTTGAACTAGATATTGTTCGTGTATGTAGGAAACACAGTTCTTTTGTTCTCAGCACACTCACGTTTCCCTCTGTATTAGAACTCTAGAAATCAAGAGCGTGCTTCTTGCTCTAAAGCAGAGTGTGTTTCATGGATGAGAACTGTGCCGTGTGTTTCCCTTCAGAAACGGAGTTAAATGGCAGGCTCTGTGTCTTCCTTCAAGCAAGACTTCGTTTCAGGTAAACGCAGTCACTTTTCAGCTCAAAGGAAGCTACATTGTTCACAAAGCTCACACGTTTCTCGCTCTTAACTGAAAAGCATTGGATGTTAGAGGACCTGTGGTTTGTATCAGTTTCAGAAACAGAGTTGAACTAGATATGGTCCGTGTGTAGGAAACACAGTTCTTTTGTTCTGAGCACACTCACGTTTCCCTCTGTATTAGAGATTCTAGAAAGCAAGAGCGTGATTCTTGCTCTAAAGCAGAGTGTGTTTCATGGATGAGAACTGTGCCCTGTGTTTCCCTTCAGAAACGGAGTTAAATGTCAGGCTCTGTGTCTTCCTTCAAGCAAGAGTTCGTTTCAGGTAAACGCAGTCACTTTTCAGCTCAAAGGAAGCTACATTGTTCATAAAGGTCACACGTTTCTCGCTCCTAACTGAAACGCATTGGATGTTTGAGGTGTTGTGGATTCTATCAGTTTCAGAAACAGAGTTGAACTAGATATGGTCCGTGTGTGTAGGAAACACAGTTCTTTTGTTCTGAGCACACTCACGTTTCCCTCTGTATTAGAGACTCTAGAAAGCAAGAGCGTGCTTCTTGCTCTAAAGCAGAGTGTGTTTCATGGATGAGAACTGTGCCGTGTGTTTCCCTTCAGAAACGGAGTTAAATGCCAGGTGTGTGTCTTCCTACAAGCAAGACCTCGTTTCAGGTAAACGCAGTCACTTTTCACCTCAAAGGATGTTACATTGTTCACGCAACTCACACGTTTCTAGCTCTTAACTGAAAAGCATTGGATGTTTGAAGACCTGTGGATTCTATCAGTTTCAGAAACAGAGTTGAACTAGATATGGTCCGTGTGTGTAGGAAACACAGTTCTTTTGCTCTGAGCACACTCACGTTTCCCTCTGTATTAGAGACTCTAGAAATCAAGAGCGTGCTTCTTGCTCTAAAGCAGAGTGTGTTTCAAAGATGAGAACTGTGCCGTGTGTTTCCCTCAGAAATGGAGTTAAATGTCAAGCTCTGTGTCTTCCTTCAAGCAAGCCTTCGTTTCAGGTAAACACAGTCACTTCTCAGATCAAAGGAAGCTACATTGTTCACAAAGATCACACGTTTCTCGCTCTTAATTGAAAAGCATTGGATGTTAGAGGACCTGTGGTTTGTATGAGTTTCAGAAACAGAGTTGAACTAGATATGGTCCATGTGTGTAGGAAACACAGTTCTTTTGTTCTGAGCACATTCACGTTTCCCTCTGTATTAGAGACTCTAGAAAGAAAGAGCATGCTTCTTGCTCTAAAGCAGAGTGTGTTTCATGGATGAGAACTGTGCCCTGTGTTTCCCTTCAGAATCGGAGTTAATTGCCAGAACTGTGTCTTTCTTCAAGCCGGACTTCCTTTCAGGTAAACACAGACACTTTTCAGCTCAAACGAAGCTACATTGTTCACAAAGGTCACACGTTTCTCGCTCTTAACTGAAATGCATTGGATGTTTGAGGGGTTGTGGATTCTATCAGTTTCAGAAACAGAGTTGAACTAGATATGGTCCGTGTGTGTAGGAAACACAGTACTTTTGTTCTGAGCACACTCACGTTTCCCTCTGTATTAGAGACTCTAGAAAGCAAGAGCGTGCTTCTTGCTCTAAAGCAGAGTGTGTTTCATGGATGAGAACTGTGCCCTGTGTTTCCCTTCAGAAACGGAGTTAAATGCCAGGCATGTGTCTTCCTACAAGCAAGACTTCGTTTCAGGTAAACGCAGTCACTTTTCAGCTCGCAAGAAGCTACATTGTTCACGAAGCTCACACGTTTCTCCCTCTTAATTGAAAAGCATTGGATGTTAGAGGACCTGTGGTTTTTACCAGTTTCAGAAACAGAGTTGAACTAGATATGGTCCGTGTGTAGGAAACACAGTTCTTTTGTTCTGAGCACACTCACGTTTCCCTCTGTATTAGAGACTCTAGAAAGCAAGAGGGTGCTTCTTGCTCTAAAGCAGAGTGTGTTTCATGGATGAGAACTGTGCCGTGTGTTTCCCTTCAGAAACGGAGTTAAATGCCAGGTGTGTGTCTTCCTACAAGCAAGACTTCGTTTCAGGTAAACACAGTCACTTTTCACCTCAAAGGATGCTACATTGTTCACGCAACTCACACGTTTCTCGCTCTTAAGTGAAAAGCACTGGATGTTAGAGGACCTGTGGTTTGTATCAGTTTCAGAAACAGAGTTGAACTAGATATGGTCTGTGAGTGTAGGAAACACCGTTCTTTTGTTCTGAGCACACTCACATTTCCCTCTGTATTAGAGATTCTAGAAATCAAGAGCGTGCTTCTTGCTCTAAAGCTGAGTGTGTTTCATGGATGAGAACTGTGCCGTGTGTTTCCCTTCAGAAACGGAGTTGAATGCCAGGTGTGTGTCTTCCTTCAAGCAAGACTTCGTTTCAGGTAAACACAGTCACTTCTCGGATCAAAGGAAGCTACATTGTTCACAAAGCTCACACGTTTCTCGCTCTTAACTGAAAAGCATTGGATGTTAGAGGACCTGTGGTTTGTATGAGTTTCAGAAACAGAGTTGAACTAGATATGGTCCATGTGTGTAGGAAACACAGTTCTTTTGTTCTGAGCACACTCACGTTTCCCTCTGTATTAGAGACTCTAGAAAGAAAGAGCATTCTTCTTGCTCTAAAGCAGAGTGTGTTTCATGGATGAGAACTGTGCCCTGTGTTTCCCTTCAAAATCGGAGTTAATTGCCAGAACTGTGTCTTTCTTCAAGCTGGACTTCCTTTCAGGTAAACACAGACACTTTTCAGCTCAAACGAGCTATATTGTTCACTAGGCTCACAGGTTTCTCGCTCTTAACTGAAAAACATTGGATGTTAGAGGACCTGTGGATTCTATCAGTTTCATAAACAGAGTTGAACTAGATATGGTCCGTGTGTGTAGGAAACACAGTTCTTTGTTCTGAGCACACTCACGTTTCCCTCTGTATTAGAGATTCTAGAAAGCAAGAGCGTGCTTCTTGCTCTAAAGCAGAATGTGTTTCATGCATGAGAACTGTGCCGTGTGTTTCCCTTCAGAAATGGAGTTAAATGCCAGGCTCTGTGTCTTTCTTCAAGCAAGACTTCGTTTCAGGTAAACGCAGTCATTTTTCAGCTCAAGTGAAGCTACATTGTTCACGAAGCTCACACGTTTCTCGCTCTTAACTGAAAAGCATTGGATGTTCGAGGACCTGTGGTTTGTTTCAGTTTCAGAAAGAGAGTTGAACTAGATATTGTTCGTGTATGTAGGAAACACCGTTCTTTTGTTCTCAGCACACTCACGTTTCCCTCTGTATTAGAACTCTAGAAATCAAGAGTGTGCTTCTTGCTCTAAAGCAGAGTGTGTTTCATGGATGAGAACTGTGCCGTGTGTTTCCCTTCAGAAACGGAGTTAAATGGCAGGCTCTGTGTCTTCCTTCAAGCAAGACTTCGTTTCAGGTAAACGCAGTCACTTTTCAGCTCAAAGGAAGCTACATTGTTCACAAAGCTCACACGTTTCTCGCTCTTAACTGAAAAGCATTGGATGTTAGAGGACCTGTGGTTTGTATCAGTTTCAGAAACAGAGTTGAACTAGATATGGTCCGTGTGTAGGAAACACAGTTCTTTTGTTCTGAGCACACTCACGTTTCCCTCTGTATTAGAGATTCTAGAAAGCAAGAGCGTGATTCTTGCTCTAAAGCAGAGTGTGTTTCATGGATGAGAACTGTGCCCTGTGTTTCCCTTCAGAAACGGAGTTAAATGTCAAGCTCTGTGTCTTCCTTCAAGCAAGAGTTCGTTTCAGGTAAATGCAGTCACTTTTCAGCTCAAAGGAAGCTACATTGTTCACAAAGGTCACACGTTTCTCGCTCTTAACTGAAACGCATTGGATGTTTGAGGTGTTGTGGATTCTATCAGTTTCAGAAACAGAGTTGAACTAGATATGGTCCGTGTGTGTAGGAAACACAGTTCTTTTGTTCTGAGCACACTCACGTTTCCCTCTGTATTAGAGACTCTAGAAAGCAAGAGCGTGCTTCTTGCTCTAAAGCAGAGTGTGTTTCATGGATGAGAACTGTGCCCTGTGTTTCCGTTCAGAAACGGAGTTAAATGCCAGGCATGTGTCTTCCTACAAGCAAGACTTCGTTTCAGGTAAACGCAGTCACTTTTCAGCTCGAAAGAAGCTACATTGTTCACGAAGCTCACACGTTTCTCGCTCTTAACTGAAACGCATTGGATGTTTGAGGTGTTGTGGATTCTATCAGTTTCAGAAACAGAGTTGAACTAGATATGGTCCGTGTGTGTAGGAAACACAGTTCTTTTGTTCTGAGCACACTCACGTTTCCCTCTGTATTAGAGACTCTAGAAAGCAAGAGCTTGCTTCTTGCTCTAAAGCAGAGTGTGTTTCATGGATGAGAACTGTGCCGTGTGTTTCCCTTCAGAAACAGAGTTAAATGCCAGGCGTGTGTCTTCCTACAAGCAAGACTTCGTTTCAGGTAAACGCAGTCACTTTTCAGCTCAAAAGAAGCTACATTGTTCACGAAGCTCACACGTTTCTCCCTCTTAATTGAAAAGCATTGGATGTTAGAGGACCTGTGGTTTTTACCAGTTTCAGAAACAGAGTTGAACTAGATATGGTCCGTGTGTAGGAAACACAGTTCTTTTGTTCTGAGCACACTCACGTTTCCCTCTGTATTAGAGACTCTAGAAAGCAAGAGGGTGCTTCTTGCTCTAAAGCAGAGTGTGTTTCATGGATGAGAACTGTGCCCTGTGTTTCCCTTCAGAAACGGAGTTAAATGCCAGGTGTGTGTCTTCCTACAAGCAAGACCTCGTTTCAGGTAAACGCAGTCACTTTTCACCTCAAAGGATGCTACATTGTTCACGCAACTCACACGTTTCTAGCTCTTAACTGAAAAGCATTGGATGTTTGAAGACCTGTGGATTCTATCAGTTTCAGAAACAGAGTTGAACTAGATATAGTCCGTGTGTGTAGGAAACACAGTTCTTTTGTTCTGAGCACACTCACGTTTCCCTCTGTATTATAGATTCTAGAAATCAAGAGCGTGCTTCTTGCTCTAAAGCAGAGTGTGTTTCATGGATGAGAACTGTGCCGTGTGTTTCCCTTCAGAAACGGAGTTAAATGCCAAGCTCTGTGTCTTCCTTCAAGCAAGCCTTCGTTTCAGGTAAACACAGTCACTTCTCAGATCAAAGGAAGCTACATTGTTCACAAAGATCACACGTTTCTCGCTCTTAATTGAAAAGCATTGGATGTTAGAGGACCTGTGGTTTGTATGAGTTTCAGAAACAGAGTTGAACTAGATATGGTCCATGTGTGTAGGAAACACAGTTCTTTTGTTCTGAGCACACTCACGTTTCCCTCTGTATTAGAGACTCTAGAAAGAAAGAGCATGCTTCTTGCTCTAAAGCAGAGTGTGTTTCATGGATGAGAACTGTGCCCTGTGTTTCCCTTCAGAATCGGAGTTAATTGCCAGAACTGTGTCTTTCTTCAAGCCGGACTTCCTTTCAGGTAAACACAGACACTTTTCAGCTCAAACGAACCTACATTGTTCACTAAGCTCACAGGTTTCTCGCTATTAACTGAAAAACATTGGATGTTAGAGGACCTGTGGATTTTATCAGTTTCATAAACAGAGTTGAACTAGATATGGTCCGTGTGTAGGAAACACAGTTCTTTTGTTCTGAGCACACTCACGTTACACTCTGTATTAGAAATTCTAGAAAGCAAGAGCGTGATTCTTGCTCTAAAGCAGAGTGTGTTTCATGGATGAGAACTGTGCCCTGTGTTTCCCTTCAGAAACGGAGTTAAATGTCAGGCTCTGTGTCTTCCTTCAAGCAAGAGTTCGTTTCAGGTAAACGCAGTCACTTTTCAGCTCAAAGGAAGCTACATTGTTCATAAAGGTCACACGTTTCTCGCTCTTAACTGAAACGCATTGGATGTTTGAGGTGTTGTGGATTCTATCAGTTTCAGAAACAGAGTTGAACTAGATATGGTCCGTGTGTGTAGGAAACACAGTTCTTTTGTTCTGAGCACACTCACGTTTCCCTCTGTATTAGAGACTCTAGAAAGCAAGAGCGTGCTTCTTGCTCTAAAGCAGAGTGTGTTTCATGGATGAGAACTGTGCCCTGTGTTTCCCTTCAGAAACGGAGTTAAATGCCAGGCATGTGTCTTCCTACAAGCAAGACTTCGTGTCAGGTAAACGCAGTCACTTTTCAGCTCAAAAGAAGCTACATTGTTCACGAAGCTCACACGTTTCTCCCTCTTAATTGAAAAGAATTGGATGTTAGAGGACCTGTGGTTTTTACCAGTTTCAGAAACAGAGTTGAACTAGATATGGTCCGTGTGGATGAAACACAGTTCTTTTGTTCTGAGCACACACACGTTTCCCTCTGTATTAGAGACTCTAGAAAGCAAGAGCGTGCTTCTTGCTCTAAAGCAGAGTGTGTTTCATGGATGAGAACTGTGCCGTGTGTTTCCCTTCAGAAACGGAGTTAAATGCCAGGTGTGTGTCTTCCTACAAGCAAGACTTCGTTTCAGGTAAACGCAGTCACTTTTCACCTCAAAGGATGCTACATTGTTCACGCAACTCACACGTTTCTCGCTCTTAAGTGAAAAGCACTGGATGTTAGAGGACCTGTGGTTTGTATCAGTTTCAGAAACAGAGTTGAACTAGATATGGTCTGTGAGTGTAGGAAACACCGTTCTTTTGTTCTGAGCACACTCACTTTTCCCTCTGTATTAGAGATTCTAGAAATCAAGAGCGTGCTTCTTGCTCTAAAGCTGAGTGTGTTTCATGGATGAGAACTGTGCCGTGTGTTTCCCTTCAGAAACGGAGTTGAATGCCAGGTGTGTATCTTCCTTCAAGCAAGACTTCGTTTCAGGTAAACACATTCACTTCTCGGATCAAAGGAAGCTACATTGTTCACAAAGCTCACACGTTTCTCGCTCTTAACTGAAAAGCATTGGATGTTAGAGGACCTGTGGTTTGTATGAGTTTCAGAAACAGAGTTGAACTAGATATGGTCCATGTGTGTAGGAAACACAGTTCTTTTGTTCTGAGCACACTCACGTTTCCCTCTGTATTAGAGACTCTAGAAAGAAAGAGCATTCTTCTTGCTCTAAAGCAGAGTGTGTTTCATGGATGAGAACTGTGCCCTGTGTTTCCCTTCAGAATCAGAGTTAATTGCCAGAACTGTGTCTTTCTTCAAGCTGGACTTCCTTTCAGGTAAACACAGACACTTTTCAGCTCAAACGAAGCTACATTGTTCACTAGGCTCACAGGTTTCTCGCTCTTAACTGAAAAACATTGGATGTTAGAGGACCTGTGGATTCTATCAGTTTCATAAACAGAGTTGAACTAGATATGGTCCGTGTGTGTAGGAAACACAGTTCTTTGTTCTGAGCACACTCACGTTTCCCTCTGTATTAGAGATTCTAGAAAGCAAGAGCGTGCTTCTTGCTCTAAAGCAGAATGTGTTTCATGCATGAGAACTGTGCCGTGTGTTTCCCTTCAGAAATGGAGTTAAATGCCAGGCTCTGTGTCTTTCTTCAAGCAAGACTTCGTTTCAGGTAAACGCAGTCATTTTTCAGCTCAAGCGAAGCTACATTGTTCACGAAGCTCACACGTTTCTCGCTCTTAACTGAAAAACATTGGATGTTAGAGGACCTGTGGATTCTATCAGTTTCATAAACAGAGTTGAACTAGATATGGTCCGTGTGTGTAGGAAACACAGTTCTTTTGTTCTGAGCACACTCACGTTTCCCTCTGTATTAGAGACTCTAGAAAGCAAGAGCGTGCTTCTTGCTCTAAAGCAGAGTGTGTTTCATGGATGAGAACTGTGCCGTGTGTTTCCCTTCAGAAACGGAGTTAAATGCCAGGTGTGTGTCTTCCTACAAGCAAGACCTCGTTTCAGGTAAACGCAGTCACTTTTCACCTCAAAGGATGTTACATTGTTCACGCAACTCACACGTTTCTAGCTCTTAACTGAAAAGCATTGGATGTTTGAAGACCTGTGGATTCTATCAGTTTCAGAAACAGAGTTGAACTAGATATGGTCCGTGTGTGTAGGAAACACAGTTCTTTTGTTCTGAGCACACTCACGTTTCCCTCTGTATTAGAGACTCTAGAAATCAAGAGCGTGCTTCTTGCTCTAAAGCAGAGTGTGTTTCAAAGATGAGAACTGTGCCGTGTGTTTCCCTCAGAAATGGAGTTAAATGTCAAGCTCTGTGTCTTCCTTCAAGCAAGCCTTCGTTTCAGGTAAACACAGTCACTTCTCAGATCAAAGGAAGCTACATTGTTCACAAAGATCACACGTTTCTCGCTCTTAATTGAAAAGCATTGGATGTTAGAGGACCTGTGGTTTGTATGAGTTTCAGAAACAGAGTTGAACTAGATATGGTCCATGTGTGTAGGAAACACAGTTCTTTTGTTCTGAGCACATTCACGTTTCCCTCTGTATTAGAGACTCTAGAAAGAAAGAGCATGCTTCTTGCTCTAAAGCAGAGTGTGTTTCATGGATGAGAACTGTGCCCTGTGTTTCCCTTCAGAATCGGAGTTAATTGCCAGAACTGTGTCTTTCTTCAAGCCGGACTTCCTTTCAGGTAAACACAGACACTTTTCAGCTCAAACGAAGCTACATTGTTCACAAAGGTCACACGTTTCTCGCTCTTAACTGAAATGCATTGGATGTTTGAGGGGTTGTGGATTCTATCAGTTTCAGAAACAGAGTTGAACTAGATATGGTCCGTGTGTGTAGGAAACACAGTACTTTTGTTCTGAGCACACTCACGTTTCCCTCTGTATTAGAGACTCTAGAAAGCAAGAGCGTGCTTCTTGCTCTAAAGCAGAGTGTGTTTCATGGATGAGAACTGTGCCCTGTGTTTCCCTTCAGAAACGGAGTTAAATGCCAGGCATGTGTCTTCCTACAAGCAAGACTTCGTTTCAGGTAAACGCAGTCACTTTTCAGCTCGAAAGAAGCTACATTGTTCACGAAGCTCACACGTTTCTCCCTCTTAATTGAAAAGCATTGGATGTTAGAGGACCTGTGGTTTTTACCAGTTTCAGAAACAGAGTTGAACTAGATATGGTCCGTGTGTAGGAAACACAGTTCTTTTGTTCTGAGCACACTCACGTTTCCCTCTGTATTAGAGACTCTAGAAAGCAAGAGGGTGCTTCTTGCTCTAAAGCAGAGTGTGTTTCATGGATGAGAACTGTGCCGTGTGTTTCCCTTCAGAAACGGAGTTAAATGCCAGGTGTGTGTCTTCCTACAAGCAAGACTTCGTTTCAGGTAAACACAGTCACTTTTCACCTCAAAGGATGCTACATTGTTCACGCAACTCACACGTTTCTCGCTCTTAAGTGAAAAGCACTGGATGTTAGAGGACCTGTGGTTTGTATCAGTTTCAGAAACAGAGTTGAACTAGATATGGTCTGTGAGTGTAGGAAACACAGTTCTTTTGTTCTGAGCACACTCACGTTTCCCTCTGTATTATAGATTCTAGAAATCAAGAGCGTGCTTCTTGCTCTAAAGCAGAGTGTGTTTCATGGATGAGAACTGTGCCGTGTGTTTCCCTTCAGAAACGGAGTTAAATGCCAAGCTCTGTGTCTTCCTTCAAGCAAGCCTTCGTTTCAGGTAAACACAGTCACTTCTCAGATCAAAGGAAGCTACATTGTTCACAAAGATCACACGTTTCTCGCTCTTAATTGAAAAGCATTGGATGTTAGAGGACCTGTGGTTTGTATGAGTTTCAGAAACAGAGTTGAACTAGATATGGTCCATGTGTGTAGGAAACACAGTTCTTTTGTTCTGAGCACACTCACGTTTCCCTCTGTATTAGAGACTCTAGAAAGAAAGAGCATGCTTCTTGCTCTAAAGCAGAGTGTGTTTCATGGATGAGAACTGTGCCCTGTGTTTCCCTTCAGAATCGGAGTTAATTGCCAGAACTGTGTCTTTCTTCAAGCCGGACTTCCTTTCAGGTAAACACAGACACTTTTCAGCTCAAACGAACCTACATTGTTCACTAAGCTCACAGGTTTCTCGCTATTAACTGAAAAACATTGGATGTTAGAGGACCTGTGGATTTTATCAGTTTCATAAACAGAGTTGAACTAGATATGGTCCGTGTGTAGGAAACACAGTTCTTTTGTTCTGAGCACACTCACGTTTCACTCTGTATTAGAAATTCTAGAAAGCAAGAGCGTGATTCTTGCTCTAAAGCAGAGTGTGTTTCATGGATGAGAACTGTGCCCTGTGTTTCCCTTCAGAAACGGAGTTAAATGTCAGGCTCTGTGTCTTCCTTCAAGCAAGAGTTCGTTTCAGGTAAACGCAGTCACTTTTCAGCTCAAAGGAAGCTACATTGTTCATAAAGGTCACACGTTTCTCGCTCTTAACTGAAACGCATTGGATGTTTGAGGTGTTGTGGATTCTATCAGTTTCAGAAACAGAGTTGAACTAGATATGGTCCGTGTGTGTAGGAAACACAGTTCTTTTGTTCTGAGCACACTCACGTTTCCCTCTGTATTAGAGACTCTAGAAAGCAAGAGCGTGCTTCTTGCTCTAAAGCAGAGTGTGTTTCATGGATGAGAACTGTGCCCTGTGTTTCCCTTCAGAAACGGAGTTAAATGCCAGGCATGTGTCTTCCTACAAGCAAGACTTCGTGTCAGGTAAACGCAGTCACTTTTCAGCTCAAAAGAAGCTACATTGTTCACGAAGCTCACACGTTTCTCCCTCTTAATTGAAAAGAATTGGATGTTAGAGGACCTGTGGTTTTTACCAGTTTCAGAAACAGAGTTGAACTAGATATGGTCCGTGTGGATGAAACACAGTTCTTTTGTTCTGAGCACACACACGTTTCCCTCTGTATTAGAGACTCTAGAAAGCAAGAGCGTGCTTCTTGCTCTAAAGCAGAGTGTGTTTCATGGATGAGAACTGTGCCGTGTGTTTCCCTTCAGAAACGGAGTTAAATGCCAGGTGTGTGTCTTCCTACAAGCAAGACTTCGTTTCAGGTAAACGCAGTCACTTTTCACCTCAAAGGATGCTACATTGTTCACGCAACTCACACGTTTCTCGCTCTTAAGTGAAAAGCACTGGATGTTAGAGGACCTGTGGTTTGTATCAGTTTCAGAAACAGAGTTGAACTAGATATGGTCTGTGAGTGTAGGAAACACCGTTCTTTTGTTCTGAGCACACTCACTTTTCCCTCTGTATTAGAGATTCTAGAAATCAAGAGCGTGCTTCTTGCTCTAAAGCTGAGTGTGTTTCATGGATGAGAACTGTGCCGTGTGTTTCCCTTCAGAAACGGAGTTGAATGCCAGGTGTGTATCTTCCTTCAAGCAAGACTTCGTTTCAGGTAAACACATTCACTTCTCGGATCAAAGGAAGCTACATTGTTCACAAAGCTCACACGTTTCTCGCTCTTAACTGAAAAGCATTGGATGTTAGAGGACCTGTGGTTTGTATGAGTTTCAGAAACAGAGTTGAACTAGATATGGTCCATGTGTGTAGGAAACACAGTTCTTTTGTTCTGAGCACACTCACGTTTCCCTCTGTATTAGAGACTCTAGAAAGAAAGAGCATTCTTCTTGCTCTAAAGCAGAGTGTGTTTCATGGATGAGAACTGTGCCCTGTGTTTCCCTTCAGAATCAGAGTTAATTGCCAGAACTGTGTCTTTCTTCAAGCTGGACTTCCTTTCAGGTAAACACAGACACTTTTCAGCTCAAACGAAGCTACATTGTTCACTAGGCTCACAGGTTTCTCGCTCTTAACTGAAAAACATTGGATGTTAGAGGACCTGTGGATTCTATCAGTTTCATAAACAGAGTTGAACTAGATATGGTCCGTGTGTGTAGGAAACACAGTTCTTTGTTCTGAGCACACTCACGTTTCCCTCTGTATTAGAGATTCTAGAAAGCAAGAGCGTGCTTCTTGCTCTAAAGCAGAATGTGTTTCATGCATGAGAACTGTGCCGTGTGTTTCCCTTCAGAAATGGAGTTAAATGCCAGGCTCTGTGTCTTTCTTCAAGCAAGACTTCGTTTCAGGTAAACGCAGTCATTTTTCAGCTCAAGCGAAGCTACATTGTTCACGAAGCTCACACGTTTCTCGCTCTTAACTGAAAAACATTGGATGTTAGAGGACCTGTGGATTCTATCAGTTTCATAAACAGAGTTGAACTAGATATGGTCCGTGTGTGTAGGAAACACAGTTCTTTGTTCTGAGCACACTCACGTTTCCCTCTGTATTAGAGATTCTAGAAAGCAAGAGCGTGCTTCTTGCTCTAATGCAGAATGTGTTTCATGCATGAGAACTGTGCCGTGTGTTTCCCTTCAGAAATGGAGTTAAATGCCAGGCTCTGTGTCTTTCTTCAAGCAAGACTTCGTTTCAGGTAAACGCAGTCATTTTTCAGCTCAAGCGAAGCTACATTGTTCACGAAGCTCATACGTTTCTCGCTCTTAACTGAAAAGCATTGGATGTTCGAGGACCTGTGGTTTGTTTCAGTTTCAGAAAGAGAGTTGAACTAGATATTGTTCGTGTATGTAGGAAACACCGTTCTTTTGTTCTCAGCACACTCACGTTTCCCTCTGTATTAGAACTCTAGAAATCAAGAGCGTGCTTCTTGCTCTAAAGCAGAGTGTGTTTCATGGATGAGAACTGTGCCGTGTGTTTCCCTTCAGAAACGGAGTTAATTGGCAGGCTCTGTGTCTTCCTTCAAGCAAGACTTCGTTTCAGGTAAACGCAGTCACTTTTCAGCTCAAAGGAAGCTACATTGTTCACAAAGCTCACACGTTTCTCGCTCTTAACTGAAAAGCATTGGATGTTAGAGGACCTGTGGTTTGTATCAGTTTCAGAAACAGAGTTGAACTAGATATGGTCCGTGTGTAGGAAACACAGTTCTTTTGTTCTGAGCACACTCACGTTTCCCTCTGTATTAGAGATTCTAGAAAGCAAGAGCGTGATTCTTGCTCTAAAGCAGAGTGTGTTTCATGGATGAGAACTGTGCCCTGTGTTTCCCTTCAGAAACGGAGTTAAATGTCAGGCTCTGTGTCTGCCTTCAAGCAAGAGTTCGTTTCAGGTAAACGCAGTCACTTTTCAGCTCAAAGGAAGCTACATTGTTCACAAAGGTCACACGTTTCTCGCTCTTAACTGAAACGCATTGGATGTTTGAGGTGTTGTGGATTCTATCAGTTTCAGAAACAGAGTTGAACTAGATATGGTCCGTGTGTGTAGGAAACACAGTTCTTTTGTTCTGAGCACACTCACGTTTCCCTCTGTATTAGAGACTCTAGAAAGCAAGAGCGTGCTTCTTGCTCTAAAGCAGAGTGTGTTTCATGGATGAGAACTGTGCCCTGTGTTTCCCTTCAGAAACGGAGTTAAATGCCAGGCATGTGTCTTCCTACAAGCAAGACTTCGTTTCAGGTAAACGCAGTCACTTTTCAGCTCGAAAGAAGCTACATTGTTCACGAAGCTCACACGTTTCTCGCTCTTAACTGAAACGCATTGGATGTTTGAGGTGTTGTGGATTCTATCAGTTTCAGAAACAGAGTTGAACTAGATATGGTCCGTGTGTGTAGGAAACACAGTTCTTTTGTTCTGAGCACACTCACGTTTCCCTCTGTATTAGAGACTCTAGAAAGCAAGAGCTTGCTTCTTGCTCTAAAGCAGAGTGTGTTTCATGGATGAGAACTGTGCCGTGTGTTTCCCTTCAGAAACAGAGTTAAATGCCACGCGTGTGTCTTCCTACAAGCAAGACTTCGTTTCAGGTAAACGCAGTCACTTTTCAGCTCAAAAGAAGCTACATTGTTCACGAAGCTCACACGTTTCTCCCTCTTAATTGAAAAGCATTGGATGTTAGAGGACCTGTGGTTTTTACCAGTTTCAGAAACAGAGTTGAACTAGATATGGTCCGTGTGTAGGAAACACAGTTCTTTTGTTCTGAGCACACTCACGTTTCCCTCTGTATTAGAGACTCTAGAAAGCAAGAGGGTGCTTCTTGCTCTAAAGCAGAGTGTGTTTCATGGATGAGAACTGTGCCTTGTGTTTCCCTTCAGAAACGGAGTTAAATGCCAGGTGTGTGTCTTCCTACAAGCAAGACCTCGTTTCAGGTAAACGCAGTCACTTTTCACCTCAAAGGATGCTACATTGTTCACGCAACTCACACGTTTCTAGCTCTTAACTGAAAAGCATTGGATGTTTGAAGACCTGTGGATTCTATCAGTTTCAGAAACAGAGTTGAACTAGATATGGTCCGTGTGTGTAGGAAACACAGTTCTTTTGTTCTGAGCACACTCACGTTTCCCTCTGTATTATAGATTCTAGAAATCAAGAGCGTGCTTCTTGCTCTAAAGCAGAGTGTGTTTCATGGACGAGAACTGTGCCGTGTGTTTCCCTTCAGAAAGGGAGTTAAATGCCAAGCTCTGTGTCTTCCTTCAAGCAAGCCTTCATTTCAGGTAAACACAGTCACTTCTCAGATCAAAGGAAGCTACATTGTTCACAAAGATCACACGTTTCTCGCTCTTAATTGAAAAGCATTGGATGTTAGAGGACCTGTGGTTTGTATGAGTTTCAGAAACAGAGTTGAACTAGATATGGTCCATGTGTGTAGGAAACACAGTTCTTTTGTTCTGAGCACACTCACGTTTCCCTCTGTATTAGAGACTCTAGAAAGAAAGAGCATGCTTCTTGCTCTAAAGCAGAGTGTGTTTCATGGATGAGAACTGTGCCCTGTGTTTCCCTTCAGAATCGGAGTTAATTGCCAGAACTGTGTCTTTCTTCAAGCCGGACTTCCTTTCAGGTAAACACAGATACTTTTCAGCTCAAACGAAGCTACATTGTTCACTAAGCTCACAGGTTTCTCGCTCTTAACTGAAAAACATTGGATGTTAGAGGACCTGTGGATTCTATCAGTTTCATAAACAGAGTTGAACTAGATATGGTCCGTGTGTAGGAAACACAGTTCTTTTGTTCTGAGCACACTCACGTTTCCCTCTGTATTAGAAATTCTAGAAAGCAAGAGCGTGATTCTTGCTCTAAAGCAGAGTGTGTTTCATGGATGAGAACTGTGCCCTGTGTTTCCCTTCAGAAACGGAGTTAAATGTCAGGCTCTGTGTCTTCCTTCAAGCAAGAGTTCGTTTCAGGTAAACGCAGTCACTTTTCAGCTCAAAGGAAGCTACATTGTTCACAAAGGTCACACGTTTCTCGCTCTTAACTGAAACGCATTGGATGTTTGAGGTGTTGTGGATTCTATCAGTTTCAGAAACAGAGTTGAACTAGATATGGTCCGTGTGTGTAGGAAACACAGTTCTTTTGTTCTGAGCACACTCACGTTTCCCTCTGTATTAGAGACTCTAGAAAGCAAGAGCGTGCTTCTTGCTCTAAAGCAGAGTGTGTTTCATGGATGAGAACTGTGCCCTGTGTTTCCCTTCAGAAACGGAGTTAAATGCCAGGCATGTGTCTTCCTACAAGCAAGACTTCGTGTCAGGTAAACGCAGTCACTTTTCAGCTCAAAAGAAGCTACATTGTTCACGAAGCTCACACGTTTCTCCCTCTTAATTGAAAAGCATTGGATGTTAGAGGACCTGTGGTTTTTACCAGTTTCAGAAACAGAGTTGAACTAGATATGGTCCGTGTGGATGAAAAACAGTTCTTTTGTTCTGAGCACAGTCACGTTTCCCTCTGTATTAGAGACTCTAGAAAGAAAGAGCATTCTTCTTGCTCTAAAGCAGAGTGTGTTTCATGGATGAGAACTGTGCCCTGTGTTTCCCTTCAGAATCGGAGTTAATTGCGAGAACTGTGTCTTTCTTCAAGCCGGACATCCTTTCAGGTAAACACAGACACTTTTCAGCTCAAACGAAGCTACATTGTTCACTAGGCTCACAGGTTTCTCGCTCTTAACTGAAAAACATTGGATGTTAGAGGACCTGTGGATTCTATCAGTTTCATGAACAGAGTTGAACTAGATATGGTCCGTGTGTGTAGGAAACACAGTTCTTTTGTTCTGAGCACACTCACGTTTCCCTCTGTATTAGAGACTCTAGAAAGCAAGAGCGTGCTTCTTGCTCTAAAGCAGAGTGTGTTTCATGGATGAGAACTGTGCCCTGTGTTTCCCTTCAGAAACGGAGTTAAATGCCAGGCATGTGTCTTCCTACAAGCAAGACTTCGTTTCAGGTAAACGCAGTCACTTTTCAGCTCGAAAGAAGCTACATTGTTCACGAAGCTCACACGTTTCTCGCTCTTAACTGAAACGCATTGGATGTTTGAGGTGTTGTGGATTCTATCAGTTTCAGAAACAGAGTTGAACTAGATATGGTCCGTGTGTGTAGGAAACACAGTTCTTTTGTTCTGAGCACACTCACGTTTCCCTCTGTATTAGAGACTCTAGAAAGCAAGAGCTTGCTTCTTGCTCTAAAGCAGAGTGTGTTTCATGGATGAGAACTGTGCCGTGTGTTTCCCTTCAGAAACAGAGTTAAATGCCAGGCGTGTGTCTTCCTACAAGCAAGACTTCGTTTCAGGTAAACGCAGTCACTTTTCAGCTCAAAAGAAGCTACATTGTTCACGAAGCTCACACGTTTCTCCCTCTTAATTGAAAAGCATTGGATGTTAGAGGACCTGTGGTTTTTACCAGTTTCAGAAACAGAGTTGAACTAGATATGGTCCGTGTGTAGGAAACACAGTTCTTTTGTTCTGAGCACACTCACGTTTCCCTCTGTATTAGAGACTCTAGAAAGCAAGAGGGTGCTTCTTGCTCTAAAGCAGAGTGTGTTTCATGGATGAGAACTGTGCCTTGTGTTTCCCTTCAGAAACGGAGTTAAATGCCAGGTGTGTGTCTTCCTACAAGCAAGACCTCGTTTCAGGTAAACGCAGTCACTTTTCACCTCAAAGGATGCTACATTGTTCACGCAACTCACACGTTTCTAGCTCTTAACTGAAAAGCATTGGATGTTTGAAGACCTGTGGATTCTATCAGTTTCAGAAACAGAGTTGAACTAGATATGGTCCGTGTGTGTAGGAAACACAGTTCTTTTGTTCTGAGCACACTCACGTTTCCCTCTGTATTATAGATTCTAGAAATCAAGAGCGTGCTTCTTGCTCTAAAGCAGAGTGTGTTTCATGGACGAGAACTGTGCCGTGTGTTTCCCTTCAGAAAGGGAGTTAAATGCCAAGCTCTGTGTCTTCCTTCAAGCAAGCCTTCATTTCAGGTAAACACAGTCACTTCTCAGATCAAAGGAAGCTACATTGTTCACAAAGATCACACGTTTCTCGCTCTTAATTGAAAAGCATTGGATGTTAGAGGACCTGTGGTTTGTATGAGTTTCAGAAACAGAGTTGAACTAGATATGGTCCATGTGTGTAGGAAACACAGTTCTTTTGTTCTGAGCACACTCACGTTTCCCTCTGTATTAGAGACTCTAGAAAGAAAGAGCATGCTTCTTGCTCTAAAGCAGAGTGTGTTTCATGGATGAGAACTGTGCCCTGTGTTTCCCTTCAGAATCGGAGTTAATTGCCAGAACTGTGTCTTTCTTCAAGCCGGACTTCCTTTCAGGTAAACACAGACACTTTTTAGCTCAAACGAAGCTACATTGTTCACTAAGCTCACAGGTTTCTCGCTCTTAACTGAAAAACATTGGATGTTAGAGGACCTGTGGATTCTATCAGTTTCATAAACAGAGTTGAACTAGATATGGTCCGTGTGTTGGAAACACAGTTCTTTTGTTCTGAGCACACTCACGTTTCCCTCTGTATTAGAAATTCTAGAAAGCAAGAGCGTGATTCTTGCTCTAAAGCAGAGTGTGTTTCATGGATGAGAACTGTGCCCTGTGTTTCCCTTCAGAAACGGAGTTAAATGTCAGGCTCTGTGTCTTCCTTCAAGCAAGAGTTCGTTTCAGGTAAACGCAGTCAATTTTCAGCTCAAAGGAAGCTACATTGTTCACAAAGGTCACACGTTTCTCGCTCTTAACTGAAACGCATTGGATGTTTGAGGTGTTGTGGATTCTATCAGTTTCAGAAACAGAGTTGAACTAGATATGGTCCGTGTGTGTAGGAAACACAGTTCTTTTGTTCTGAGCACACTCACGTTTCCCTCTGTATTAGAGACTCTAGAAAGCAAGAGCGTGCTTCTTGCTCTAAAGCAGAGTGTGTTTCATGGATGAGAACTGTGCCCTGTGTTTCCCTTCAGAAACGGAGTTAAATGCCAGGCATGTGTCTTCCTACAAGCAAGACTTCGTGTCAGGTAAACGCAGTCACTTTTCAGCTCAAAAGAAGCTACATTGTTCACGAAGCTCACACGTTTCTCCCTCTTAATTGAAAAGCATTGGATGTTAGAGGACCTGTGGTTTTTACCAGTTTCAGAAACAGAGTTGAACTAGATATGGTCCGTGTGGATGAAAAACAGTTCTTTTGTTCTGAGCACAGTCACGTTTCCCTCTGTATTAGAGACTCTAGAAAGAAAGAGCATTCTTCTTGCTCTAAAGCAGAGTGTGTTTCATGGATGAGAACTGTGCCCTGTGTTTCCCTTCAGAATCGGAGTTAATTGCGAGAACTGTGTCTTTCTTCAAGCCGGACATCCTTTCAGGTAAACACAGACACTTTTCAGCTCAAACGAAGCTACATTGTTCACTAGGCTCACAGGTTTCTCGCTCTTAACTGAAAAACATTGGATGTTAGAGGACCTGTGGATTCTATCAGTTTCATGAACAGAGTTGAACTAGATATGGTCCGTGTGTGTAGGAAACACAGTTCTTTGTTCTGAGCACACTCACGTTTCCCTCTGTATTAGAGATTCTAGAAAGCAAGAGCGTGCTTCTTGCTCTAAAGCAGAATGTGTTTCATGGATGAGAACTGTGCCGTGTGTTTCCCTTCAGAAACGGAGTTAAATGCCAAGCTCTGTGTCTTCCTTCAAGCAAGCCTTCGTTTCAGGTAAACACAGTCACTTCTCAGATCAAAGGAAGCTACATTGTTCACAAAGATCACACGTTTCTCGCTCTTAATTGAAAAGCATTGGATGTTAGAGGACCTGTGGTTTGTATGAGTTTCAGAGACAGAGTTGAACTAGATATGGTCCATGTGTGTAGGAAACACAGTTCTTTTGTTCTGAGCACACTCACGTTTCCCTCTGTATTAGAGACTCTAGAAAGAAAGAGCATGCTTCTTGCTCTAAAGCAGAGTGTGTTTCATGGATGAGAACTGTGCCCTGTGTTTCCCTTCAGAATCGGAGTTAATTGCCAGAACTGTGTCTTTCTTCAAGCCGGACTTCCTTTCAGGTAAACACAGACACTTTTCAGCTCAAACGAACCTACATTGTTCACTAAGCTCACAGGTTTCTCGCTATTAACTGAAAAACATTGGATGTTAGAGGACCTGTGGATTTTATCAGTTTCATAAACAGAGTTGAACTAGATATGGTCCGTGTGTAGGAAACACAGTTCTTTTGTTCTGAGCACACTCACGTTTCACTCTGTATTAGAAATTCTAGAAAGCAAGAGGGTGCTTCTTGCTCTAAAGCAGAGTGTGTTTCATGGATGAGAACTGTGCCCTGTGTTTCCCTTCAGAAACGGAGTTAAATGTCAGGCTCTGTGTCTTCCTTCAAGCAAGAGTTCGTTTCAGGTAAACGCAGTCACTTTTCAGCTCAAAGGAAGCTACATTGTTCATAAAGGTCACACGTTTCTCGCTCTTAACTGAAACGCATTGGATGTTTGAGGTGTTGTGGATTCTATCAGTTTCAGAAACAGAGTTGAACTAGATATGGTCCGTGTGTGTAGGAAACACAGTTCTTTTGTTCTGAGCACACTCACGTTTCCCTCTGTATTAGAGACTCTAGAAAGCAAGAGCGTGCTTCTTGCTCTAAAGCAGAGTGTGTTTCATGGATGAGAACTGTGCCCTGTGTTTCCCTTCAGAAACGGAGTTAAATGCCAGGCATGTGTCTTCCTACAAGCAAGACTTCGTTTCAGGTAAACGCAGTCACTTTTCAGCTCGAAAGAAGCTACATTGTTCACGAAGCTCACACGTTTCTCGCTCTTAACTGAAACGCATTGGATGTTTGAGGTGTTGTGGATTCTATCAGTTTCAGAAACAGAGTTGAACTAGATATGGTCCGTGTGTGTAGGAAACACAGTTCTTTTGTTCTGAGCACACTCACGTTTCCCTCTGTATTAGAGACTCTAGAAAGCAAGAGCTTGCTTCTTGCTCTAAAGCAGAGTGTGTTTCATGGATGAGAACTGTGCCGTGTGTTTCCCTTCAGAAACAGAGTTAAATGCCAGGCGTGTGTCTTCCTACAAGCAAGACTTCGTTTCAGGTAAACGCAGTCACTTTTCAGCTCAAAAGAAGCTACATTGTTCACGAAGCTCACACGTTTCTCCCTCTTAATTGAAAAGCATTGGATGTTAGAGGACCTGTGGTTTTTACCAGTTTCAGAAACAGAGTTGAACTAGATATGGTCCGTGTGTAGGAAACACAGTTCTTTTGTTCTGAGCACATTCACGTTTCCCTCTGTATTAGAGACTCTAGAAAGCAAGAGGGTGCTTCTTGCTCTAAAGCAGAGTGTGTTTCATGGATGAGAACTGTGCCTTGTGTTTCCCTTCAGAAACGGAGTTAAATGCCAGGTGTGTGTCTTCCTACAAGCAAGACCTCGTTTCAGGTAAACGCAGTCACTTTTCACCTCAAAGGATGCTACATTGTTCACGCAACTCACACGTTTCTAGCTCTTAACTGAAAAGCATTGGATGTTTGAAGACCTGTGGATTCTATCAGTTTCAGAAACAGAGTTGAACTAGATATGGTCCGTGTGTGTAGGAAACACAGTTCTTTTGTTCTGAGCACACTCACGTTTCCCTCTGTATTATAGATTCTAGAAATCAAGAGCGTGCTTCTTGCTCTAAAGCAGAGTGTGTTTCATGGACGAGAACTGTGCCGTGTGTTTCCCTTCAGAAAGGGAATTAAATGCCAAGCTCTGTGTCTTCCTTCAAGCAAGCCTTCGTTTCAGGTAAACACAGTCACTTCTCAGATCAAAGGAAGCTACATTGTTCACAAAGATCACACGTTTCTCGCTCTTAATTGAAAAGCATTGGATGTTAGAGGACCTGTGGTTTGTATGAGTTTCAGAAACAGAGTTGAACTAGATATGGTCCATGTGTGTAGGAAACACAGTTCTTTTGTTCTGAGCACACTCACGTTTCCCTCTGTATTAGAGACTCTAGAAAGAAAGAGCATGCTTCTTGCTCTAAAGCAGAGTGTGTTTCATGGATGAGAACTGTGCCCTGTGTTTCCCTTCAGAATCGGAGTTAATTGCCAGAACTGTGTCTTTCTTCAAGCCGGACTTCCTTTCAGGTAAACACAGACACTTTTCAGCTCAAACGAAGCTACATTGTTCACTAAGCTCACAGGTTTCTCGCTCTTAACTGAAAAACATTGGATGTTAGAGGACCTGTGGATTCTATCAGTTTCATAAACAGAGTTGAACTAGATATGGTCCGTGTGTAGGAAACACAGTTCTTTTGTTCTGAGCACACTCACGTTTCCCTCTGTATTATAGATTCTAGAAATCAAGAGCGTGCTTCTTGCTCTAAAGCAGAGTGTGTTTCATGGACGAGAACTGTGCCGTGTGTTTCCCTTCAGAAAGGGAGTTAAATGCCAAGCTCTGTGTCTTCCTTCAAGCAAGCCTTCGTTTCAGGTAAACACAGTCACTTCTCAGATCAAAGGAAGCTACATTGTTCACAAAGATCACACGTTTCTCGCTCTTAATTGAAAAGCATTGGATGTTAGAGGACCTGTGGTTTGTATGAGTTTCAGAAACAGAGTTGAAATAGATATGGTCCATGTGTGTAGGAAACACAGTTCTTTTGTTCTGAGCACACTCACGTTTCCCTCTCTATTAGAGACTCTAGAAAGAAAGAGCATGCTTCTTGCTCTAAAGCAGAGTGTGTTTCATGGATGAGAACTGTGCCCTGTGTTTCCCTTCAGAATCGGAGTTAATTTACAGAACTGTGTCTTTCTTCAAGCCGGACTTCCTTTCAGGTAAACACAGACACTTTTCAGCTCAAACGAAGCTACATTGTTCACTAAGCTCACAGGTTTCTCGCTCTTAACTGAAAAACATTGGATGTTAGAGGACCTGTGGATTCTATCAGTTTCATAAACAGAGTTGAACTAGATATGGTCCGTGTGTAGGAAACACAGTTCTTTTGTTCTGAGCACACTCACGTTTCCCTCTGTATTAGAAATTCTAGAAAGCAAGAGCGTGATTCTTGCTCTAAAGCAGAGTGTGTTTCATGGATGAGAACTGTGCCCTGTGTTTCCCTTCAGAAACGGAGTTAAATGGCAGGCTCTGTGTCTTCCTTCAAGCAAGAGTTCGTTTCAGGTAAACGCAGTCACTTTTCAGCTCAAAGGAAGCTACATTGTTCACAAAGCTCACACGTTTCTCACTCTTAACTGAAAAGCATTGGATGTTAGAGGACCTGTGGTTTGTATCAGTTTCAGAAACAGAGTTGAACTAGATATGGTCCGTGTGTAGGAAACACAGTTCTTTTGTTCTGAGCACACTCACGTTTCCCTCTGTATTAGAGACTCTAGAAAGCAAGAGCGTGCTCCTTGCTCAAAAGCAGAGTGTGTTTCATGGATGAGAACTGTGCCGTGTGTTTCCCTTCAGAAACGGAGTTAAATGCCAGGTGTGTGTCTTCCTACAAGCAAGACTTCATTTCAGGTAAACGCAGTCACTTTTCACCTCAAAGGATGCTACATTGTTCACGCAACTCACACGTTTCTAGCTCTTAACTGAAAAGCATTGGATGTTTGAGGACCTGTGGATTCTATCAGTTTCAGAAACAGAGTTGAACTAGATATGGTCCGTGTGTGTAGGAAACACAGTTCTTTTGTTCTGAGCACACTCACGTTTCCCTCTGTATTATAGATTCTAGAAATCAAGAGCGTGCTTCTTGCTCTAAAGCAGAGTGTGTTTCATGGATGAGAACTGTGCCGTGTGTTTCCCTTCAGAAACGGAGTTAAATGCCAAGCTCTGTGTCTTCCTTCAAGCAAGCCTTCGTTTCAGGTAAACACAGTCACTTCTCAGATCAAAGGAAGCTACATTGTTCACAAAGCTCACACGTTTCTCGCTCTTAATTGAAAAGCATTGGATGTTAGAGGACCTGTGGTTTGTATGAGTTTCAGAAACAGAGTTGAACTAGATATGGTCCATGTGTGTAGGAAACACAGTTCTTTTGTTCTGAGCACACTCACGTTTCCCTCTGTATTAGAGACTCTAGAAAGAAAGAGCATGCTTCTTGCTCTAAAGCAGAGTGTGTTTCATGGATGAGAACTGTGCCCTGTGTTTCCCTTCAGAATCGGAGTTAATTTACAGAACTGTGTCTTTCTTCAAGCCGGACTTCCTTTCAGGTAAACACAGACACTTTTCAGCTCAAACGAAGCTACATTGTTCACTAAGCTCACAGGTTTCTCGCTCTTAACTGAAACGCATTGGATATTTGAGGTGTTGTGGATTCTATCAGTTTCAGAAACAGAGTTGAACTAGATATGGTCCGTGTGTGTAGGAAACACAGTTCTTTTGTTCTGAGCACACTCACGTTTCCCTCTGTATTAGAGACTCTAGAAAGCAAGAGCGTGCTTCTTGCTCTAAAGCAGAGTGTGTTTCATGGATGAGAACTGTGCCCTGTGTTTCCCTTCAGAAACGGAGTTAAATGCCAGGCATGTGTCTTCCTACAAGCAAGACTTCGTGTCAGGTAAACGCAGTCACTTTTCAGCTCAAAAGAAGCTACATTGTTCACGAAGCTCACACGTTTCTCCCTCTTAATTGAAAAGCATTGGATGTTAGAGGACCTGTGGTTTTTACCAGTTTCAGAAACAGAGTTGAACTAGATATGGTCCGTGTGGATGAAAAACAGTTCTTTTGTTCTGAGCACAGTCACGTTTCCCTCTGTATTAGAGACTCTAGAAAGAAAGAGCATTCTTCTTGCTCTAAAGCAGAGTGTGTTTCATGGATGAGAACTGTGCCCTGTGTTTCCCTTCAGAATCGGAGTTAATTGCGAGAACTGTGTCTTTCTTCAAGCCGGACTTCCTTTCAGGTAAACACAGACACTTTTCAGCTCAAACGAAGCTACATTGTTCACTAGGCTCACAGGTTTCTCGCTCTTAACTGAAAAACATTGGATGTTAGAAGACCTGTGGATTCTATCAGTTTCATGAACAGAGTTGAACTAGATATGGTCCGTGTGTGTAGGAAACACAGTTCTTTGTTCTGAGCACACTCACGTTTCCCTCTGTATTAGAGATTCTAGAAAGCAAGAGCGTGCTTCTTGCTCTAAAGCAGAATGTGTTTCATGCATGAGAACTGTGCCGTGTGTTTCCCTTCAGAAATGGAGTTAAATGCCAGGCTCTGTGTCTTTCTTCAAGCAAGACTTCGTTTCAGGTAAACGCAGTCATTTTTCAGCTCAAGCGAAGCTACATTGTTCACGAAGCTCACACGTTTCTCGCTCTTAACTGAAAAGCATTGGATGTTCGAGGACCTTGGTTTGTTTCAGTTTCAGAAAGAGAGTTGAACTAGATATTGTTCGTATATGTAGCAAACACCGTTCTTTTGTTCTCAGCACACTCACGTTTCCTTCTGTATTAGAACTCTAGAAATCAAGAGCGTGCTTCTTGCTCTAAAGCAGAGTGTGTTTCATGGATGAGAACTGTGCCGTGTGTTTCCCTTCAGAAACGGAGTTAAATGGCAGGCTCTGTGTCTTCCTTCAAGCAAGACTTCGTTTCAGGTAAACAGAGTCACTTTTCAGCTCAAAGGAAGCTACATTGTTCACAAAGCTCACACGTTTCTCGCTCTTAACTGAAAAGCATTGGATGTTAGAGGACCTGTGGTTTGTATCAGTTTCAGAAACAGAGTTGAACTAGATATGGTCCGTGTGTAGGAAACACAGTTCTTTTGTTCTGAGCACACTCACGTTTCCCTCTGTATTAGAGACTCTAGAAAGCAAGAGCGTGCTCCTTGCTCAAAAGCAGAGTGTGTTTCATGGATGAGAACTGTGCCGTGTGTTTCCCTTCAGAAATGGAGTTAAATGCCAGGTGTGTGTCTTCCTACAAGCAAGACTTCGTTTCAGGTAAACGCAGTCACTTTTCACCTCAAAGGATGCTACATTGTTCACGCAACTCACACGTTTCTAGCTCTTAACTGAAAAGCATTGGATGTTTGAGGACCTGTGGATTCTATCAGTTTCAGAAACAGAGTTGAACTAGATATGGTCCGTGTGTGTAGGAAACACAGTTCTTTTGTTCTGAGCACACTCACGTTTCCCTCTGTATTATAGATTCTAGAAATCAAGAGCGTGCTTCTTGCTCTAAAGCAGAGTGTGTTTCATGGATGAGAACTGTGCCGTGTGTTTCCCTTCAGAAACGGAGTTAAATGCCAAGCTCTGTGTCTTCCTTCAAACAAGCCTTCGTTTCAGGTAAACACAGTCACTTCTCAGATCAAAGGAAGCTACATTGTTCACAAAGCTCACACGTTTCTCACTCTTAATTGAAAAGCATTGGATGTTAGAGGACCTGTGGTTTGTATGAGTTTCAGAAACAGAGTTGAACTAGATATGGTCCATGTGTGTAGGAAACACAGTTCTTTTGTTCTGAGCACACTCACGTTTCCCTCTGTATTAGAGACTCTAGAAAGAAAGAGGATGCTTCTTGCTCTAAAGCAGAGTGTGTTTCATGGACGAGAACTGTACCCTGTGTTTCCCTTCAGAATCGGAGTTAATTTACAGAACTGTGTCTTTCTTCAAGCCGGACTTCCTTTCAGGTAAACACAGACACTTTTCAGCTCAAACGAAGCTACATTGTTCACTAAGCTCACAGGTTTCTCGCTCTTAACTGAAAAACATTGGATGTTAGAGGACCTGTGGATTCTATCAGTTTCAGAAACAGAGTTGAACTAGATATGGTCCGTGTGTGTAGGAAACACAGTTCTTTGTTCTGAGCACACTCACGTTTCCCTCTGTATTAAGTTTTCTAGAAAGCAAGAGCGTGCTTCTTGCTCTAAAGCAGAATGTGTTTCATGCATGAGAACTGTGCCGTGTGTTTCCCTTCAGAAATGGAGTTAAATGCCAGGCTCTGTGTCTTTCTTCAAGCAAGACTTCGTTTCAGGTAAACGCAGTCATTTTTCAGCTCAAGCGAAGCTACATTGTTCACGAAGCTCACACGTTTCTCGCTCTTAACTGAAAAGCATTGGATGTTCGAGGACCTGTGGTTTGTTTCAGTTTCAGAAAGAGAGTCGAACTAGGTATTGTTCGTGTATGTAGGAAACACCGTTCTTTTGTTCTCAGCACACTCACGTTTCCCTCTGTGTTAGAGACTCTAGAAATCAAGAGCGTGCTTCTTGCTCTAAAGCAGAGTGTGTTTCATGGATGAGAACTGTGCCGTGTGTTTCCCTTCAGAAACGGAGTTAAATGGCAGGCTCTGTGTCTTCCTTCAAGCAAGAGTTCGTTTCAGGTAAACGCAGTCACTTTTCAGCTCAAAGGAAGCTACACTGTTCACGAAGCTCACACGTTTCTCGCTCTTAACTGAAAAGCATTGGATGTTAGAGGACCTGCGGTTTGTATCAGTTTCAGAAACAGAGTTGAACTAGATATGGTCCGTGTGTAGGAAACACAGTTCTTTTGTTCTGAGCACACTCACGTTTCCCTCTGTATTAGAGATTCTAGAAAGCAAGAGCGTGATTCTTGCTCTAAAGCAGAGTGTGTTTCATGGATGAGAACTGTGCCCTGTGTTTCCCTTCAGAAACGGAGTTAAATGTCAGGCTCTGTGTCTTCCTTCAAGCAAGAGTTCGTTTCAGGTAAACGCAGTCACTTTTCAGCTCAAAGGAAGCTACAATGTTCACAAAGGTCACACGTTTCTCGCTCTTAACTGAAACGCATTGGATGTTTGAGGTGTTGTGGATTCTATCAGTTTCAGAAACAGAGTTGAACTAGATATGGTCCGTGTGTGTAGGAAACACAGTTCTTTTGTTCTGAGCACACTCACGTTTCTCTCTGTATTAGAGACTCTAGAAAGCAAGAGCGTGCTTCTTGCTCTAAAGCAGAGTGTGTTTCATGGATGAGAACTGTGCCCTGTATTTCCCTTCAGAAACGGAGATAAATGCCAGGCGTGTGTCTTCCTACAAGCAAGACTTCGTTTCAGGTAAACGCAGTCACTTTTCAGCTCAAAAGAAGCTACATTGTTCACGAAGCTCACACGTTTCTCCCTCTTAATTGAAAAGCATTGGATGTTAGAGGACCTGTGGTTTTTACCAGTTTCAGAAACAGAGTTGAACTAGATATGGTCCGTGAGTGTAGGAAACACAGTACTTTTGTTCTGATCACACTCACGTTTCCCTCTGTATTAGAGACTCTAGAAAGCAAGAGCGTGCTTCTTGCTCTAAAGCAGAGTGTGTTTCATGGATGAGAACTGTGCCGTGTGTTTCCCTTCAGAAACGGAGTTAAATGCCAGGTGTGTGTCTTCCTACAAGCAAGACTTCGTTTCAGGTAAACGCAGTCACTTTTCACCTCAAAGGATGCTACATTGTTCATGAAACTCACACGTTTTTAGCTCTTAACTGAAAAGCATTGGATGTTTGAGGACCTGTGGATTCTATCAGTTTCAGAAACAGAGTTGAACTAGATATGGTCCGTGTGTGGGAAACACAGTTCTTTTGTTCTGAGCACACTCACGTTTCCCTCTGTATTAGAGATTCTAGAAAGCAAGAGAGTGATTCTTGCTCTAAAGCAGAGTGTGTTTCATGGATGAGAACTGTGCTGTGTGTTTCCCTTCAGAAACGGTGTTAAATGCCAGGCTCTGTGTCTTTATTCAAGCAAGACTTCGTTTCAGGTAAACGCAGTCACTTTTCAGCTCAAACGAAGCTACATTGTTCACGAAGCTCACACGTTTCTCGCTCTTAACTGAAAAGTATTGGATGTTAGTGGACCTGTGGTTTGTATTAGTTTCAGAAACAGAGTTGAACTAGATATGGTCCGTGTGTGTAGGAAACACAGTTCTTTTGAACTGAGCACACTCACGTTTCCCTATGTATTAGAGACTCTAGAAATCAAGAGCGTGCTTCTTGCTCTAAAGCAGAGTGTGTTTCATGGATGAGAACTGTGCACTGTGTTTCCCCTCAGAAACGGAGTTAAATGCCAGGTGTGTGTCTTCCTACAAGCAAGACTTCGTTTCAGGTAAACGCAGTCACTTTTCAGCTCAAAAGAATCTACATTGTGCACGAAGCTCACATGTTTCTCGCTCTTAACTGAAAAGCATTGGATGTTAGAGGACCTGTGGTTTGTACCAGTTTCAGAAACAGAGTTGAACTAGATATGGTCCGTGTGTGTAGGAAACACAGTTCTTTTGTTCTGAGCACACTCACGTTTCCCTCTGTATTAGAGACTCTAGAAATCAAGAGCGTGCTTCTTGCTCTAAAGCAGAGTGTGTTTCATGGATGAGAACTGTGCCCTGTGTTTCCCTTCAGAAACGGATTTAAATGCCAGGCTCTGTGTCTTTCTTCAAGCAAGACTTCGTTTCAGGTAAATGAAGTCACTTTTCAGCTCAAACGAAGCTACATTGTTCACGAAGCTCACACGTTTCTCGCTCTTAACTGAAAAGCATTGAATATTAGAGGACCTGTGGTTTGTATCAGTTTCATAAACAGAGTTGAACTAGATATGGTCCGTGAGTGTAGGAAACACAGTTCTTTTTTTCTGAGCACACTCACATTTCCCTCTGTTTTAGAGATTCTAGAAAGCAAGAGCGTGCTTCTTGCTCTAAAGCAGAGTGTGTTTCATGGATGAGAACTGTGCCGTGTGTTTCCCTTCAGAAACGGAGTTAAATGCCAAGCTCTGTGTCTTCCTTCAAGCAAGCCTTCTTTTCAGGTAAACACAGTCACTTCTCGGATCAAAGGAAGCTACATTGTTCACAAAGCTCACAGGTTTCTCGCTCTTAACTGAAAAGCATTGGATGTTTGAGGACCTGTGGATTCTATCAGTTTCAGAAACAGAGTTGAACTAGATATGGTCCGTGTGTGTAGGAAACACAGTTCTTTTGTTCTGAGCACACTCACTTTTCCCTCTGTATTAGAGACTCTAGAAAGAAAGAGCATGCTTCTTGGTCTAAAGCAGAGTGTGTTTCATGGATGAGAACTGTGCCCTGTGTTTCCCTTCAGAATCGGAGTTAATTGCCATAACTGTGTCTCTCTTCAAGCCTGACTTCCTTTCAGGTAAACACAGACACTTTTCAGCTCAAGCGAAGCTACATTGTTCACGAAGCTCACACGTTTCTCGCTCTTAACTGAAAAGCATTGGATATTTGAGGACCTGTGGTTTGTTTCAGTTTCAGAAAGAGAGTTGAACTAGATATTGTTCATGTGTGTAGGAAACACCGTTTTTTGTTCTCAGCACACTCACGTTTCCCTCTGTATTAGAGACTCTAGAAATCAAGAGCGTGCTTCTTGCTCTAAAGCGAGTGTGTTTCATGGATGAGAACTGTGCCGTGTGTTTCCCTTCAGAAACGGAGTTAAATGTCAGGCTCTGTGTCTTCCTTCAAGCAAGACTTCGTTTCAGGTAAACACAGTCACTTTTCAGCTCAAAGGAAGCTACATTGTTCACAAAGCTCACACGTTTCTCGCTCTTAACTGAAAAGCATTGGATGTTAGAGGACCTGTGGTTTGTACCAGTTTCATAAACAGAGTTGAACTAGATATGGTCCGTGTGTAGGAAACACAGTTCTTTTGTTCTGAGCACACTCACGTTTCCCTCTGTATTACAGACTCTAGAAAGCAAGAGCGTGCTTCTTGCTCTAAAGCAGAGTGTGTTTTATGGATGAGAACTGTGCCGTGTGTTTCCCTTCAGAAACGGAATTAAATGCCAGGTGTGTGTCTTCCTACAAGCAAGACTTCGTTTCGGGTAAACGCAGTCACTTTTCCCTTCAAAGGATGCTACATTGTTCACGAAGCTCACACGTTTCTAGCTCTTAACTGAAAAGCATTGGATGTTTGAGGACCTGTGGATTCTATCAGTTTCAGAAACAGAGTTGAACTAGATATGGTCCGTGTGTGTAGGAAACAAAGTTCTTTTGTTCTGAGCACACTCACGTTTCCCTCTGTATTAGAGACTCTAGAAATCAATAGCGTGCTTCTTGCCCTAAAGCAGACTGTGTTTCATGGATGAGAACTGTGCCCTGTGTTTCCCTTCCGAAATGGAGTTAAATGCCAGGCGTGTGTCTTCCTACAAGCAATACTTCGTTTCATGTAAACGCAGTCACTTTTCAGCTCAAACGAAGCTACATTGTTCACGAAGCTCACACGTTTCTCACTCTTAACTGAAAAGTATTGGAATTTAGGGACCTGTGGTGTGTATCAGTTTCAGTAACAGAGTTGAACTAGATATGGTCCGTGTATGTAGGAAACACAGTTCTTTTGATCTGAGCACACTCACGTTTCCCTCTGTATTAGAGACTCTAGAAATCAATAGCTTGCTTCTTGCTCTAAAGCAGAGTGTGTTTCATGGATGAGAACTGTGCCCTGTGTTTCCCTTCAGAAACGGAGTTAAATGCCAGGCGTGTGTCTTCCTACAAGCAAGATTTCGTTTCAGGTAAACACAGTCACTTTTCACATCAAAGGATGCTACATTGTTCACGCAACTCACACGTTTCGAGCTCTTAACTGAAAAGCATTGGATGTTTGAGGACCTGTGGATTCTATCAGTTTCAGAAACAGAGTTGAACTAGATATGGTCCGTGTGTGTAGGAAACACAGTTCTTTTGTTCTGAGCACACTCACGTTTCCCTCTGTATTAGAGATTCTAGAAAGCAAGAGAGTGATTCTTGCTCTAAAGCAGAGTGTGTTTCATGGATGAGAACAGTGCTGTGTGTTTCCCTTCAGAAACGGAGTTAAATGCCAGGCTCTGTGTCTTTCCTCAAGCAAGACTTCGTTTGAGGTAAACGCAGACACTTTTCAGCTCAAAGGAAGCTACATTGTTCACAAAGCTCACACGTTTCTCGCTCTTAACTGAAAAGCATTGGATGTTAGAGGACCTGTGGTTTGTATCAGTTTCAGAAACAGAGTTGAACTAGATATGGTCCGTGTGTAGGAAACACAGTTCTTTTGTTCTGAGCACACTCACGTTTCCCTCTGTATTAGAGACTCTAGAAAGCAAGAGCGTGCTCCTTGCTCAAAAGCAGAGTGTGTTTCATGGATGAGAACTGTGCCGTGTGTTTCCCTTCAGAAACGGAGTTAAATGCCAGGTGTGTGTCTTCCTACAAGCAAGACTTCGTTTCAGGTAAACGCAGTCACTTTTCACCTCAAAGGATGCTACATTGTTCACGCAACTCACACGTTTCTAGCTCTTAACTGAAAAGCATTGGATGTTTGAGGACCTGTGGATTCTATCAGTTTCAGAAACAGAGTTGAACTAGATATGGTCCGTGTGTGTAGGAAACACAGTTCTTTTGTTCTGAGCACACTCACGTTTCCCTCTGTATTATAGATTCTAGAAATCAAGAGCGTGCTTCTTGCTCTAAAGCAGAGTGTGTTTCATGGATGAGAACTGTGCCGTGTGTTTCCCTTCAGAAACGGAGTTAAATGCCAAGCTCTGTGTCTTCCTTCAAGCAAGCCTTCGTTTCAGGTAAACACAGTCACTTCTCAGATCAAAGGAAGCTACATTGTTCACAAAGCTCACACGTTTCTCGCTCTTAATTGAAAAGCATTGGATGTTAGAGGACCTGTGGTTTGTATGAGTTTCAGAAACAGAGTTGAACTAGATATGGTCCATGTGTGTAGGAAACACAGTTCTTTTGTTCTGAGCACACTCACGTTTCCCTCTGTATTAGAGACTCTAGAAAGAAAGAGCATGCTTCTTGCTCTAAAGCAGAGTGTGTTTCATGGATGAGAACTGTGCCCTGTGTTTCCCTTCAGAATCGGAGTTAATTTACAGAACTGTGTCTTTCCTCAAGCCGGACTTCCTTTCAGGTAAACACAGACACTTTTCAGCTCAAACGAAGCTACATTGTTCACTAAGCTCACAGGTTTCTCGCTCTTAACTAAAAAACATTGGATGTTAGAGGACCTGTGGATTCTATCAGTTTCAGAAACAGAGTTGAACTAGATATGGTCCGTGTGTGTAGGAAACACAGTTCTTTGTTCTGAGCACACTCACGTTTCCCTCTGTATTAAGGATTCTAGAAAGCAAGAGCGTGCTTCTTGCTCTAAAGCAGAATGTGTTTCATGCATGAGAACTGTGCCGTGTGTTTCCCTTCAGAAATGGAGTTAAATGCCAGGCTCTGTGTCTTTCTTCAAGCAATACTTCGTTTCAGGTAAACGCAGTCATTTTTCAGCTCAAGCGAAGCTACATTGTTCACGAAGCTCACACGTTTCTCGCTCTTAACTGAAAAGCATTGGATGTTCGAGGACCTGTGGTTTGTTTCAGTTTCAGAAAGAGAGTTGAACTAGGTATTGTTCGTGTATGTAGGAAACACCGTTCTTTTGTTCTCAGCACACTCACGTTTCCCTCTGTATTAGAGACTCTAGAAATCAAGAGCGTGCTTCTTGCTCTAAAGCAGAGTGTGTTTCATGGATGAGAACTGTGCCGTGTGTTTCCCTTCAGAAACGGAGTTAAATGGCAGGCTCTGTGTCTTCCTTCAAGCAAGAGTTCGTTTCAGGTAAACGCAGTCACTTTTCAGCTCAAAGGAAGCTACACTGTTCACGACGCTCACACGTTTCTCGCTCTTAACTGAAAAGCATTGGATGTTAGAGGACCTGTGGTTTGTATCAGTTTCAGAAACAGAGTTGAACTAGATATGGTCCGTGTGTAGGAAACACAGTTCTTTTGTTCTGAGCACACTCACGTTTCCCTCTGTATTAGAGATTCTAGAAAGCAAGAGCGTGATTCTTGCTCTAAAGCAGAGTGTGTTTCATGGATGAGAACTGTGCCCTGTGTTTCCCTTCAGAAATGGAGTTAAATGTCAGGCTCTGTGTCTTCCTTCAAGCAAGAGTTCGTTTCAGGTAAACGCAGTCACTTTTCAGCTCAAAAGAAGCTACATTGTTCACGAAGCTCACACGTTTCTCCCTCTTAATTGAAAAGCATTGGATGTTAGAGGACCTGTGGTTTTTACCAGTTTCAGAAACAGAGTTGAACTAGATATGGTCCGTGTGTAGGAAACACAGTTCTTTTGTTCTGAGCACACTCACGTTTCCCTCTGTATTAGAGACTCTAGAAAGCAAGAGCGTGCTTCTTGCTCCTAAGCAGAGTGTGTTTCATGGAAGAGAACTGTGCCGTGTGTTTCCCTTCAGAAACGGAGTTAAATGCCAGGTGTGTGTCTTCCTTCAAGCAAGACTTCGTTTCAGGTAAACGCAGTCACTTTTCAGCTCAAAGGAAGCTACATTGTTCACAAAGCTCACACGTTTCTCGCTCTTAACTGAAAAGCATTGGATGTTAGAGGACCTGTGGTTTGTACCAGTTTCATAAACAGAGTTGAACTAGATATGGTCCGTGTGTAGGAAACACAGTTCTTTTGTTCTGAGCACACTCACGTTTCCCTCTGTATTACAGACTCTAGAAAGCAAGAGCGTGCTTCTTGCTCTAAAGCAGAGTGTGTTTTATGGATGAGAACTGTGCCGTGTGTTTCCCTTCAGAAACGGAATTAAATGCCAGGTGTGTGTCTTCCTACAAGCAAGACTTCGTTTCGGGTAAACGCAGTCACTTTTCCCCTCAAAGGATGCTACATTGTTCACGAAGCTCACACGTTTCTAGCTCTTAACTGAAAAGCATTGGATGTTTGAGGACCTGTGGATTCTATCAGTTTCAGAAACAGAGTTGAACTAGATATGGTCCATGTGTGTAGGAAACAAAGTTCTTTTGTTCTGAGCACACTCACGTTTCCCTCTGTATTAGAGACTCTAGAAATCAATAGCGTGCTTCTTGCCCTAAAGCAGACTGTGTTTCATGGATGAGAACTGTGCCCTGTGTTTCCCTTCCGAAATGGAGTTAAATGCCAGGCGTGTGTCTTCCTACAAGCAATACTTCTTTTCATGGAAACGCAGTCACTTTTCAGCTCAAACGAAGCTACATTGTTCACGAAGCTCACACGTTTCTCGCTCTTAACTGAAAAGTATTGGAATTTAGAGGACCTGTGGTGTGTATCAGTTTCAGTAACAGAGTTGAACTAGATATGGTCCGTGTGTGTAGGAAACACAGTTCTTTTGATCTGAGCACACTCACGTTTCCCTCTGTATTAGAGACTCTAGAAATCAAGAGCTTGCTTCTTGCTCTAAAGCAGAGTGTGTTTCATGGATGAGAACTGTGCCCTGTGTTTCCCTTCAGAAACGGAATTAAATGCCAGGCGTGTGTCTTCCTACAAGCAAGATTTCGTTTCAGGTAAACACAGTCACTTTTCACATCAAAGGATGCTACATTGTTCACGCAACTCACACGTTTCTAGCTCTTAACTGAAAAGCATTGGATGTTTGAGGACCTGTGGATTCTATCAGTTTCAGAAACAGAGTTGAACTAGATATGGTCCGTGTGTGTAGGAAACACAGTTCTTTTGTTCTGAGCACACTCACGTTTCCCTCTGTATTAGAGATTCTAGAAAGCAAGAGAGTGATTCTTGCTCTAAAGCAGAGTGTGTTTCATGGATGAGAACTGTGCTGTGTGTTTCCCTTCAGAAACGGAGTTAAATGCCAGGCTCTGTGTCTTTCCTCAAGCAAGACTTCGTTTCAGGTAAACGCAGACACTTTTCAGCTCAAACGAAGCTACATTGTTCACGAAGCTCACACGTTTCTCGCTCTTAACTGAAAAGTATTGGATGTTAGAGGACCTGTGGTTTGTATCAGTTTCAGAAACAGAGTTGAACTAGATATGGTCCGTGTGTAGGAAACACAGTTCTTTTGTTCCGAGCACACTCACGTTTCCCTCTGTATTAGAGACTCTAGAAAGAAAGAGCATGCTTCTTGCTCTAAAGCAGAGTGTGTTTCATGGATGAGAACTGTGCCCTGTGTTTCCCTTCAGAATCGGAGTTAATTGCCAGAACTGTGTCTTTCTTCAAGCCGGACTTCCTTTCAGGTAAACACAGACACTTTTCAGCTCAAACGAAGCTACATTGTTCACTAAGCTCACAGGTTTCTCGCTCTTAACTGAAAAACATTGGATGTTAGAGGACCTGTGGATTCTATCAGTTTCATAAACAGAGTTGAACTAGTTATGGTCCGTGTGTGTAGGAAACACAGTTCTTTGTTCTGAGCACACTCACGTTTCCCTCTGTATTAGAGATTCTAGAAAGCAAGAGCGTGCTTCTTGCTCTAAAGCAGAATGTGTTTCATGCATGAGAACTGTGCCGTGTGTTTCCCTTCAGAAATGGAGTTAAATGCCAGGCTCTGTGTCTTTCTTCAAGCAAGACTTCGTTTCAGGTAAACGCAGTCATTTTTCAGCTCAAGCGAAGCTACATTGTTCACGAAGCTCACACGTTTCTCGCTCTTAACTGAAAAGCATTGGATGTTCGAGGACCTGTGGTTTGTTTCAGTTTCAGAAAGAGAGTTGAACTAGATATTGTTCGTGTATGTAGGAAAAACCGTTCTTTTGTTCTCAGCACACTCACGTTTCCCTCTGTATTAGAACTCTAGAAATCAAGAGCATGCTTCTTGCTCTAAAGCAGAGTGTGTTTCATGGATGAGAACTGTGCCGTGTGTTTCCCTTCAGAAACGGAGTTAAATGGCAGGCTCTGTGTCTTCCTTCAAGCAAGACTTCGTTTCAGGTAAACGCAGTCACTTTTCAGCTCAAAGGAAGCTACATTGTTCACAAAGCTCACATGTTTCTCGCTCTTAACTGAAAAGCATTGGATGTTAGAGGACCTGTGGTTTGTATCAGTTTCAGAAACAGAGTTGAACTAGATATGGTCCGTGTGTGTAGGAAACACAGTTCTTTTGTTCTGAGCACACTCACGTTTCCCTCTGTATTAGAGACTCTAGAAAGCAAGAGCGTGCTTCTTGCTCTAAAGCAGAGTGTGTTTCATGGATGAGAACTGTGCCCTGTGTTTCCCTTCAGAAACGGAGTTAAATGCCAGGCGTGTGTCTTCCTACAAGCAAGACTTCGTTTCAGGTAAACGCAGTCACTTTTCAGCTCAAAAGAAGCTACATTGTTCACGAAGCTCACACGTTTCTCCCTCTTAATTGAAAAGCATTGGATGTTAGAGGACCTGTGGTTTTTACCAGTTTCAGAAACAGAGTTGAACTAGATATGGTCCGTGTAGGAAACACAGTTCTTTTGTTCTGAGCACACTCACATTTCCCTCTGTATTAGAGACTCTAGAAAGCAAGAGCGTGCTTCTTGCTCCTAAGCAGAGTGTGTTTCATGGAAGAGAACTGTGCCGTGTGTTTCCCTTCAGAAACGGAGTTAAATGCCAGGTGTGTGTCTTCCTACAAGCAAGACTTCGTTTCAGGTAAACGCAGTCACTTTTCACCTCAAAGGATGCTACATTGTTCACGCAACTCACACGTTTCTAGCTCTTAACCGAAAAGCATTGGATGTTTGAGGACCTGTGGATTCTATCAGTTTCAGAAACAGAGTTGAACTAGATATGGTCCGTGTGTGTAGGAAACACAGTTCTTTTGTTCTGAGCACACTCACGTTTCCCTCTGTATTATAGATTCTAGAAATCAAGAGCGTGCTTCTTGCTCTAAAGCAGAGTGTGTTTCATGGATGAGAACTGTGCCGTGTGTTTCCCTTCAGAAACGGAGTTAAATGCCAAGCTCTGTGTCTTCCTTCAAGCAAGCCTTCGTTTCAGGTAAACACAGTCACTTCTCAGATCAAAGGAAGCTACATTGTTCACAAAGATCACACGTTTCTCGCTCTTAATTGAAAAGCATTGGATGTTAGAGGACCTGTGGTTTGTATGAGTTTCAGAAACAGAGTTGAACTAGATATGGTCCATGTGTGTAGGAAACACAGTTCTTTTGTTCTGAGCACACTCACGTTTCCCTCTGTATTAGAGACTCTAGAAAGAAAGAGCATGCTTCTTGCTCTAAAGCAGAGTGTGTTTCATGGATGAGAACTGTGCCCTGTGTTTCCCTTCAGAATCGGAGTTAATTGCCAGAACTGTGTCTTTCTTCAAGCCGGACTTCCTTTCAGGTAAACACAGACACTTTTCAGCTCAAACAAACCTACATTGTTCACTAAGCACACAGGTTTCTCGCTATTAACTGAAAAACATTGGATGTTAGAGGACCTGTGGATTCTATCAGTTTCATAAACAGAGTTGAACTAGATATGGTCCGTGTGTAGGAAACACAGTTCTTTTGTTCTGAGCACACTCACGTTTCACTCTGTATTAGAAATTCTAGAAAGCAAGAGCGTGATTCTTGCTCTAAAGCAGAGTGTGTTTCATGGATGAGAACTGTGCCCTGTGTTTCCCTTCAGAAACGGAGTTAAATGTCAGGCTCTGTGTCTTCCTTCAAGCAAGAGTTCGTTTCAGGTAAACGCAGTCACTTTTCAGCTCAAAGGAAGCTACATTGTTCATAAAGGTCACACGTTTCTCGCTCTTAACTGAAACGCATTGGATGTTTGAGGTGTTGTGGATTCTATCAGTTTCAGAAACAGAGTTGAACTAGATATGGTCCGTGTGTGTAGGAAACACAGTTCTTTTGTTCTGAGCACACTCACGTTTCCCTCTGTATTAGAGACTCTAGAAAGCAAGAGCGTGCTTCTTGCTCTAAAGCAGAGTGTGTTTCATGGATGAGAACTGTGCCCTGTGTTTCCCTTCAGAAACGGAGTTAAATGCCAGGCATGTGTCTTCCTACAAGCAAGACTTCGTTTCAGGTAAACGCAGTCACTTTTCAGCCCAAAAGAAGCTACATTGTTCACGAAGCTCACACGTTTCTCCCTCTTAATTGAAAAGCATTGGATGTTAGAGGACCTGTGGTTTTTACCAGTTTCAGAAACAGAGTTGAACTAGATATGGTCCGTGTGGATGAAACACAGTTCTTTTGTTCTGAGCACACACACGTTTCCCTCTGTATTAGAGACTCTAGAAAGCAAGAGCGTGCTTCTTGCTCTAAAGCAGAGTGTGTTTCATGGATGAGAACTGTGCCGTGTGTTTCCCTTCAGAAACGGAGTTAAATGCCAGGTGTGTGTCTTCCTACAAGCAAGACTTCGTTTCAGGTAAACGCAGTCACTTTTCACCTCAAAGGATGCTACATTGTTCACGCAACTCACACGTTTCTCGCTCTTAAGTGAAAAGCACTGGATGTTAGAGGACCGGTGGTTTGTATCAGTTTCAGAAACAGAGTTGAACTAGATATGGTCTGTGAGTGTAGGAAACACCGTTCTTTTGTTCTGAGCACACTCACATTTCCCTCTGTATTAGAGATTCTAGAAATCAAGAGCGTGCTTCTTGCTCTAAAGCTGAGTGTGTTTCATGGATGAGAACTGTGCCGTGTGTTTCCCTTCAGAAACGGAGTTGAATGCCAGGTGTGTGTCTTCCTTCAAGCAAGACTTCGTTTCAGGTAAACACAGTCACTTCTCGGATCAAAGGAAGCTACATTGTTCACAAAGCTCACACGTTTCTCGCTCTTAACTGAAAAGCATTGGATGTTAGAGGACCTGTGGTTTGTATGAGTTTCAGAAACAGAGTTGAACTAGATATGGTCCATGTGTGTAGGAAACACAGTTCTTTTGTTCTGAGCACACTCACGTTTCCCTCTGTATTAGAGACTCTAGAAAGAAAGAGCATTCTTCTTGCTCTAAAGCAGAGTGTGTTTCATGGATGAGAACTGTGCCCTGTGTTTCCCTTCAGAATCAGAGTTAATTGCCAGAACTGTGTCTTTCTTCAAGCTGGACTTCCTTTCAGGTAAACACAGACACTTTTCAGCTCAAACGAAGCTACATTGTTCACTAGGCTCACAGGTTTCTCGCTCTTAACTGAAAAACATTGGATGTTAGAGGACCTGTGGATTCTATCAGTTTCATAAACAGAGTTGAACTAGATATGGTCCGTGTGTGTAGGAAACACAGTTCTTTGTTCTGAGCACACTCACGTTTCCCTCTGTATTAGAGATTCCAGAAAGCAAGAGCGTGCTTCTTGCTCTAAAGCAGAATGTGTTTCATGCATGAGAACTGTGCCGTGTGTTTCCCTTCAGAAATGGAGTTAAATGCCAGGCTCTGTGTCTTTCTTCAAGCAAGACTTCGTTTCAGGTAAACGCAGTCATTTTTCAGCTCAAGCGAAGCTACATTGTTCACGAAGCTCACACGTTTCTCGCTCTTAACTGAAAAGCATTGGATGTTCGAGGACCTGTGGTTTGTTTCAGTTTCAGAAAGAGAGTTGAACTAGATATTGTTCGTGTATGTAGGAAACACCGTTCTTTTGTTCTCAGCACACTCACGTTTCCCTCTGTATTAGAACTCTAGAAATCAAGAGCGTGCTTCTTGCTCTAAAGCAGAGTTTGTTTCATGGATGAGAACTGTGCCGTGTGTTTCCCTTCAGAAACGGAGTTAAATGGCAGGCTCTGTGTCTTCCTTCAAGCAAGACTTCGTTTCAGGTAAACGCAGTCACTTTTCAGCTCAAAGGAAGCTACTTTGTTCACAAAGCTCACACGTTTCTCACTCTTAACTGAAAAGCATTGGATGTTAGAGGACCTGTGGTTTGTATCAGTTTCAGAAACAGAGTTGAACTAGATATGGTCCGTGTGCAGGAAACACAGTTCTTTTGTTCTGAGCACACTCACGTTTCCCTCTGTATTAGAGATTCTAGAAAGCAAGAGCGTGATTCTTGCTCTAAAGCAGAGTGTGTTTCATGGATGAGAACTGTGCCCTGTGTTTCCCTTCAGAAACGGAGTTAAATGTCAGGCTCTGTGTCTTCCTTCAAGCAAGAGTTCGTTTCAGGTAAACGCAGACACTTTTCAGCTCAAAGGAAGCTACATTGTTCACAAAGGTCACACGTTTCTCGCTCTTAACTGAAACGCATTGGATGTTTGAGGTGTTGTGGATTCTATCAGTTTCAGAAACAGAGTTGAACTAGATATGGTCCGTGTGTGTAGGAAACACAGTTCTTTTGTTCTGAGCACACTCACGTTTCCCTCTGTATTAGAGACTCTAGAAAGCAAGAGCGTGCTTCTTGCTCTAAAGCAGAGTGTGTTTCATGGATGAGAACTGTGCCCTGTGTTTCCCTTCAGAAACGGAGTTAAATGCCAGGCATGTGTCTTCCTACACGCAAGACTTCGTTTCAGGTAAACGCAGTCACTTTTCAGCTCAAAGGAAGCTACATTGTTCACAAAGGTCACACGTTTCTTGCTCTTAACTGAAACGCATTGGATGTTTGAGGAGTTGTGATTCTATCAGTTTCAGAAACAGAGTTGAACTAGATATGGTCCGTGTGTGTAGGAAACACAGTTCTTTTGTTCTGAGCACACACACGTTTCCCTCTGTATTAGAGACTCTAGAAAGCAAGAGCGTGCTTCTTGCTCTAAAGCAGAGTGTGTTTCATGGATGAGAACTGTGCCCTGTGTTTCCCTTCAGAAACGGAGTTAAATGCCAGGCATGTGTCTTCCTACAAGCAAGACTTCGTTTCAGGTAAACGCAGTCACTTTTCAGCTCAAAAGAAGCTACATTGTTCACGAAGCTCACACGTTTCTCCCTCTTAATTGAAAAGCATTGGATGTTAGAGGACCTGTGGTTTTTACCAGTTTCAGAAACAGAGTTGAACTAGATATGGTCCGTGTGGATGAAAAACAGTTCTTTTGTTCTGAGCACACTCACGTTTCCCTCTGTATTAGAGACTCTAGAAAGCAAGAGCGTGCTTCTTGCTCTAAAGCAGAGTGTGTTTCATGGATGAGAACTGTGCCGTGTGTTTCCCTTCAGAAACGGAGTTAAATGCCAGGTGTGTGTCTTCCTACAAGCAAGACTTCGTTTCAGGTAAACGCAGTCACTTTTCACCTCAAAGGATGCTACATTGTTCACGCAACTCACACGTTTCTCGCTCTTAAGTGAAAAGCACTGGATGTTAGAGGACCTGTGGTTTGTATCAGTTTCAGAAACAGAGTTGAACTAGATATGGTCTGTGAGTGTAGGAAACACCGTTCTTTTGTTCTGAGCACACTCACATTTCCCTCTGTATTAGAGATTCTAGAAATCAAGAGCGTGCTTCTTGCTCTAAAGCTGAGTGTGTTTCATGGATGAGAACTGTGCCGTGTGTTTCCCTTCAGAAACGGAGTTGAATGCCATGTGTGTGTCTTCCTTCAAGCAAGACTTCGTTTCAGGTAAACACAGTCACTTCTCAGATCAAAGGAAGCTACATTGTTCACAAAGATCACACGTTTCTCGCTCTTAATTGAAAAGCATTGGATGTTAGAGGACCTGTGGTTTGTATGAGTTTCAGAAACAGAGTTGAACTAGATATGGTCCATGTGTGTAGGAAACACAGTTCTTTTGTTCTGAGCACACTCACGTTTCCCTCTGTATTAGAGACTCTAGAAAGAAAGAGCATGCTTCTTGCTCTAAAGCAGAGTGTGTTTCATGGATGAGAACTGTGCCCTGTGTTTCCCTTCAGAATCGGAGTTAATTGCCAGAACTGTGTCTTTCTTCAAGCCGGACTTCCTTTCAGGTAAACACAGACACTTTTCAGCTCAAACGAACCTACATTGTTCACTAAGCTCACAGGTTTCTCGCTATTAACTGAAAAACATTGGATGTTAGAGGACCTGTGGATTCTATCAGTTTCATAAACAGAGTTGAACTAGATATGGTCCGTGTGTAGGAAACACAGTTCTTTTGTTCTGAGCACACTCACGTTTCACTCTGTATTAGAAATTCTAGAAAGCAAGAGCGTGATTCTTGCTCTAAAGCACAGTGTGTTTCATGGATGAGAACTGTGCCCTGTGTTTCCCTTCAGAAACGGAGTTAAATGTCAGGCTCTGTGTCTTCCTTCAAGCAAGAGTTCGTTTCAGGTAAACGCAGTCACTTTTCAGCTCAAAGGAAGCTACATTGTTCATAAAGGTCACACGTTTCTCGCTCTTAACTGAAACGCATTGGATGTTTGAGGTGTTGTGGATTCTATCAGTTTCAGAAACAGAGTTGAACTAGATATGGTCCGTGTGTGTAGGAAACACAGTTCTTTTGTTCTGAGCACACTCACGTTTCCCTCTGTATTAGAGACTCTAGAAAGCAAGAGCGTGCTTCTTGCTCTAAAGCAGAGTGTGTTTCATGGATGAGAACTGTGCCCTGTGTTTCCCTTCAGAAACGGAGTTAAATGCCAGGCATGTGTCTTCCTACAAGCAAGACTTCGTTTCAGGTAAACGCAGTCACTTTTCAGCTCAAAAGAAGCTAAATTGTTCACGAAGCTCACACGTTTCTCCCTCTTAATTGAAAAGCATTGGATGTTAGAGGACCTGTGGTTTTTACCAGTTTCAGAAACAGAGTTGAACTAGATATGGTCCGTGTGGATGAAACACAGTTCTTTTGTTCTGAGCACACACACGTTTCCCTCTGTATTAGAGACTCTAGAAAGCAAGAGCGTGCTTCTTGCTCTAAAGCAGAGTGTGTTTCATGGATGAGAACTGTGCCGTGTGTTTCCCTTCAGAAACGGAGTTAAATGCCAGGTGTGTGTCTTCCTACAAGCAAGACTTCGTTTCAGGTAAACGCAGTCACTTTTCACCTCAAAGGATGCTACATTGTTCACGCAACTCACACGTTTCTCGCTCTTAAGTGAAAAGCACTGGATGTTAGAGGACCTGTGGTTTGTATCAGTTTCAGAAACAGAGTTGAACTAGATATGGTCTGTGAGTGTAGGAAACACCGTTCTTTTGTTCTGAGCACACTCACATTTCCCTCTGTATTAGAGATTCTAGAAATCAAGAGCGTGCTTCTTGCTCTAAAGCTGAGTGTGTTTCATGGATGAGAACTGTGCCGTGTGTTTCCCTTCAGAAACGGAGTTGAATGCCAGGTGTGTGTCTTCCTTCAAGCAAGACTTCGTTTCAGGTAAACACAGTCACTTCTCAGATCAAAGGAAGCTACATTGTTCACAAAGATCACACGTTTCTCGCTCTTAATTGAAAAGCATTGGATGTTAGAGGACCTGTGGTTTGTATGAGTTTCAGAAACAGAGTTGAACTAGATATGGTCCATGTGTGTAGGAAACACAGTTCTTTTGTTCTGAGCACACTCACGTTTCCCTCTGTATTAGAGACTCTAGAAAGAAAGAGCATGCTTCTTGCTCTAAAGCAGAGTGTGTTTCATGGATGAGAACTGTGCCCTGTGTTTCCCTTCAGAATCGGAGTTAATTGCCAGAACTGTGTCTTTCTTCAAGCCGGACTTCCTTTCAGGTAAACACAGACACTTTTCAGCTCAAACGAACCTACATTGTTCACTAAGCTCACAGGTTTCTCGCTATTAACTGAAAAACATTGGATGTTAGAGGACCTGTGGATTCTATCAGTTTCATAAACAGAGTTGAACTAGATATGGTCCGTGTGTAGGAAACACAGTTCTTTTGTTCTGAGCACACTCACGTTTCACTCTGTATTAGAAATTCTAGAAAGCAAGAGCGTGATTCTTGCTCTAAAGCAGAGTGTGTTTCATGGATGAGAACTGTGCCCTGTGTTTCCCTTCAGAAACGGAGTTAAATGTCAGGCTCTGTGTCTTCCTTCAAGCAAGAGTTCGTTTCAGGTAAACGCAGTCACTTTTCAGCTCAAAGGAAGCTACATTGTTCATAAAGGTCACACGTTTCTCGCTCTTAACTGAAACGCATTGGATGTTTGAGGTGTTGTGGATTCTATCAGTTTCAGAAACAGAGTTGAACTAGATATGGTCCGTGTGTGTAGGAAACACAGTTCTTTTGTTCTGAGCACACTCACGTTTCCCTCTGTATTAGAGACTCTAGAAAGCAAGAGCGTGCTTCTTGCTCTAAAGCAGAGTGTGTTTCATGGATGAGAACTGTGCCCTGTGTTTCCCTTCAGAAACGGAGTTAAATGCCAGGCATGTGTCTTCCTACAAGCAAGACTTCGTTTCAGGTAAACGCAGTCACTTTTCAGCTCAAAAGAAGCTAAATTGTTCACGAAGCTCACACGTTTCTCCCTCTTAATTGAAAAGCATTGGATGTTAGAGGACCTGTGGTTTTTACCAGTTTCAGAAACAGAGTTGAACTAGATATGGTCCGTGTGGATGAAACACAGTTCTTTTGTTCTGAGCACACACAGGTTTCCCTCTGTATTAGAGACTCTAGAAAGCAAGAGCGTGCTTCTTGCTCTAAAGCAGAGTGTGTTTCATGGATGAGAACTGTGCCGTGTGTTTCCCTTCAGAAACGGAGTTAAATGCCAGGTGTGTGTCTTCCTACAAGCAAGACTTCGTTTCAGGTAAACGCAGTCACTTTTCACCTCAAAGGATGCTACATTGTTCACGCAACTCACACGTTTCTCGCTCTTAAGTGAAAAGCACTGGATGTTAGAGGACCTGTGGTTTGTATCAGTTTCAGAAACAGAGTTGAACTAGATATGGTCTGTGAGTGTAGGAAACACCGTTCTTTTGTTCTGAGCACACTCACATTTCCCTCTGTATTAGAGATTCTAGAAATCAAGAGCGTGCTTCTTGCTCTAAAGCTGAGTGTGTTTCATGGATGAGAACTGTGCCGTGTGTTTCCCTTCAGAAACGGAGTTAAATGGCAGGCTCTGTGTCTTCCTTCAAGCAAGACTTCGTTTCAGGTAAACGCAGTCACTTTTCAGCTCAAAGGAAGCTACTTTGTTCACAAAGCTCACACGTTTCTCACTCTTAACTGAAAAGCATTGGATGTTAGAGGACCTGTGGTTTGTATCAGTTTCAGAAACAGAGTTGAACTAGATATGGTCCGTGTGTAGGAAACACAGTTCTTTTGTTCTGAGCACACTCACGTTTCCCTCTGTATTAGAGATTCTAGAAAGCAAGAGCGTGATTCTTGCTCTAAAGCAGAGTGTGTTTCATGGATGAGAACTGTGCCCTGTGTTTCCCTTCAGAAACGGAGTTAAATGTCAGGCTCTGTGTCTTCCTTCAAGCAAGAGTTCGTTTCAGGTAAACGCAGACACTTTTCAGCTCAAAGGAAGCTACATTGTTCACAAAGGTCACACGTTTCTCGCTCTTAACTGAAACGCATTGGATGTTTGAGGTGTTGTGGATTCTATCAGTTTCAGAAACAGAGTTGAACTAGATATGGTCCGTGTGTGTAGGAAACACAGTTCTTTTGTTCTGAGCACACTCACGTTTCCCTCTGTATTAGAGACTCTAGAAAGCAAGAGCGTGCTTCTTGCTCTAAAGAAGAGTGTGTTTCATGGATGAGAACTGTGCCCTGTGTTTCCCTTCAGAAACGGAGTTAAATGCCAGGCATGTGTCTTCCTACACGCAAGACTTCGTTTCAGGTAAACGCAGTCACTTTTCAGCTCAAAGGAAGCTACATTGTTCACAAAGGTCACACGTTTCTCGCTCTTAACTGAAACGCATTGGATGTTTGAGGAGTTGTGATTCTATCAGTTTCAGAAACAGAGTTGAACTAGATATGGTCCGTGTGTGTAGGAAACACAGTTCTTTTGTTCTGAGCACACTCACGTTTCCCTCTGTATTAGAGACTCTAGAAAGCAAGAGCGTGCTTCTTGCTCTAAAGCAGAGTGTGTTTCATGGATGAGGACTGTGCCCTGTGTTTCCCTTCAGAAACGGAGTTAAATGCCAGGCATGTGTCTTTCTACAAGCAAGACTTCGTTTCAGGTAAACGCAGTCACTTTTCAGCTCAAAAGAAGCTACATTGTTCACGAAGCTCACACGTTTCTCCCTCTTAATTGAAAAGCATTGGATGTTAGAGGACCTGTGGTTTTTACCAGTTTCAGAAACAGAGTTGAACTAGATATGGTCCGTGTGGATGAAAAACAGTTCTTTTGTTCTGAGCACACTCACGTTTCCCTCTGTATTAGAGACTCTAGAAAGCAAGAGCGTGCTTCTTGCTCTAAAGCAGAGTGTGTTTCATGGATGAGAACTGTGCCGTGTGTTTCCCTTCAGAAACGGAGTTAAATGCCAGGTGTGTGTCTTCCTACAAGCAAGACTTCGTTTCAGGTAAATGCAGTCACTTTTCACCTCAAAGGATGCTACATTGTTCACGCAACTCACACGTTTCTCGCTCTTAAGTGAAAAGCACTGGATGTTAGAGGACCTGTGGTTTGTATCAGTTTCAGAAACAGAGTTGAACTAGATATGGTCTGTGAGTGTAGGAAACACCGTTCTTTTGTTCTGAGCACACTCACATTTCCCTCTGTATTAGAGATTCTAGAAATCAAGAGCGTGCTTCTTGCTCTAAAGCTGAGTGTGTTTCATGGATGAGAACTGTGCCGTGTGTTTCCCTTCAGAAACGGAGTTGAATGCCATGTGTGTGTCTTCCTTCAAGCAAGACTTCGTTTCAGGTAAACACATTCACTTCTCGGATCAAAGGAAGCTACATTGTTCACAAAGCTCACATGTTTCTCGCTCTTAACTGAAAAGCATTGGATGTTAGAGGACCTGTGGTTTGTATGAGTTTCAGAAACAGAGTTGAACTAGATATGGTCCATGTGTGTAGGAAACACAGTTCTTTTGTTCTGAGCACAGTCACGTTTCCCTCTGTATTAGAGACTCTAGAAAGAAAGAGCATTCTTCTTGCTCTAAAGCAGAGTGTGTTTCATGGATGAGAACTGTGCCCTGTGTTTCCCTTCAGAATCGGAGTTAATTGCGAGAACTGTGTCTTTCTTCAAGCCGGACTTCCTTTCAGGTAAACACAGACACTTTTCAGCTCAAACGAAGCTACATTGTTCACTAGGCTCACAGGTTTCTCGCTCTTAAATGAAAAACATTGGATGTTAGAGGACCTGTGGATTCTATCAGTTTCATGAACAGAGTTGAACTAGATATGGTCCGTGTGTGTAGGAAACACAGTTCTTTGTTCTGAGCACACTCACGTTTCCCTCTGTATTAGAGATTCTAGAAAGCAAGAGCGTGCTTCTTGCTCTAAAGCAGAATGTGTTTCATGCATGAGAACTGTGCCGTGTGTTTCCCTTCAGAAATGGAGTTAAATGCCAGGCTCTGTGTCTTTCTTCAAGCAAGACTTCGTTTCAGGTAAACGCAGTCATTTTTCAGCTCAAGCGAAGCTACATTGTTCACGGAGCTCACACGTTTCTCGCTCTTAACTGAAAAGCATTGGATGTTCGAGGACCTTGGTTTGTTTCAGTTTCAGAAAGAGAGTTGAACTAGATATTGTTCGTGTATGTAGGAAACACCGTTCTTTTGTTCTCAGCACACTCACGTTTCCCTCTGTATTAGAGACTCTAGAAATCAAGAGCGTGCTTCTTGCTCTAAAGCGAGTGTGTTTCATGGATGAGAACTGTGCCGTGTGTTTCCCTTCAGAAACTGAGTTAAATGTCAGGCTCTGTGTCTTCCTTCAAGCAAGACTTCGTTTCAGGTAAACGCAGTCACTTTTCAGCTCAAAGGAAGCTACATTGTTCACAAAGCTCACACGTTTCTCGCTCTTAACTGAAAAGCATTGGATGTTAGAGGACCTGTGGTTTGTACCAGTTTCATAAACAGAGATGAACTAGATATGGTCCGTGTGTAGGAAACACAGTTCTTTTGTTCTGAGCACACTCACGTTTCCCTCTGTATTACAGACTCTAGAAAGCAAGAGCGTGCTTCTTGCTCTAAAGCAGAGTGTGTTTTATGGATGAGAACTGTGCCGTGTGTTTCCCTTCAGAAACGGAATTAAATGCCAGGTGTGTGTCTTCCTACAAGCAAGACTTCGTTTCGGGTAAACGCAGTCACTTTTCCCCTCAAAGGATGCTACATTGTTCACGAAGCTCACACGTTTCTAGCTCTTAACTGAAAAGCATTGGATGTTTGAGGACCTGTGGATTCTATCAGTTTCAGAAACAGAGTTGAACTAGATATGGTCCGTGTGTGTAGGAAACAAAGTTCTTTTGTTCTGAGCACACTCATGTTTCCCTCTGTATTAGAGACTCTAGAAATCAATAGCGTGCTTCTTGCCCTAAAGCAGACTGTGTTTCATGGATGAGAACTGTGCCCTGTGTTTCCCTTCCGAAATGGAGTTAAATGCCAGGCGTGTGTCTTCCTACAAGCAATACTTCGTTTCATGTAAACGCAGTCACTTTTCAGCTCTAACGAAGCTACATTGTTCACGAAGCTCACACGTTTCTCGCTCTTAACTGAAAAGTATTGGAATTTAGAGGACCTGTGGTGTGTATCAGTTTCAGTAACAGAGTTGAACTAGATATGGTCCGTGTGTGTAGGAAACACAGTTCTTTTGATCTGAGCACACTCACGTTTCCCTCTGTATTAGAGACTCTAGAAATCAAGAGCTTGCTTCTTGCTCTAAAGCAGAGTGTGTTTCATGGATGAGAACTGTGCCCTGTGTTTCCCTTCAGAAACGGAGTTAAATGCCAGGCGTGTGTCTTCCTACAAGCAAGATTTCGTTTCAGGTAAACACAGTCACTTTTCACCTCAAAGGATGCTACATTGTTCACGCAACTCACACGTTTCTAGCTCTTAACTGAAAAGCATTGGATGTTTGAGGACCTGTGGATTCTATCAGTTTCAGAAACAGAGTTGAACTAGATATGGTCCGTGTGTGTAGGAAACACAGTTCTTTTGTTCTGAGCACACTCACGTTTCCCTCTGTATTAGAGATTCTAGAAAGCAAGAGAGTGATTCTTGCTCTAAAGCAGAGTGTGTTTCATGGATGAGAACTGTGCTGTGTGTTTCCCTTCAGAAACGGAGTTAAATGCCAGGCTCTGTGTCTTTCCTCAAGCAAGACTTCGTTTCAGGTAAACGCAGACACTTTTCAGCTCAAACGAAGCTACATTGTTCACGAAGCTCACACGTTTCTCGCTCTTAACTGAAAAGTATTGGATGTTAGAGGACCTGTGGTTTGTATCAGTTTCAGAAACAGAGTTGAACTAGATATGGTCCGTGTGTAGGAAACACAGTTCTTTTGTTCCGAGCACACTCACGTTTCCCTCTGTATTAGAGACTCTAGAAAGAAAGAGCATGCTTCTTGCTCTAAAGCAGAGTGTGTTTCATGGATGAGAACTGTGCCCTGTGTTTCCCTTCAGAATCGGAGTTAATTGCCAGAACTGTGTCTTTCTTCAAGCAGGACTTCCTTTCAGGTAAACACAGACACTTTTCAGCTCAAACGAAGCTACATTGTTCACTAAGCTCACAGGTTTCTCGCTCTTAACTGAAAAACATTGGATGTTAGAGGACCTGTGGATTCTATCAGTTTCATAAACAGAGTTGAACTAGTTATGGTCCGTGTGTGTAGGAAACACAGTTCTTTGTTCTGAGCACACTCACGTTTCCCTCTGTATTAGAGATTCTAGAAAGCAAGAGCGTGCTTCTTGCTCTAAAGCAGAATGTGTTTCATGCATGAGAACTGTGCCGTGTGTTTCCCTTCAGAAATGGAGTTAAATGCCAGGCTCTGTGTCTTTCTTCAAGCAAGACTTCGTTTCAGGTAAACGCAGTCATTTTTCAGCTCAAGCGAAGCTACATTGTTCACGAAGCTCACACGTTTCTCGCTCTTAACTGAAAAGCATTGGATGTTCGAGGACCTGTGGTTTGTTTCAGTTTCAGAAAGAGAGTTGAACTAGATATTGTTCGTGTATGTAGGAAACACCGTTCTTTTGTTCTCAGCACACTCACGTTTCCCTCTGTATTAGAACTCTAGAAATCAAGAGCATGCTTCTTGCTCTAAAGCAGAGTGTGTTTCATGGATGAGAACTGTGCCGTGTGTTTCCCTTCAGAAACGGAGTTAAATGGCAGGCTCTGTGTCTTCCTTCAAGCAAGACTTCGTTTCAGGTAAACGCAGTCACTTTTCAGCTCAAAGGAAGCTACATTGTTCACAAAGCTCACACGTTTCTCGCTCTTAACTGAAAAGCATTGGATGTTAGAGGACCTGTGGTTTGTATCAGTTTCAGAAACAGAGTTGAACTAGATATGGTCCGTGTGTAGGAAACACAGTTCTTTTGTTCTGAGCACACTCACGTTTCCCTCTGTATTAGAGATTCTAGAAAGCAAGAGCGTGATCCTTGCTCTAAAGCAGAGTGTGTTTCATGGATGAGAACTGTGCCCTGTGTTTCCCTTCAGAAACGGAGTTAAATGTCAGGCTCTGTGTCTTCCTTCAAGCAAGAGTTCGTTTCAGGTAAACGCAGTCACTTTTCAGCTCAAAGGAAGCTACATTGTTCATAAAGGTCACACGTTTCTCGCTCTTAACTGAAACGCATTGGATGTTTGAGGTGTTGTGGATTCTATCAGTTTCAGAAACAGAGTTGAACTAGATATGGTCCGTGTGTGTAGGAAACACAGTTCTTTTGTTCTGAGCACACTCACGTTTCCCTCTGTATTAGAGACTCTAGAAGCAAGAGCGTGCTTCTTGCTCTAAAGCAGAGTGTGTTTCATGGATGAGAACTGTGCCCTGTGTTTCCCTTCAGAAACGGAGTTAAATGCCAGGCGTGTGTCTTCCTACAAGCAAGACTTCGTTTCAGGTAAACGCAGTCACTTTTCACCTCAAAGGATGCTACATTGTTCACGCAACTCACACGTTTCTAGCTCTTAACCGAAAAGAATTGGATGTTTGAGGACCTGTGGATTCTATCAGTTTCAGAAACAGAGTTGAACTAGATATGGTCCGTGTGTGTAGGAAACACAGTTCTTTTGTTCTGAGCACACTCACGTTTCCCTCTGTATTATAGATTCTAGAAATCAAGAGCGTGCTTCTTGCTCTAAAGCAGAGTGTGTTTCATGGATGAGAACTGTGCCGTGTGTTTCCCTTCAGAAACGGAGTTAAATGCCAAGCTCTGTGTCTTCCTTCAAGCAAGCCTTCGTTTCAGGTAAACACAGTCACTTCTCAGATCAAAGGAAGCTACATTGTTCACAAAGCTCACACGTTTCTCGCTCTTAATTGAAAAGCATTGGATGTTAGAGGACCTGTGGTTTGTATGAGATTCAGAAACAGAGTTGAACTAGATATGGTCCATGTGTGTAGGAAACACAGTTCTTTTGTTCTGAGCACACTCACGTTTCCCTCTGTATTAGAGACTCTAGAAAGAAAGAGCATGCTTCTTGCTCTAAAGCAGAGTGTGTTTCATGGATGAGAACTGTGCCCTGTGTTTCCATTCAGAATCGGAGTTAATTGCCAGAACTGTGTCTTTCTTCAAGCCGGACTTCCTTTCAGGTAAACACAGACACTTTTCAGCTCAAACGAAGCTACATTGTTCACTAAGCTCACAGGTTTCTCGCTATTAACTGAAAAACATTGGATGTTAGAGGACCTGTGGATTCTATCAGTTTCATAAACAGAGTTGAACTAGATATGGTCCGTGTGTAGGAAACACAGTTCTTTTGTTCTGAGCACACTCACGTTTCCCTCTGTATTAGAAATTCTAGAAAGCAAGAGCGTGATTCTTGCTCTAAAGCAGAGTGTGTTTCATGGATGAGAACTGTGCCCTGTGTTTCCCTTCAGAAACGGAGTTAAATGTCAGGCTCTGTGTCTTCCTTCAAGCAAGAGTTCGTTTCAGGTAAACGCAGTCACTTTTCAGCTCAAAGGAAGCTACATTGTTCACAAAGGTCACACGTTTCTCGCTCTTAACTGAAACGCATTGGATGTTTGAGGTGTTGTGGATTCTATCAGTTTCAGAAACAGAGTTGAACTAGATATGGTCCGTGTGTGTAGGAAACACAGTTCTTTTGTTCTGAGCACACTCACGTTTCCCTCTGTATTAGAGACTCTAGAAAGCAAGAGAGTGATTCTTGCTCTAAAGCAGAGTGTGTTTCATGGATGAGAACTGTGCTGTGTGTTTCCCTTCAGAAACGGAGTTAAATGCCAGGCTCTGTGTCTTTCCTCAAGCAAGACTTCGTTTCAGGTAAACGCAGACACTTTTCAGCTCAAACGAAGCTACATTGTTCACGAAGCTCACACGTTTCTCGCTCTTAACTGAAAAGTATTGGATGTTAGAGGACCTGTGGTTTGTATCAGTTTCAGAAACAGAGTTGAACTAGATATGGTCCGTGTGTAGGAAACACAGTTCTTTTGTTCCGAGCACACTCACGTTTCCCTCTGTATTAGAGACTCTAGAAAGAAAGAGCATGCTTCTTGCTCTAAAGCAGAGTGTGTTTCATGGATGAGAACTGTGCCCTGTGTTTCCCTTCAGAATCGGAGTTAATTGCCAGAACTGTGTCTTTCTTCAAGCCGGACTTCCTTTCAGGTAAACACAGACACTTTTCAGCTCAAACGAAGCTACATTGTTCACTAAGCTCACAGGTTTCTCCTCTTAACTGAAAAACATTGGATGTTAGAGGACCTGTGGATTCTATCAGTTTCATAAACAGAGTTGAACTAGTTATGGTCCGTGTGTGTAGGAAACACAGTTCTTTGTTCTGAGCACACTCACGTTTCCCTCTGTATTAGAGATTCTAGAAAGCAAGAGCGTGCTTCTTGCTCTAAAGCAGAATGTGTTTCATGCATGAGAACTGTGCCGTGTGTTTCCCTTCAGAAATGGAGTTAAATGCCAGGCTCTGTGTCTTTCTTCAAGCAAGACTTCGTTTCAGGTAAACGCAGTCATTTTTCAGCTCAAGCGAAGCTACATTGTTCACGAAGCTCACACGTTTCTCGCTCTTAACTGAAAAGCATTGGATGTTCGAGGACCTGTGGTTTGTTTCAGTTTCAGAAAGAGAGTTGAACTAGATATTGTTCGTGTATGCAGGAAACACCGTTCTTTTGTTCTCAGCACACTCACGTTTCCCTCTGTATTAGAACTCTAGAAATCAAGAGCATGCTTCTTGCTCTAAAGCAGAGTGTGTTTCATGGATGAGAACTGTGCCGTGTGTTTCCCTTCAGAAACGGAGTTAAATGGCAGGCTCTGTGTCTTCCTTCAAGCAATACTTCGTTTCAGGTAAATGCAGTCACTTTTCAGCTCAAAGGAAGCTACATTGTTCACAAAGCTCACACATTTCTCGCTCTTAACTGAAAAGCATTGGATGTTTGAGGTGTTGTGGATTCTATCAGTTTCAGAAACAGAGTTGAACTAGATATGTTCCGTGTGTGTAGGAAACACAGTTCTTTTGTTCTGAGCACACTCACGTTTCCCTCTGTATTAGAGACTCTAGAAAGCAAGAGCGTGCTTCTTGCTCTAAAGCAGAGTGTGTTTCATGGATGAGAACTGTGCCCTGTGTTTCCCTTCAGAAACGGAGTTAAATGCCAGGCGTGTGTCTTCCTACAAGCAAGACTTCGTTTCAGGTAAACGCAGTCACTTTTCAGCTCAAAAGAAGCTACATTGTTCACGAAGCTCACACGTTTCTCCCTCTTAATTGAAAAGCATTGGATGTTAGAGGACCTGTGGTTTTTACCAGTTTCAGAAACAGAGTTGAACTAGATATGGTCCGTGTGTAGGAAACACAGTTCTTTTGTTCTGAGCACACTCACGTTTCCCTCTGTATTAGAGACTCTAGAAAGCAAGAGCGTGCTTCTTGCTCTAAAGCAGAGTGTGTTTCATGGATGAGAACTGTGCCCTGTGTTTCCCTTCAGAAACGGAGTTAAATGCCAGGTGTGTGTCTTCCTACAAGCAAGACTTCGTTTCAGGTAAACGCAGTCACTTTTCACCTCAAAGGATGCTACATTGTTCACGCAACTCACACGTTTCTCGCTCTTAAGTGAAAAGCACTGGATGTTAGAGGACCTGTGGTTTGTATCAGTTTCAGAAACAGAGTTGAACTAGATATGGTCTGTGAGTGTAGGAAACACTGTTCTTTTGTTCTGAGCACACTCACATTTCCCTCTGTATTAGAGATTCTAGAAATCAAGAGCGTGCTTCTTGCTCTAAAGCTGAGTGTGTTTCATGGATGAGAACTGTGCCGTGTGTTTCCCTTCAGAAACGGAGTTGAATGCCAGGTATGTGTCTTCCTTCAAGCAAGACTTCGTTTCAGGTAAACACAGTCACTTCTCGGATCAAAGGAAGCTACATTGTTCACAAAGCTCACACGTTTCTCGCTCTTAACTGAAAAGCATTGGATGTTAGAGGACCTGTGGTTTGTACCAGTTTCATAAACAGAGTTGAACTAGATATGGTCCGTGTGTAGGAAACACAGTTCTTTTGTTCTGAGCACACTCACGTTTCCCTCTGTATTACAGACTCTAGAAAGCAAGAGCGTGCTTCTTGCTCTAAAGCAGAGTGTGTTTTATGGATGAGAACTGTGCCGTGTGTTTCCCTTCAGAAACGGAATTAAATGCCAGGTGTGTGTCTTCCTACAAGCAAGACTTCGTTTCGGGTAAACGCAGTCACTTTTCCCCTCAAAGGATGCTACATTGTTCACGCAACTCACACGTTTCTAGCTCTTAACATAAAAGCATTGGATATTTGAGGACCTGTGGATTCTATCAGTTTCAGAAATAGAGTTGAACTAGATATGGTCCGTGTGTGTAGGAAACACAGTTCTTTTGTTCTGAGCACACTCACGTTTCCCTCTGTATTATAGATTCTAGAAATCAAGAGCGTGCTTCTTGCTCTAAAGCAGAGTGTGTTTCATGGATGAGAACTGTGCCGTGTGTTTCCCTTCAGAAACGGAGTTAAATGCCAAGCTCTGTGTCTTCCTTCAAGCAAGCCTTCGTTTCAGGTAAACACAGTCAATTCTCAGATCAAAGGAAGCTACATTGTTCACAAAGATCACACGTTTCTCGCTCTTAATTGAAAAGCATTGGATGTTAGAGGACCTGTGGTTTGTATGAGTTTCAGAAACAGAGTTGAACTAGATATGGTCCATGTGTGTAGGAAACACAGTTCTTTTGTTCTGAGCACACTCACGTTTCCCTCTGTATTAGAGACTCTAGAAAGAAAGAGCATGCTTCTTGCTCTAAAGCAGAGTGTGTTTCATGGATGAGAACTGTGCCCTGTGTTTCCCTTCAGAATCGGAGTTAATTGCCAGAACTGTGTCTTTCTTCAAGCCGGACTTCCTTTCAGGTAAACACAGACACTTTTCAGCTCAAACGAAGCTACATTGTTCACTAAGCTCACAGGTTTCTCGCTATTAACTGAAAAACATTGGATGTTAGAGGACCTGTGGATTCTATCAGTTTCATAAACAGAGTTGAACTAGATATGGTCCGTGTGTAGGAAACACAGTTCTTTTGTTCTGAGCACACTCACGTTTCCCTCTGTATTAGAAATTCTAGAAAGCAAGAGCGTGATTCTTGCTCTAAAGCAGAGTGTGTTTCATGGATGAGAACTGTGCCCTGTGTTTCCCTTCAGAAACGGAGTTAAATGTCAGGCTCTGTGTCTTCCTTCAAGCAAGAGTTCGTTTCAGGTAAACGCAGTCACTTTTCAGCTCAAAGGAAGCTACATTGTTCACAAAGGTCACACGTTTCTCGCTCTTAACTGAAACGCATTGGATGTTTGAGGTGTTGTGGATTCTATCAGTTTCAGAAACAGAGTTGAACTAGATATGGTCCGTGTGTGTAGGAAACACAGTTCTTTTGTTCTGAGCACACTCACGTTTCCCTCTGTATTAGAGACTCTAGAAAGCAAGAGCGTGCTTCTTGCTCTAAAGCAGAGTGTGTTTCATGGATGAGAACTGTGCCCTGTGTTTCCCTTCAGAAACGGAGTTAAATGCCAGGCATGTGTCTTCCTACAAGCAAGACTTCGTTTCAGGTAAACGCAGTCACTTTTCAGCTCAAAAGAAGCTACATTGTTCACGAAGCTCACACGTTTCTCCCTCTTAATTGAAAAGCATTGGATGTTAGAGGACCTGTGGTTTTTACCAGTTTCAGAAACAGAGTTGAACTAGATATGGTCCGTGAGTAGGAAACACAGTTCTTTTGTTCTGAGCACACTCACGTTTCCCTCTGTATTAGAGACTCTAGAAAGCAAGAGCGTGCTTCTTGCTCTAAAGAAGAGTGTGTTTCATGGATGAGAACTGTGCCCTGTGTTTCCCTTCAGAAACGGAGTTAAATGCCAGGTGTGTGTCTTCCTACAAGCAAGACTTCGTTTCAGGTAAACGCAGTCACTTTTCAGCTCAAAAGAAGCTACATTGTTCACGAAGCTCACACGTTTCTCCCTCTTAATTGAAAAGCATTGGATGTTAGAGGACCTGTGGTTTTTACCAGTTTCAGAAACAGAGTTGAACTAGATATGGTCCGTGTGTAGGAAACACAGTTCTTTTGTTCTGAGCACACTCACATTTCCCTCTGTATTAGAGATTCTAGAAATCAAGAGCGTGCTTCTTGCTCTAAAGCTGAGTGTGTTTCATGGATGAGAACTGTGCCGTGTGTTTCCCTTCAGAAACGGAGTTGAATGCCAGGTGTGTGTCTTCCTTCAAGCAAGACTTCGTTTCATGTAAACGCAGTCACTTTTCACCTCAAACGAAGCTACATTGTTCACGAAGCTGACACGTTTCTCGCTCTTAACTGAAAAGTATTGGAATTTAGAGGACCTGTGGTGTGTATCAGTTTCAGAAACAGAGTTGAACTAGATATGGTCCGTGTGTGTAGGAAACACAGTTCTTTTGATCTGAGCACACTCACTTTTCCCTCTGTATTAGAGACTCTAGAAATGAAGAGCTTGCTTCTTGCTCTAAAGCAGAGTGTGTTTCATGGATGAGAACTGTGCCCTGTGTTTCCCTTCAGAAACAGAGTTAAATGCCAGGCGTGTGTCTTCCTACAAGCAAGACTTCGTTTCAGGTAAACACAGTCACTTTTCACCTCAAAGGATGCTACATTGTTCACGCAACTCACACGTTTCTAGCTCTTAACTGAAAAGCAATGGATGTTTGAGGACCTGTGGATTCTATCAGTTTCAGAAACAGAGTTGAACTAGATATGGTCCGAGTGTGTAGGAAACACAGTTCTTTTGTTCTGAGCACACTCACGTTTCCCACTGTATTAGAGATTCTAGAAAGCAAGAGAGTGATTCTTGCTCTAAAGCAGAGTGTGTTTCATGGATGAGAACTGTGCTGTGTGTTTCCCTTCAGAAACGGAGTTAAATGCCAGGCTCTGTGTCTTTCTTCAAGCAAGACTTCGTTTCGGGTAAACGCAGTCACTTTTCAGCTCAAAGGAAGCTACATTGTTCACAAAGCTCACACGTTTCTCGCTCTTAACTGAAAAGCATTGGATGTTAGAGGACCTGTGGTTTGTACCAGTTTCATAAACAGAGTTGAACTAGATATGGTCCGTGTGTAGGAAACACAGTTCTTTTGTTCTGTGCACACTCACGTTTCCCTCTGTATTACAGACTCTAGAAAGCAAGAGCGTGCTTCTTGCTCTAAAGCAGAGTGTGTTTTATGGATGAGAACTGTGCCGTGTGTTTCGCTTCAGAAACGGAATTAAATGCCAGGTGTGTGTCTTCCTACAAGCAAGACTTCGTTTCGGGTAAACGCAGTCACTTTTCCCCTCAAAGGATGCTACATTGTTCACGAAGCTCACACGTTTCTAGCTCTTAACTGAAAAGCATTGGATGTTTGAGGACCTGTGGATTCTATCAGTTTCAGAAACAGAGTTGAACTAGATATGGTCCGTGTGTGTAGGAAACAAAGTTCTTTTGTTCTGAGCACACTCACGTTTCCCTCTGTATTAGAGACTCTAGAAATCAATAGCGTGCTTCTTGCCCTAAAGCAGACTGTGTTTCATGGATGAGAACTGTGCCCTGTGTTTCCCTTCCGAAATGGAGTTAAATGCCAGGCATGTGTCTTCCTACAAGCAATAAGTCGTTTCATGTAAACGCAGTCACTTTTCAGCTCAAACGAAGCTACATTGTTCACGAAGCTCACACGTTTCTCGCTCTTAACTGAAAAGTATTGGAATTTAGAGGACCTGAGGTGTGTATCAGTTTCAGCAACAGAGTTGAACTAGATATGGTCCGTGTGTGTAGGAAACACAGTTCTTTTGATCTGAGCACACTCACGTTTCCCTCTGTATTAGAGACTCTAGAAATCAAGAGCTTGCTTCTTGCTCTAAAGCAGAGTGTGTTTCATGGATGAGAACTGTGCCCTGTGTTTCCCTTCAGAAACGGAGTTAAATGCCAGGCGTGTGTCTTCCTACAAGCAAGATTTCGTTTCAGGTAAACACAGTCACTTTTCACCTCAAAGGATGCTACATTGTTCACGCAACTCACACGTTTCTAGCTCTTAACTGAAAAGCATTGGATGTTTGAGGACCTGTGGATTCTATCAGTTTCAGAAACAGAGTTGAACTAGATATGGTCCGTGTGTGTAGGAAACAAAGTTCTTTTGTTCTGAGCACACTCACGTTTCCCTCTGTATTAGAGATTCTAGAAAGCAAGAGAGTGATTCTTGCTCTAAAGCAGAGTGTGTTTCATGGATGAGAACTGTGCTGTGTGTTTCCCTTCAGAAACGGAGTTAAATGCCAGGCTCTGTGTCTTTCTTCAAGCAAGACTTCGTTTCAGGTAAACGCAGACACTTTTCAGCTCAAACGAAGCTACATTGTTCACGAAGCTCACACGTTTCTCGCTCTTAACTGAAAAGTATTGGATGTTAGAGGACCTGTGGTTTGTATCAGTTTCAGAAACAGAGTTGAACTAGATATGGTCCGTCTGTTGGAAACACAGTTCTTTTGTTCCGAGCACACTCACGTTTCCCTCTGTATTAGAGACTCTAGAAAGAAAGAGCATGCTTCTTGCTCTAAAGCAGAGTGTGTTTCATGGATGAGAACTGTGCCCTGTGTTTCCCTTCAGAATCGGAATTAATTGCCAGAACTGTGTCTTTCTTCAAGCCGGACTTCCTTTCAGGTAAACACAGACACTTTTCAGCTCAAACGAAGCTACATTGTTCACTAAGCTCACAGGTTTCTTGCTCTTAACTGAAAAACATTGGATGTTAGAGGACCTGTGGATTCTATCAGTTTCATAAACAGAGTTGAACTAGTTATGGTCCGTGTGTGTAGGAAACACAGTTCTTTGTTCTGAGCACACTCACGTTTCCCTCTGTATTAGAGATTCTAGAAAGCAAGAGCGTGCTTCTTGTTCTAAAGCAGAATGTGTTTCATGCATGAGAACTGTGCCGTGTGTTTCCCTTCAGAAATGGAGTTAAATGCCAGGCTCTGTGTCTTTCTTCAAGCAAGACTTCGTTTCAGGTAAACGCAGTCATTTTTCAGCTCAAGCGAAGCTACATTGTTCACGAAGCTCACACGTTTCTCGCTCTTAACTGAAAAGCATTGGATGTTCGAGGACCTGTGGTTTGTTTCAGTTTCAGAAAGAGAGTTGAACTAGATATTGTTTTTGTATGTAGGAAACATCGTTCTTTTGTTCTCAGCACACTCACGTTTCCCTCTGTATTAGAACTCTAGAAATCAAGAGCATGCTTCTTGCTCTAAAGCAGAGTGTGTTTCATGGATGAGAACTGTGCCGTGTGTTTCCCTTCAGAAACGGAGTTAAATGGCAGGCTCTGTGTCTTCCTTCAAGCAAGACTTCGTTTCAGGTAAACGCAGTCACTTTTCAGCTCAAAGGAAGCTACATTGTTCACGAAGCTCACACGTTTCTCCCTCTTAATTGAAAAGCATTGGATGTTAGAGGACCTGTGGTTTTTACCAGTTTCAGAAACAGAGTTGAACTAGATATGGTCCGTGTGTAGGAAACACAGTTCTTTTGTTCTGAGCACACTCACGTTTCCCTCTGTATTAGAGACTCTAGAAAGCAAGAGCGTGCTTCTTGCTCTAAAGCAGAGTGTGTTTCATGGATGAGAACTGTGCCCTGTGTTTCCCTTCAGAAACGGAGTTAAATGCCAGGTGTGTGTCTTCCTACAAGCAAGACTTCGTTTCAGGTAAACGCAGTCACTTTTCACCTCAAAGGATGCTACATTGTTCACGCAACTCACACGTTTCTCGCTCTTAAGTGAAAAGCACTGGATGTTAGAGGACCTGTGGTTTGTATCAGTTTCAGAAACAGAGTTGAACTAGATATGGTCTGTGAGTGTAGGAAACACCGTTCTTTTGTTCTGAGCACACTCACATTTCCCTCTGTATTAGAGATTCTAGAAATCAAGAGCGTGCTTCTTGCTCTAAAGCTGAGTGTGTTTCATGGATGAGAACTGTGCCGTGTGTTTCCCTTCAGAAACGGAGTTGAATGCCAGGTGTGTGTCTTCCTTCAAGCAAGACTTCGTTTCAGGTAAACACAGTCACTTCTCGGATCAAAGGAAGCTACATTGTTCACAAAGCTCACACGTTTCTCGCTCTTAACTGAAAAGCATTGGATGTTAGAGGACCTGTGGTTTGTACCAGTTTCATAAACAGCGTTGAACTAGATATGGTCCGTGTGTAGGAAACACAGTTCTTTTGTTCTGTGCACACTCACGTTTCCCTCTGTATTACAGACTCTAGAAAGCAAGAGCGTGCTTCTTGCTCTAAAGCAGAGTGTGTTTTATGGATGAGAACTGTGCCGTGTGTTTCCCTTCAGAAACGGAATTAAATGCCAGGTGTGTGTCTTCCTACAAGCAAGACTTTGTTTCGGGAAAACGCAGTCACTTTTCCCCTCAAAGGATGCTACATTGTTCACGAAGCTCACACGTTTCTAGCTCTTAACTGAAAAGCATTGGATGTTTGAGGACCTGTGGATTCTATCAGTTTCAGAAACAGAGTTGAACTAGATATGGTCCGTGTGTGTAGGAAACAAAGTTCTTTTGTTCTGAGCACACTCACGTTTCCCTCTGTATTAGAGACTCTAGAAATCAATAGCGTGCTTCTTGCCCTAAAGCAGACTGTGTTTCATGGATGAGAACTGTGCCCTGTGTTTCCCTTCCGAAATGGAGTTAAATGCCAGGCATGTGTCTTCCTACAAGCAATACTTCGTTTCATGTAAACGCAGTCACTTTTCAGCTCAAACGAAGCTACATTGTTCACGAAGCTCACACGTTTCTCGCTCTTAACTGAAAAGTATTGGAATTTAGAGGACCTGAGGTGTGTATCAGTTTCAGAAACAGAGTTGAACTAGATATGGTCCGTGTGTGTAGGAAACACAGTTCTTTTGATCTGAGCACACTCACGTTTCCCTCTGTATTAGAGACTCTAGAAATCAAGAGCTTGCTTCTTGCTCTAAAGCAGAGTGTGTTTCATGGATGAGAACTGTGCCCTGTGTTTCCCTTCAGAAACGGAGTTAAATGCCAGGCGTGTGTCTTCCTACAAGCAAGATTTCGTTTCAGGTAAACACAGTCACTTTTCACCTCAAAGGATGCTACATTGTTCACGCAACTCACACGTTTCTAGCTCTTAACTGAAAAGCATTGGATGTTTGAGGACCTGTGGATTCTATCAGTTTCAGAAACAGAGTTGAACTAGATATGGTCCGTGTGTGTAGGAAACAAAGTTCTTTTGTTCTGAGCACACTCACGTTTCCCTCTGTATTAGAGATTCTAGAAAGCAAGAGAGTGATTCTTGCTCTAAAGCAGAGTGTGTTTCATGGATGAGAACTGTGCTGTGTGTTTCCCTTCAGAAACGGAGTTAAATGCCAGGCTCTGTGTCTTTCTTCAAGCAAGACTTCGTTTCAGGTAAACGCAGACACTTTTCAGCTCAAACGAAGCTACATTGTTCACGAAGCTCACACGTTTCTCGCTCTTAACTGAAAAGTATTGGATGTTAGAGGACCTGTGGTTTGTATCAGTTTCAGAAACAGAGTTGAACTAGATATGGTCCGTGTGTAGGAAACACAGTTCTTTTGTTCCGAGCACACTCACGTTTCCCTCTGTATTAGAGACTCTAGAAAGAAAGAGCATGCTTCTTGCTCTAAAGCAGAGTGTGTTTCATGGATGAGAACTGTGCCCTGTGTTTCCCTTCAGAATCGGAGTTAATTGCCAGAACTGTGTCTTTCTTCAAGCCGGACTTCCTTTCAGGTAAACACAGACACTTTTCAGCTCAAACGAAGCTACATTGTTCACTAAGCTCACAGGTTTCTTGCTCTTAACTGAAAAACATTGGATGTTACAGGACCTGTGGATTCTATCAGTTTCATAAACAGAGTTGAACTAGTTATGGTCCGTGTGTGTAGGAAACACAGTTCTTTGTTCTGAGCACACTCACGTTTCCCTCTGTATTAGAGATTCTAGAAAGCAAGAGCGTGCTTCTTGTTCTAAAGCAGAATGTGTTTCATGCATGAGAACTGTGCCGTGTGTTTCCCTTCAGAAATGGAGTTAAATGCCAGGCTCTGTGTCTTTCTTCAAGCAAGACTTCGTTTCAGGTAAACGCAGTCATTTTTCAGCTCAAGCGAAGCTACATTGTTCACGAAGCTCACACGTTTCTCGCTCTTAACTGAAAAGCATTGGATGTTCGAGGACCTGTGGTTTGTTTCAGTTTCAGAAAGAGAGTTGAACTAGATATTGTTTTTGTATGTAGGAAACACCGTTCTTTTGTTCTCAGCACACTCACGTTTCCCTCTGTATTAGAACTCTAGAAATCAAGAGCATGCTTCTTGCTCTAAAGCAGAGTGTGTTTCATGGATGAGAACTGTGCCGTGTGTTTCCCTTCAGAAACGGAGTTAAATGGCAGGCTCTGTGTCTTCCTTCAAGCAAGACTTCGTTTCAGGTAAACGCAGTCACTTTTCAGCTCAAAAGAAGCTACATTGTTCACGAAGCTCACACGTTTCTCCCTCTTAATTGAAAAGCATTGGATGTTAGAGGACCTGTGGTTTTTACCAGTTTCAGAAACAGAGTTGAACTAGATATGGTCCGTGTGTAGGAAACACAGTTCTTTTGTTCTGAGCACACTCACGTTTACCTCTGTATTAGAGACTCTAGAAAGCAAGAGCGTGCTTCTTGCTCTAAAGCAGAGTGTGTTTCATGGATGAGAACTGTGCCCTGTGTTTCCCTTCAGAAACGGAGTTAAATGCCAGGTGTGTGTCTTCCTACAAGCAAGACTTCGTTTCAGGTAAATGCAGTCACTTTTCACCTCAAAGGATGCTACATTGTTCATGCAACTCACACGTTTCTCGCTCTTAAGTGAAAAGCACTGGATGTTAGAGGACCTGTGGTTTGTATCAGTTTCAGAAACAGAGTTGAACTAGATATGGTCTGTGAGTGTAGGAAACACCGTTCTTTTGTTCTGAGCACACTCACATTTCCCTCTGTATTAGAGATTCTAGAAATCAAGAGCGTGCTTCTTGCTCTAAAGCTGAGTGTGTTTCATGGATGAGAACTGTGCCGTGTGTTTCCCTTCAGAAACGGAGTTGAATGCCAGGTGTGTGTCTTCCTTCAAGCAAGACTTCGTTTCAGGTAAACACAGTCACTTCTCGGATCAAAGGAAGCTACATTGTTCACAAAGCTCACACGTTTCTCGCTCTTAACAGAAAAGCATTGGATGTTTGAGGACCTGTGGATTCTATCAGTTTCAGAAACAGAGTTGAACTAGATATGGTCCGTGTGTGTAGGAAACACAGTTCTTTTGTTCTGAGCACACTCACGTTTCCCTCTGTATTATAGATTCTAGAAATCAATAGCGTGCTTCTTGCTCTAAAGCAGAGTGTGTTTCATGGATGAGAACTGTGCCGTGTGTTTCCCTTCAGAAACGGAGTTAAATGCCAAGCTCTGTGTCTTCCTTCAAGCAAGCCTTCGTTTCAGGAAACACAGTCACTTTTCAGATCAAAGGAAGCTACATTGTTCACAAAGATCACACGTTTCTCGCTCTTAATTGAAAAGCATTGGATGTTAGAGGACCTGTGGTTTGTATGAGTTTCAGAAACAGAGTTGAACTAGATATGGTCCATGTGTGTAGGAAACACAGTTCTTTTGTTCTGAGCACACTCACGTTTCCCTCTGTATTAGAGACTCTAGAAAGAAAGAGCATGCTTCTTGCTCTAAAGCAGAGTGTGTTTCATGGATGAGAACTGTGCCCTGTGTTTCCCTTCAGAATCGGAGTTAATTGCCAGAACTGTGTCTTTCTTCAAGCCGGACTTCCTTTCAGGTAAACACAGACACTTTTCAGCTCAAACGAAGCTACATTGTTCACTAAGCTCACAGGTTTCTCGCTATTAACTGAAAAACATTGGATGTTAGAGGACCTGTGGATTCTATCAGTTTCATAAACAGAGTTGAACTAGATATGGTCCGTGTGTAGGAAACACAGTTCTTTTGTCCTGAGCACACTCACGTTTCCCTCTGTATTAGAAATTCTAGAAAGCAAGAGCGTGATTCTTGCTCTAAAGCAGAGTGTGTTTCATGGATGAGAACTGTGCCCTGTGTTTCCCTTCAGAAACGGAGTTAAATGTCAGGCTCTGTGTCTTCCTTCAAGCAAGAGTTCGTTTCAGGTAAACGCAGTCACTTTTCAGCTCAAAGGAAGCTACATTGTTCACAAAGGTCACACGTTTCTCGCTCTTAACTGAAACGCATTGGATGTTTGAGGTGTTGAGGATTCTATCAGTTTCAGAAACAGAGTTGAACTAGATATGGTCCGTGTGTGTAGGAAACACAGTTCTTTTGTTCCGAGCACACTCACGTTTCCCTCTGTATTAGAGACTCTAGAAAGAAAGAGCATGCTTCTTGCTCTAAAGCAGAGTGTGTTTCATGGATGAGAACTGTGCCCTGTGTTTCCCTTCAGAATCGGAGTTAATTGCCAGAACTGTGTCTTTCTTCAAGCCGGACTTCCTTTCAGGTAAACACAGACACTTTTCAGCTCAAACGAAGCTACATTGTTCACTAAGCTCACAGGTTTCTTGCTCTTAACTGAAAAACATTGGATGTTAGAGGACCTGTGGATTCTATCAGTTTCATAAACAGAGTTGAACTAGTTATGGTCCGTGTGTGTAGGAAACACAGTTCTTTGTTCTGAGCACACTCACGTTTCCCTCTGTATTAGAGATTCTAGAAAGCAAGAGCGTGCTTCTTGTTCTAAAGCAGAATGTGTTTCATGCATGAGAACTGTGCTGTGTGTTTCCCTTCAGAAATGGAGTTAAATGCCAGGCTCTGTGTCTTTCTTCAAGCAAGACTTCGTTTCAGGTAAACACAGTCATTTTTCAGCTCAAGCGAAGCTACATTGTTCACGAAGCTCACACGTTTTTCGCTCTTAACTGAAAAGCATTGGATGTTCGAGGACCTGTGGTTTGTTTCAGTTTCAGAAAGAGAGTTGAACTAGATATTGTTTTTGTATGTAGGAAACACCGTTCTTTTGTTCTCAGCACACTCACGTTTCCCTCTGTATTAGAACTCTAGAAATCAAGAGCATGCTTCTTGCTCTAAAGCAGAGTGTGTTTCATGGATGAGAACTGTGCCGTGTGTTTCCCTTCAGAAACGGAGTTAAATGGCAGGCTCTGTGTCTTCCTTCAAGCAAGACTTCGTTTCAGGTAAACGCAGTCACTTTTCAGCTCAAAGGAAGCTACATTGTTCACAAAGCTCACAGGTTTCTCGCTCTTAACTGAAAAGCATTGGATGTTAGAGGACCTGTGGATTCTATCAGTTTCATAAACAGACTTGAACTAGATATGGTCCGTGTGTAGGAAACACAGTTCTTTTGTTCTGAGCACACTCACGTTTCCCTCTGTATTAGAGATTCTAGAAAGCAAGAGCGTGATTCTTGCTCTAAAGCAGAGTGTGTTTCATGGATGAGAACTGTGCCCTGTGTTTCCCTTCAGAAACGGAGTTAAATGCCAGGCATGTGTCTTCCTACAAGCAAGACTTCGTTTCAGGTAAACGCAGTCACTTTTCAGCTCAAAAGAAGCTACATTGTTCACGAAGCTCACACGTTTCTCCCTCTTAATTGAAAAGCATTGGATGTTAGAGGACCTGTGGTTTTTACCAGTTTCAGAAACAGAGTTGAACTAGATATGGTCCGTGTGTAGGAAACACAGTTCTTTTGTTCTGAGCACACTCACGTTTCCCTCTGTATTAGAGACTCTAGAAAGCAAGAGCGTGCTTCTTGCTCTAAAGCAGAGTGTGTTTCATGGATGAGAACTGTGCCCTGTGTTTCCCTTCAGAAACGGAGTTAAATGCCAGGTGTGTGTCTTCCTACAAGCAAGACTTCGTTTCAGGTAAACGCAGTCACTTTTCACCTCAAAGGATGCTACATTGTTCATGCAACTCACACGTTTCTCGCTCTTAAGTGAAAAGCACTGGATGTTAGAGGACCTGTGGTTTGTATCAGTTTCAGAAACAGAGTTGAACTAGATATGGTCTGTGAGTGTAGGAAACACCGTTCTTTTGTTCTGAGCACACTCACATTTCCCTCTGTATTAGAGATTATAGAAATCAAGAGCGTGCTTCTTGCTCTAAAGCTGAGTGTGTTTCATGGATGAGAACTGTGCCGTGTGTTTCCCTTCAGAAACGGAGTTGAATGCCAGGTGTGTGTCTTCCTTCAAGCAAGCCTTCGTTTCAGGTAAACACAGTCACTTCTCGGATCAAAGGAAGCTACATTGTTCACAAAGCTCACACGTTTCTCGCTCTTAACTGAAAAGCATTGGATGTTAGAGGACCTGTGGTTTGTACCAGTTTCATAAACAGAGTTGAACTAGATATGGTCCGTGTGTAGGAAACACAGTTCTTTTGTTATGAGCACACTCACGTTTCCCTCTGTATTTGAGACTCTAGAAAGCAAGAGCGTGCTTCTTGCTCTAAAGCAGAGTGTGTTTTATGGATGAGAACTGTGCCGTGTGTTTCCCTTCAGAAACGGAATTAAATGCCAGGTGTGTGTCTTCCTACAAGCAAGACTTCGTTTCGGGTAAACGCAGTCACTTTTCCCCTCAAAGGATGCTACATTGTTCACGCAACTCACACGTTTCTAGCTCTTAACAGAAAAGCATTGGATGTTTGAGGACCTGTGGATTCTATCAGTTTCAGAAACAGAGTTGAACTAGATATGGTCCGTGTGTGTAGGAAACACAGTTCTTTTGTTCTGAGCACACTCACGTTTCCCTCTGTATTATAGATTCTAGAAATCAAGAGCGTGCTTCTTGCTCTAAAGCAGAGTGTGTTTCATGGATGAGAACTGTGCCGTGTGTTTCCCTTCAGAAACGGAGTTAAATGCCAAGCTCTGTGTCTTCCTTCAAGCAAGCCTTCGTTTCAGGTAAACACAGTCACTTCTCAGATCAAAGGAAGCTACATTGTTCACAAAGATCACACGTTTCTCGCTCTTAATTGAAAAGCATTGGATGTTAGAGGACCTGTGGTTTGTATGAGTTTCAGAAACAGAGTTGAACTAGATATGGTCCATGTGTGTAGGAAACACAGTTCTTTTGTTCTGAGCACACTCACGTTTCCCTCTGTATTAGAGACTCTAGAAAGAAAGAGCATGCTTCTTGCTCTAAAGCAGAGTGTGTTTCATGGATGAGAACTGTGCCCTGTGTTTCCCTTCAGAATCGGAGTTAATTGCCAGAACTGTGTCTTTCTTCAAGCCGGACTTCCTTTCAGGTAAACACAGACACTTTTCAGCTCAAACGAAGCTACATTGTTCACTAAGCTCACAGGTTTCTCGCTATTAACTGAAAAACATTGGATGTTAGAGGACCTGTGGATTCTATCAGTTTCATAAACAGAGTTGAACTAGATATGGTCCGTGTGTAGGAAACACAGTTCTTTTGTCCTGAGCACACTCACGTTTCCCTCTGTATTAGAAATTCTAGAAAGCAAGAGCGTGATTCTTGCTCTAAAGCAGAGTGTGTTTCATGGATGAGAACTGTGCCCTGTGTTTCCCTTCAGAAACGGAGTTAAATGTCAGGCTCTGTGTCTTCCTTCAAGCAAGAGTTCGTTTCAGGTAAACGCAGTCACTTTTCAGCTCAAAGGAAGCTACATTGTTCACAAAGGTCACACGTTTCTCGCTCTTAACTGAAACGCATTGGATGTTTGAGGTGTTGTGGATTCTATCAGTTTCAGAAACAGAGTTGAACTAGATATGGTCCGTGTGTGTAGGAAACACAGTTCTTTTGTTCCGAGCACACTCACGTTTCCCTCTGTATTAGAGACTGTAGAAAGAAAGAGCATGCTTCTTGCTCTAAAGCAGAGTGTGTTTCATGGATGAGAACTGTGCCCTGTGTTTCCCTTCAGAATCGGAGTTAATTGCCAGAACTGTGTCTTTCTTCAAGCCGGACTTCCTTTCAGGTAAACACAGACACTTTTCAGCTCAAACGAAGCTACATTGTTCACTAAGCTCACAGGTTTCTTGCTCTTAACTGAAAAACATTGGATGTTAGAGGACCTGTGGATTCTATCAGTTTCATAAACAGAGTTGAACTAGTTATGGTCCGTGTGTGTAGGAAACACAGTTCTTTGTTCTGAGCACACTCACGTTTCCCTCTGTATTAGAGATTCTAGAAAGCAAGAGCGTGCTTCTTGTTCTAAAGCAGAATGTGTTTCATGCATGAGAACTGTGCCGTGTGTTTCCCTTCAGAAATGGAGTTAAATGCCAGGCTCTGTGTCTTTCTTCAAGCAAGACTTCGTTTCAGGTAAACACAGTCATTTTTCAGCTCAAGCGAAGCTACATTGTTCACGAAGCTCACACGTTTTTCGCTCTTAACTGAAAAGCATTGGATGTTCGAGGACCTGTGGTTTGTTTCAGTTTCAGAAAGAGAGTTGAACTAGATATTGTTTTTGTATGTAGGAAACACCGTTCTTTTGTTCTCAGCACACTCACGTTTCCCTCTGTATTAGAACTCTAGAAATCAAGAGCATGCTTCTTGCTCTAAAGCAGAGTGTGTTTCATGGATGAGAACTGTGCCGTGTGTTTCCCTTCAGAAACGGAGTTAAATGGCAGGCTCTGTGTCTTCCTTCAAGCAAGACTTCGTTTCAGGTAAACGCAGTCACTTTTCAGCTCAAAGGAAGCTACATTGTTCACAAAGCTCACAGGTTTCTCGCTCTTAACTGAAAAGCATTGGATGTTAGAGGACCTGTGGATTCTATCAGTTTCATAAACAGACTTGAACTAGATATGGTCCGTGTGTAGGAAACACAGTTCTTTTGTTCTGAGCACACTCACGTTTCCCTCTGTATTAGAGATTCTAGAAAGCAAGAGCGTGATTCTTGCTCTAAAGCAGAGTGTGTTTCATGGATGAGAACTGTGCCCTGTGTTTCCCTTCAGAAACGGAGTTAAATGCCAGGCATGTGTCTTCCTACAAGCAAGACTTCGTTTCAGGTAAACGCAGTCACTTTTCAGCTCAAAAGAAGCTACATTGTTCACGAAGCTCACACGTTTCTCCCTCTTAATTGAAAAGCATTGGATGTTAGAGGACCTGTGGTTTTTACCAGTTTCAGAAACAGAGTTGAACTAGATATGGTCCGTGTGTAGGAAACACAGTTCTTTTGTTCTGAGCACACTCACGTTTCCCTCTGTATTAGAGACTCTAGAAAGCAAGAGCGTGCTTCTTGCTCTAAAGCAGAGTGTGTTTCATGGATGAGAACTGTGCCCTGTGTTTCCCTTCAGAAACGGAGTTAAATGCCAGGTGTGTGTCTTCCTACAAGCAAGACTTCGTTTCAGGTAAACGCAGTCACTTTTCACCTCAAAGGATGCTACATTGTTCATGCAACTCACACGTTTCTTGCTCTTAAGTGAAAAGCACTGGATGTTAGAGGACCTGTGGTTTGTATCAGTTTCAGAAACAGAGTTGAACTAGATATGGTCTGTGAGTGTAGGAAACACCGTTCTTTTGTTCTGAGCACACTCACATTTCCCTCTGTATTAGAGATTCTAGAAATCAAGAGCGTGCTTCTTGCTCTAAAGCTGAGTGTGTTTCATGGATGAGAACTGTGCCGTGTGTTTCCCTTCAGAAACGGAGTTGAATGCCAGGTGTGTGTCTTCCTTCAAGCAAGCCTTCGTTTCAGGTAAACACAGTCACTTCTCGGATCAAAGGAAGCTACATTGTTCACAAAGCTCACACGTTTCTTGCTCTTAACTGAAAAGCATTGGATGTTAGAGGACCTGTGGTTTGTACCAGTTTCATAAACAGAGTTGAACTAGATATGGTCCGTGTGTAGGAAACACAGTTCTTTTGTTATGAGCACACTCACGTTTCCCTCTGTATTTGAGACTCTAGAAAGCAAGAGCGTGCTTCTTGCTCTAAAGCAGAGTGTGTTTTATGGATGAGAACTGTGCCGTGTGTTTCCCTTCAGAAACGGAATTAAATGCCAGGTGTGTGTCTTCCTACAAGCAAGACTTCGTTTCGGGTAAACGCAGTCACTTTTCCCCTCAAAGGATGCTACATTGTTCACGCAACTCACACGTTTCTAGCTCTTAACAGAAAAGCATTGGATGTTTGAGGACCTGTGGATTCTATCAGTTTCAGAAACAGAGTTGAACTAGATATGGTCCGTGTGTGTAGGAAACACAGTTCTTTTGTTCTGAGCACACTCACGTTTCCCTCTGTATTATAGATTCTAGAAATCAAGAGCGTGCTTCTTGCTCTAAAGCAGAGTGTGTTTCATGGATGAGAACTGTGCCGTGTGTTTCCCTTCAGAAACGGAGTTAAATGCCAAGCTCTGTGTCTTCCTTCAAGCAAGCCTTCGTTTCAGGTAAACACAGTCACTTCTCAGATCAAAGGAAGCTACATTGTTCACAAAGATCACACGTTTCTCGCTCTTAATTGAAAAGCATTGGATGTTAGAGGACCTGTGGTTTGTATGAGTTTCAGAAACAGAGTTGAACTAGATATGGTCCATGTGTGTAGGAAACACAGTTCTTTTGTTCTGAGCACACTCACGTTTCCCTCTGTATTAGAGACTCTAGAAAGAAAGAGCATGCTTCTTGCTCTAAAGCAGAGTGTGTTTCATGGATGAGAACTGTGCCCTGTGTTTCCCTTCAGAATCGGAGTTAATTGCCAGAACTGTGTCTTTCTTCAAGCCGGACTTCCTTTCAGGTAAACACAGACACTTTTCAGCTCAAACGAAGCTACATTGTTCACTAAGCTCACAGGTTTCTCGCTATTAACTGAAAAACATTGGATGTTAGAGGACCTGTGGATTCTATCAGTTTCATAAACAGAGTTGAACTAGATATGGTCCGTGTGTAGGAAACACAGTTCTTTTGTTCTGAGCACACTCACGTTTCCCTCTGTATTAGAAATTCTAGAAAGCAAGAGCGTGATTCTTGCTCTAAAGCAGAGTGTGTTTCATGGATGAGAACTGTGCCCTGTGTTTCCCTTCAGAAACGGAGTTAAGTGTCAGGCTCTGTGTCTTCCTTCAAGCAAGAGTTCGTTTCAGGTAAACGCAGTCACTTTTCAGCTCAAAGGAAGCTACATTGTTCACAAAGGTCACACGTTTCTCGCTCTTAACTGAAACGCATTGGATGTTTGAGGTGTTGTGGATTCTATCAGTTTCAGAAACAGAGTTGAACTAGATATGGTCCGTGTGTGTAGGAAACACAGTTCTTTTATTCTGAGCACACTCACGTTTCCCTCTGTATTAGAGACTCTAGAAAGCAAGAGCGTGCTTCTTGCTCTAAAGCAGAGTGTGTTTCATGGATGAGAACTGTGCCCTGTGTTTCCCTTCAGAAACGGAGTTAAATGCCAGGCATGTGTCTTCCTACAAGCAAGACTTCGTTTCAGGTAAACGCAGTCACTTTTCAGCTCAAAAGAAGCTACATTGTTCACGCAACTCACACGTTTCTCGCTCTTAAGTGAAAAGCACTGGATGTTAGAGGACCTGTGGTTTGTATCAGTTTCAGAAACAGAGTTGAACTAGATATGGTCTGTGAGTGTAGGAAACACCGTTCTTTTGTTCTGAGCACACTCACATTTCCCTCTGTATTAGAGATTCTAGAATTCAAGAGCGTGCTTCTTGCTCTAAAGCTGAGTGTGTTTCATGGATGAGAACTGTGCTGTGTGTTTCCCTTCAGAAACGGAGTTGAATGCCAGGTGTGTGTCTTCCTTCAAGCAAGACTTCGTTTCAGGTAAACACAGTCACTTCTCGGATCAAAGGAAGCTACATTGTTCACAAAGCTCACACGTTTCTCGCTCTTAACTGAAAAGCATTGGATGTTAGAGGACCTGTGGTTTGTACCAGTTTCATAAACAGAGTTGAACTAGATATGGTCCGTGTGTAGGAAACACTGTTCTTTTGTTCTGAGCACACTCACGTTTCCCTCTGTATTACAGACTCTAGAAAGCAAGAGCGTGCTTCTTGCTCTAAAGCAGAGTGTGTTTTATGGATGAGAACTGTGCCGTGTGTTTCCCTTCAGAAACGGAATTAAATGCCAGGTGTGTGTCTTCCTACAAGCAAGACTTCGTTTCGGGTAAACGCAGTCACTTTTCCCCTCAAAGGATGCTACATTGTTCACGAAGCTCACACGTTTCTAGCTCTTAACTGAAAAGCATTGGATGTTTGAGGACCTGTGGATTCTATCAGTTTCAGAAACAGAGTTGAACTAGATATGGTCCGTGTGTGTAGGAAACAAAGTTCTTTTGTTCTGAGCACACTCACGTTTCCCTCTGTATTAGAGACTCTAGAAATCAATAGCGTGCTTCTTACCCTAAAGCAGACTGTGTTTCATGGATGAGAACTGTGTCCTGTGTTTCCCTTCCGAAATGGAGTTAAATGCCAGGCATGTGTCTTCCTACAAGCAATACTTCGTTTCATGTAAACGCAGTCACTTTTCACCTCAAACGAAGCTACATTGTTCACGAAGCTCACACGTTTCTCGCTCTTAACTGAAAAGTATTGGAATTTAGAGGACCTGTGGTGTGTATCAGTTTCAGAAACAGAGTTGAACTAGATATGGTCCGTGTGTGTAGGAAACACAGTTCTTTTGATCTGAGCACACTCACGTTTCCCTCTGTATTAGAGACTCTAGAAATCAAGAGCTTGCTTCTTGCTCTAAAGCAGAGTGTGTTTCATGGATGAGAACTGTGCCCTGTGTTTCCCTTCAGAAACGGAGTTAAATGCCAGGCGTGTGTCTTCCTACAAGCAAGATTTCGTTTCAGGTAAACACAGTCACTTTTCACCTCAAAGGATGCTACATTGTTCACGCAACTCACACGTTTCTAGCTCTTAACTGAAAAGCATTGGATGTTAGAGGACCTGTGGATTCTATCAGTTTCAGAAACAGAGTTGAACTAGATATGGTCCGAGCGTGTAGGAAACACAGTTCTTTTGTTCTGAGCACACTCACGTTTCCCTCTGTATTAGAGATTCTAGAAAGCAAGAGAGTGATTCTTGCTCTAAAGCAGAGTGTGTTTCATGGATGAGAACTGTGCTGTGTGTTTCCCTTCAGAAACGGAGTTAAATGCCAGGCTCTGTGTCTTTCTTCAAGCAAGACTTCGTTTCGGGTAAACGCAGTCACTTTTCAGCTCAAAGGAAGCTACATTGTTCACAAAGCTCACACGTTTCTCGCTCTTAACTGAAAAGCATTGGATGTTAGAGGACCTGTGGTTTGTATCAGTTTCAGAAACAGAGTTGAACTAGATATGGTCCGTGTGTAGGAAACACAGTTCTTTTGTTCTGAGCACACTCACGTTTCCCTCTGTATTAGAGATTCTAGAAAGCAAGAGCGTGATTCTTGCTCTAAAGCAGAGTGTGTTTCATGGATGAGAACTGTGCCCTGTGTTTCCCTTCAGAAACGGAGTTAAATGCCAGGCATGTGTCTTCCTACAAGCAAGACTTCGTTTCAGGTAAACGCAGTCACTTTTCAGCTCAAAAGAAGCTACATTGTTCACGAAGCTCACACGTTTCTCCCTCTTAATTGAAAAGCATTGGATGTTAGAGGACCTGTGGTTTTTACCAGTTTCAGAAACAGAGTTGAACTAGATATGGTCCGTGTGTAGGAAACACAGTTCTTTTGTTCTGAGCACACTCACGTTTCCCTCTGTATTAGAGACTCTAGAAAGCAAGAGCGTGCTTCTTGCTCTAAAGCAGAGTGTGTTTCATGGATGAGAACTGTGCCCTGTGTTTCCCTTCAGAAACGGAGTTAAATGCCAGGTGTGTGTCTTCCTACAAGCAAGACTTCGTTTCAGGTAAACGCAGTCACTTTTCACCTCAAAGGATGCTACATTGTTCACGCAACTCACACGTTTCTCGCTCTTAAGTGAAAAGCACTGGATGTTAGAGGACCTGTGGTTTGTATCAGTTTCAGAAATAGAGTTGAACTAGATATGGTCTGTGAGTGTAGGAAACACCGTTCTTTTGTTCTGAACACACTCACATTTCCCTCTGTATTAGAGATTCTAGAAATCAAGAGCGTGCTTCTTGCTCTAAAGCTGAGTGTGTTTCATGGATGAGAACTGTGCCGTGTGTTTCCCTTCAGAAACGGAGTTGAATGCCAGGTGTGTGTCTTCCTTCAAGCAAGACTTCGTTTCAGGTAAACACAGTCACTTCTCGGATCAAAGGAAGCTACATTGTTCACAAAGCTCACACGTTTCTCGCTCTTAACTGAAAAGCATTGGATGTTAGAGGACCTATGGTTTGTACCAGTTTCATAAACAGAGTTGAACTAGATATGGTCCGTGTGTAGGAAACACAGTTCTTTTGTTCTGTGCACACTCACGTTTCCCTCTGTATTACAGACTCTAGAAAGCAAGAACGTGCTTCTTGCTCTAAAGCAGAGTGTGTTTTATGGATGAGAACTGTGCCGTGTGTTTCCCTTCAGAAACGGAATTAAATGCCAGGTGTGTGTCTTCCTACAAGCAAGACTTCGTTTCGGGTAAACGCAGTCACTTTTCCCCTCAAAGGATGCTACATTGTTCACGAAGCTCACACGTTTCAAGCTCTTAACTGAAAAGCATTGGATGTTTGAGGACCTGTGGATTCTATCAGTTTCAGAAACAGAGTTGAACTAGATATGGTCCGTGTGTGTAGGAAACAAAGTTCTTTTGTTCTGAGCACACTCACGTTTCCCTCTGTATTAGAGACTCTAGAAATCAATAGCGTGCTTCTTGCCCTAAAGCAGACTGTGTTTCATGGATGAGAACTGTGCCCTGTGTTTCCCTTCCGAAATGGAGTTAAATGCCAGGCATGTGTCTTCCTACAAGCAATACTTCGTTTCATGTAAACGCAGTCACTTTTCAGCTCAAAGGAAGCTACATTGTTCACGAAGCTCACACGTTTCTCGCTCTTAACTGAAAAGTATTGGAATTTAGAGGACCTGAGGTGTGTATCAGTTTCAGAAACAGAGTTGAACTAGATATGGTCCGTGTGTGTAGGAAACACAGTTCTTTTGATCTGAGCACACTCACGTTTCCCTCTGTATTAGAGACTCTAGAAATCAAGAGCTTGCTTCTTGCTCTAAAGCAGAGTGTGTTTCATGGATGAGAACTGTGCCCTGTGTTTCCCTTCAGAAACGGAGCTAAATGCCAGGCGTGTGTCTTCCTACAAGCAAGATTTCGTTTCAGGTAAACACAGTCACTTTTCACCTCAAAGGATGCTACATTGTTCACGCAACTCACACGTTTCTAGCTCTTAACTGAAAAGCATTGGATGTTTGAGGACCTGTGGATTCTATCAGTTTCAGAAACAGAGTTGAACTAGATATGGTCCGTGTGTAGGAAACAAAGTTCTTTTGTTCTGAGCACACTCACGTTTCCCTCTGTATTAGAGATTCTAGAAAGCAAGAGAGTGATTCTTGCTCTAAAGCAGAGTGTGTTTCATGGATGAGAACTGTGATGTGTGTTTCCCTTCAGAAACGGAGTTAAATGCCAGGCTCTGTGTCTTTCTTCAAGCAAGACTTCGTTTCAGGTAAACGCAGACACTTTTCAGCTCAAACGAAGCTACATTGTTCACGAAGCTCACACGTTTCTCGCTCTTAACTGAAAAGTATTGGATGTTAGAGGACCTGTGGTTTGTATCAGTTTCAGAAACAGAGTTGAACTAGATATGGTCCGTGTGTAGGAAACACAGTTCTTTTGTTCCGAGCACACTCACGTTTCCCTCTGTATTAGAGACTCTAGAAAGAAAGAGCATGCTTCTTGCTCTAAAGCAGAGTGTGTTTCATGGATGAGAACTGTGCCCTGTGTTTCCCTTCAGAATCGGAGTTAATTGCCAGAACAGTGTCTTTCTTCAAGCCGGACTTCCTTTCAGGTAAACACAGACACTTTTCAGCTCAAACGAAGCTACATTGTTCACTAAGCTCACAGGTTTCTTGCTCTTAACTGAAAAACATTGGATGTTAGAGGACCTGTGGATTCTATCAGTTTCATAAACAGAGTTGAACTAGTTATGGTCCGTGTGTGTAGGAAACACAGTTCTTTGTTCTGAGCACACTCACGTTTCCCTCTGTATTAGAGATTCTAGAAAGCAAGAGCGTGCTTCTTGTTCTAAAGCAGAATGTGTTTCATGCATGAGAACTGTGCCGTGTGTTTCCCTTCAGAAATGGAGTTAAATGCCAGGCTCTGTGTCTTTCTTCAAGCAAGACTTCGTTTCAGGTAAACGCAGTCATTTTTCAGCTCAAGCGAAGCTACATTGTTCACGAAGCTCACACGCTTCTCGCTCTTAACTGAAAAGCATTGGATGTTCGAGGACCTGTGGTTTGTTTCAGTTTCAGAAAGAGAGTTGAACTAGATATTGTTTTTGTATGTAGGGAACACCGTTCTTTTGTTCTCAGCACACTCACGTTTCCCTCTGTATTAGAACTCTAGAAATCAAGAGCATGCTTCTTGCTCTAAAGCAGAGTGTGTTTCATGGATGAGAACTGTGCCGTGTGTTTCCCTTCAGAAACGGAGTTAAATGGCAGGCTCTGTGTCTTCCTTCAAGCAAGACTTCGTTTCAGGTAAACACAGTCACTTGTCGGATCAAAGGATGCTACATTGTTCACAAAGCTCACACGTTTCTCGCTCTTAACTGAAAAGCACTGGATGTTAGAGGACCTGTGGTTTGTATCAGTTTCAGAAACAGAGTTGAACTAGATATGGTCTGTGAGTGTAGGAAACACCGTTCTTTTGTTCTGAGCACACTCACATTTCCCTCTGTATTAGAGATTCTAGAAATCAAGAGCGTGCTTCTTGCTCTAAAGCTGAGTGTGTTTCATGGATGAGAACTGTGCCGTGTGTTTCCCTTCAGAAACGGAGTTGAATGCCAGGTGTGTGTCTTCCTTCAAGCAAGACTTCGTTTCAGGTAAACACAGTCACTTGTCGGATCAAAGGATGCTACATTGTTCACAAAGCTCACACGTTTCTCGCTCTTAACTGAAAAGCATTGGATGTTAGAGGACCTGTGGTTTGTACCAGTTTCATAAACAGAGTTGAACTAGATATGGTCCGTGTGTAGGAAACACAGTTCTTTTGTTCTGAGCACACTCACGTTTCCCTCTGTATTACAGACTCTAGAAAGCAAGAGCGTGCTTCTTGCTCTAAAGCAGAGTGTGTTTTATGGATGAGAACTGTGCCGTGTGTTTCCCTTCAGAAACGGAATTAAATGCCAGGTGTGTGTCTTCCTACAAGCAAGACTTCGTTTCGGGTAAACGCAGTCACTTTTCCCCTCAAAGGATGCTACATTGTTCACGCAACTCACACGTTTCTAGCTCTTAACAGAAAAGCATTGGATGTTTGAGGACCTGTGGATTCTATCAGTTTCAGAAACAGAGTTGAACTAGATATGGTCCGTGTGTGTAGGAAACACAGTTCTTTTGTTCTGAGCACACTCACGTTTCCCTCTGTATTATAGATTCTAGAAATCAAGAGCGTGCTACTTGCTCTAAAGCAGAGTGTGTTTCATGGATGAGAACTGTGCCGTGTGTTTCCCTTCAGAAACGGAGTTAAATGCCAAGCTCTGTGTCTTCCTTCAAGCAAGCCTTCGTTTCAGGTAAACACAGTCACTTCTCAGATCAAAGGAAGCTACATTGTTCACAAAGATCACACGTTTCTCGCTCTTAATTGAAAAGCATTGGATGTTAGAGGACCTGTGGTTTGTATGAGTTTCAGAAACAGAGTTGAACTAGATATGGTCCATGTGTGTAGGAAACACAGTTCTTTTGTTCTGAGCACACTCACGTTTCCCTCTGTATTAGAGACTCTAGAAAGAAAGAGCATGCTTCTTGCTCTAAAGCAGAGTGTGTTTCATGGATGAGAACTGTGCCCTGTGTTTCCCTTCAGAATCGGAGTTAATTGCCAGAACTGTGTCTTTCTTCAAGCCGGACTTCCTTTCAGGTAAACACAGACACTTTTCAGCTCAAACGAAGCTACATTGTTCACTAAGCTCATAGGTTTCTCGCTATTAACTGAAAAACATTGGATGTTAGAGGACCTGTGGATTCTATCAGTTTCATAAACAGAGTTGAACTAGATATGGTCCGTGTGTAGGAAACACAGTTCTTTTGTTCTGAGCACACTCACGTTTCCCTCTGTATTAGAAATTCTAGAAAGCAAGAGCGTGATTCTTGCTCTAAAGCAGAGTGTGTTTCATGGATGAGAACTGTGCCCTGTGTTTCCCTTCAGAAACGGAGTTAAATGTCAGGCTCTGTGTCTTCCTTCAAGCAAGAGTTCGTTTCAGGTAAACGCAGTCACTTTTCAGCTCAAAGGAAGCTACATTGTTCACAAAGGTCACACGTTTCTCGCTCTTAACTGAAACGCATTGGATGTTTGAGGTGTTGTGGATTCTATCAGTTTCAGAAACAGAGTTGAACTAGATATGGTCCGTGTGTAGGAAACACAGTTCTTTTGTTCCGAGCACACTCACGTTTCCCTCTGTATTAGAGACTCTAGAAAGAAAGAGCATGCTTCTTGCTCTAAAGCAGAGTGTGTTTCATGGATGAGAACTGTGCCCTGTGTTTCCCTTCAGAATCGGAGTTAATTGCCAGAACTGTGTCTTTCTTCAAGCCGGACTTCCTTTCAGGTAAACACAGACACTTTTCAGCTCAAACGAAGCTACATTGTTCACTAAGCTCACAGGTTTCTTGCTCTTAACTGAAAAACATTGGATGTTAGAGGACCTGTGGATTCTATCAGTTTCATAAACAGAGTTGAACTAGTTATGGTCCGTGTGTGTAGGAAACACAGTTCTTTGTTCTGAGCACACTCACGTTTCCCTCTGTATTAGAGATTCTAGAAAGCAAGAGCGTGCTTCTTGTTCTAAAGCAGAATGTGTTTCATGCATGAGAACTGTGCCGTGTGTTTCCCTTCAGAAATGGAGTTAAATGCCAGGCTCTGTGTCTTTCTTCAAGCAAGACTTCGTTTCAGGTAAACGCAGTCACTTTTCAGCTCAAAAGAAGCTACATTGTTCACGAAGCTCACACGTTTCTCCCTCTTAATTGAAAAGCATTGGATGTTAGAGGACCTGTGGTTTTTACCAGTTTCAGAAACAGAGTTGAACTAGATATGGTCCGTGTGTAGGAAACACAGTTCTTTTGTTCTGAGCACACTCACGTTTCCCTCTGTATTAGAGACTCTAGAAAGCAAGAGCGTGCTTCTTGCTCTAAAGCAGAGTGTGTTTCATGGATGAGAACTGTGCCCTGTGTTTCCCTTCAGAAACGGAGTTAAATGCCAGGTGTGTGTCTTCCTACAAGCAAGACTTCGTTTCAGGTAAACGCAGTCACTTTTCACCTCAAAGGATGCTACATTGTTCACGCAACTCACACGTTTCTCGCTCTTAAGTGAAAAGCACTGGATGTTAGAGGACCTGTGGTTTGTATCAGTTTCAGAAACAGAGTTGAACTAGATATGGTCTGTGAGTGTAGGAAACACCGTTCTTTTGTTCTGAGCACACTCACATTTCCCTCTGTATTAGAGATTCTAGAAATCAAGAGCGTGCTTCTTGCTCTAAAGCTGAGTGTGTTTCATGGATGAGAACTGTGCCGTGTGTTTCCCTTCAGAAACGGAGTTGAATGCCAGGTGTGTGTCTTCCTTCAAGCAAGACTTCGTTTCAGGTAAACACAGTCACTTCTCGGATCAAAGGAAGCTACATTGTTCACAAAGCTCACACGTTTCTCGCTCTTAACTGAAAAGCATTGGATGTTAGAGGACCTGTGGTTTGTACCAGTTTCATAAACAGAGTTGAACTAGATATGGTCCGTGTGTAGGAAACACAGTTCTTTTGTTCTGAGCACACTCACGTTTCCCTCTGTATTACAGACTCTAGAAAGCAAGAGCGTGCTTCTTGCTCTAAAGCAGAGTGTGTTTTATGGATGAGAACTGTGCCGTGTGTTTCCCTTCAGAAACGGAATTAAATGCCAGGTGTGTGTCTTCCTACAAGCAAGACTTCGTTTCGGGTAAACGCAGTCACTTTTCCCCTCAAAGGATGCTACATTGTTCACGCAACTCACACGTTTCTAGCTCTTAACAGAAAAGCATTGGATGTTTGAGGACCTGTGGATTCTATCAGTTTCAGAAACAGAGTTGAACTAGATATGGTCCGTGTGTGTAGGAAACACAGTTCTTTTGTTCTGAGCACACTCACGTTTCCCTCTGTATTATAGATTCTAGAAATCAAGAGCGTGCTTCTTGCTCTAAAGCAGAGTGTGTTTCATGGATGAGAACTGTGCCGTGTGTTTCCCTTCAGAAACGGAGTTAAATGCCAAGCTCTGTGTCTTCCTTCAAGCAAGCCTTCGTTTCAGGTAAACACAGTCACTTCTCAGATCAAAGGAAGCTACATTGTTCACAAAGATCACACGTTTCTCGCTCTTAATTGAAAAGCATTGGATGTTAGAGGACCTATGGTTTGTATGAGTTTCAGAAACAGAGTTGAACTAGATATGGTCCATGTGTGTAGGAAACACAGTTCTTTTGTTCTGAGCACACTCACGTTTCCCTCTGTATTAGAGACTCTAGAAAGAAAGAGCATGCTTCTTGCTCTAAAGCAGAGTGTGTTTCATGGATGAGAACTGTGCCGTGTGTTTCCCTTCAGAAACGGAGTTAAATGGCAGGCTCTGTGTCTTCCTTCAAGCAAGACTTCGTTTCAGGTAAACGCAGTCACTTTTCAGCTCAAAGGAAGCTACATTGTTCACAAAGCTCACATGTTTCTCGCTCTTAACTGAAAAGCATTGGATGTTAGAGGACCTGTGGTTTGTATCAGTTTCAGAAACAGAGCTGAACTAGATATGGTCCGTGTGTAGGAAACACAGTTCTTTTGTTCTGAGCACACTCACGTTTCCCTCTGTATTAGAGACTCTAGAAAGCAAGAGCGTGCTTCTTGCTCTAAAGCAGAGTGTGTTTCATGGATGAGAACTGTGCCCTGTGTTTCCCTTCAGAAACGGAGTTAAATGCCAGGCATGTGTCTTCCTACAAGCAAGACTTCGTTTCAGGTAAACGCAGTCACTTTTCAGCTCAAAAGAAGCTACATTGTTCACGAAGCTCACACGTTTCTCCCTCTTAATTGAAAAGCATTGGATGTTAGAGGACCTGTGGTTTTTACCAGTTTCAGAAACAGAGTTGAACTAGATATGGTCCGTGTGTAGGAAACACAGTTCTTTTGTTCTGAGCACACTCACGTTTCCCTCTGTATTAGAGACTCTAGAAAGCAAGAGCGTGCTTCTTGCTCTAAAGCAGAGTGTGTTTCATGGATGAGAACTGTGCCCTGTGTTTCCCTTCAGAAACGGAGTTAAATGCCAGGTGTGTGTCTTCCTACAAGCAAGACTTCGTTTCAGGTAAACGCAGTCACTTTTCACCTCAAAGGATGCTACATTGTTCACGCAACTCACACGTTTCTCGCTCTTAAGTGAAAAGCACTGGATGTTAGAGGACCTGTGGTTTGTATCAGTTTCAGAAACAGAGTTGAACTAGATATGGTCTGTGAGTGTAGGAAACACCGTTCTTTTGTTCTGAGCACACTCACATTTCCCTCTGTATTAGAGATTCTAGAATTCAAGAGCGTGCTTCTTGCTCTAAAGCTGAGTGTGTTTCATGGATGAGAACTGTGCCGTGTGTTTCCCTTCAGAAACGGAGTTGAATGCCAGGTGTGTGTCTTCCTTCAAGCAAGACTTCGTTTCAGGTAAACACAGTCACTTCTCGGATCAAAGGATGCTACATTGTTCACGAAGCTCACACGTTTCTAGCTCTTAACTGAAAAGCATTGGATGTTTGAGGACCTGTGGATTCTATCAGTTTCAGAAACAGAGTTGAACTAGATATGGTCCGTGTGTGTAGGAAACAAAGTTCTTTTGTTCTGAGCACACTCACGTTTCCCTCTGTATTAGAGACTCTAGAAATCAATAGCGTGCTTCTTGCCCTAAAGCAGACTGTGTTTCATGGATGAGAACTGTGCCCTGTGTTTCCCTTCCGAAATGGAGTTAAATGCCAGGCATGTGTCTTCCTACAAGCAATACTTCGTTTCATGTAAACGCAGTCACTTTTCAGCTCAAACGAAGCTACATTGTTCACGAAGCTCACACGTTTCTCGCTCTTAACTGATAAGTATTGGAATTTAGAGGACCTGAGGTGTGTATCAGTTTCAGAAACAGAGTTGAACTAGATATGGTCCGTTTGTGTAGGAAACACAGTTCTTTTGATCTGAGCACACTCAAGTTTCCCTCTGTATTAGAGACTCTAGAAATCAAGAGCTTGCTTCTTGCTCTAAAGCAGAGTGTGTTTCATGGATGAGAACTGTGCCCTGTGTTTCCCTTCAGAAACGGAGTTAAATGCCAGGCGTGTGTCTTCCTACAAGCAAGATTTCGTTTCAGGTAAACACAGTCACTTTTCACCTCAAAGGATGCTACATTGTTCACGCAACTCACACGTTTCTAGCTCTTAACTGAAAAGCATTGGATGTTTGAGGACCTGTGGATTCTATCAGTTTCAGAAACAGAGTTGAACTAGATATGGTCCGTGTGTGTAGGAAACACAGTTCTTTTGTTCTGAGCACACTCACGTTTCCCTCTGTATTAGAGATTCTAGAAAGCAAGAGAGTGATTCTTGCTCTAAAGCAGAGTGTGTTTCATGGATGAGAACTGTGATGTGTGTTTCCCTTCAGAAACGGAGTTAAATGCCAGGCTCTGTGTCTTTCTTCAAGCAAGACTTCGTTTCAGGTAAACGCAGACACTTTTCAGCTCAAACGAAGCTACATTGTTCACGAAGCTCACACGTTTCTCGCTCTTAACTGAAAAGTATTGGATGTTAGAGGACCTGTGGTTTGTATCAGTTTCAGAAACAGAGTTGAACTAGATATGGTCCGTGTGTAGGAAACACAGTTCTTTTGTTCCGAGCACACTCACGTTTCCCTCTGTATTAGAGACTCTAGAAAGAAAGAGCATGCTTCTTGCTCTAAAGCAGAGTGTGTTTCATGGATGAGAACTGTGCCCTGTGTTTCCCTTCAGAATCGGAGTTAATTGCCAGAACTGTGTCTTTCTTCAAGCCGGACTTCCTTTCAGGTAAACACAGACACTTTTCAGCTCAAACGAAGCTACATTGTTCACTAAGCTCACAGGTTTCTTGCTCTTAACTGAAAAACATTGGATGTTAGAGGACCTGTGGATTCTATCAGTTTCATAAACAGAGTTGAACTAGTTATGGTCCGTGTGTGTAGGAAACACAGTTCTTTGTTCTGAGCACACTCACTTTTCCCTCTGTATTAGAGATTCTAGAAAGCAAGAGCGTGCTTCTTGCTCTAAAGCAGAATGTGTTTCATGCATGAGAACTGTGCCGTGTGTTTCCCTTCAGAAATGGAGTTAAATGCCAGGCTCTGTGTCTTTCTTCAAGCAAGACTTCGTTTCAGGTAAACGCAGTCATTTTTCAGCTCAAGCGAAGCTACATTGTTCACGAAGCTCACACGTTTCTCGCTCTTAACTGAAAAGCATTGGATGTTCGAGGAACTGTGGTTTGTTTCAGTTTCAGAAAGAGAGTTGAACTAGATATTGTTCGTGTATGTAGGAAACACCGTTCTTTTGTTCTCAGCACACTCACGTTTCCCTCTGTATTAGAACTCTAGAAATCAAGAGCATGCTTCTTGCTCTAAAGCAGAGTGTGTTTCATGGATGAGAACTGTGCCGTGTGTTTCCCTTCAGAAACGGAGTTAAATGGCAGGCTCTGTGTCTTCCTTCAAGCAAGACTTCGTTTCAGGTAAACGCAGTCACTTTTCAGCTCAAAGGAAGCTACATTGTTCACAAAGCTCACATGTTTCTCGCTCTTAACTGAAAAGCATTGGATGTTAGAGGACCTGTGGTTTGTATCAGTTTCAGAAACAGAGCTGAACTAGATATGGTCCGTGTGTAGGAAACACAGTTCTTTTGTTCTGAGCACACTCACCTTTCCCTCTGTATTAGAGACTCTAGAAAGCAAGAGCGTGCTTCTTGCTCTAAAGCAGAGTGTGTTTCATGGATGAGAACTGTGCCCTGTGTTTCCCTTCAGAAACGGAGTTAAATGCCAGGCGTGTGTCTTCCTACAAGCAAGACTTCGTTTCAGGTAAACGCAGTCACTTTTCAGCTCAAAAGAAGCTACATTGTTCACGAAGCTCACACGTTTCTCTCTCTTAATTGAGAAGCATTGGATGTTAGAGGACCTGTGGTTTTTACCAGTTTCAGAAACAGAGTTGAACTAGATATGGTCCGTGTGTAGGAAACACAGTTCTTTTGTTCTGAGCACACTCACGTTTCCCTCTGTATTAGAGACTCTAGAAAGCAAGAGCGTGCTTCTTGCTCTAAAGCAGAGTGTGTTTCATGGATGAGAACTGTGCCGTGTGTTTCCCTTCAGAAACGGAGTTAAATGCCAAGCTCTGTGTCTTCCTTCAAGCAAGCCTTCGTTTCAGGTAAACACAGTCACTTCTCAGATCAAAGGAAGCTACATTGTTCACGCAACTCACACGTTTCTCGCTCTTAACAGAAAAGCATTGGATGTTAGAGGATCTGTGGTTTGTATGAGTTTCAGAAACAGAGTTGAACTAGATATGGTCCGTGTGTGTAGGAAACACAGTTCTTTTGTTCTGAGCACACTCACGTTTCCCTCTGTATTACAGACTCTAGAAAGCAAGAGCGTGCTTCTTGCTCTAAAGCAGAGTGTGTTTTATGGATGAGAACTGTGCCGTGTATTTCCCTTCAGAAACGGAATTAAATGCCAGGTGTGTGTCTTCCTACAAGCAAGACTTCGTTTCGGGTAAACGCAGTCACTTTTCCCCTCAAAGGATGCTACATTGTTCACGCAACTCACACGTTTCTAGCTCTTAACAGAAAAGCATTGGATGTTTGAGGACCTGTGGATTCTATCAGTTTCAGAAACAGAGTTGAACTAGATATGGTCCGTGTGTGTAGGAAACACAGTTCTTTTGTTCTGAGCACACTCACGTTTCCCTCTGTATTATAGATTCTAGAAATCAAGAGCGTGCTTCTTGCTCTAAAGCAGAGTGTGTTTCATGGATGAGAACTGTGCCGTGTGTTTCCCTTCAGAAACGGAGTTAAATGCCAAGCTCTGTGTCTTCCTTCAAGCAAGCCTTCGTTTCAGGTAAACACATTCACTTCTCAGATCAAAGGAAGCTACATTGTTCACAAAGATCACACGTTTCTCGCTATTAACTGAAAAACATTGGATGTTAGAGGACCTGTGGATTCTATCAGTTTCAGAAACAGAGTTGAACTAGATATGGTCCGTGTGTGTAGGAAACACAGTTCTTTTGTTCTGAGCACACTCACGTTTCCCTCTGTATTAGAGACTCTAGAAAGCAAGAGCGTGCTTCTTGCTCTAAAGCAGAGTGTGTTTCATGGATGAGAACTGTGCCCTGTGTTTCCCTTCAGAAACGGAGTTAAATGCCAGGCATGTGTCTTCCTACAAGCAAGACTTCGTTTCAGGTAAACGCAGTCACTTTTCAGCTCAAAAGAAGCTACATTGTTCACGAAGCTCACACGTTTCTCCCTCTTAATTGAAAAGCATTGGATGTTAGAGGACCTGTGGTTTTTACCAGTTTCAGAAACAGAGTTGAACTAGATATGGTCCGTGTGTAGGAAACACAGTTCTTTTGTTCTGAGCACACTCACGTTTCCCTCTGTATTAGAGACTCTAGAAAGCAAGAGCGTGCTTCTTGCTCTAAAGCAGAGTGTGTTTCATGGATGAGAACTGTGCCCTGTGTTTCCCTTCAGAAACGGAGTTAAATGCCAGGTGTGTGTCTTCCTACAAGCAAGACTTCGTTTCAGGTAAACGCAGTCACTTTTCACCTCAAAGGATGCTACATTGTTCACGCAACTCACACGTTTCTCGCTCTTAAGTGAAAAGCACTGGATGTTAGAGGACCTGTGGTTTGTATCAGTTTCAGAAACAGAGTTGAACTAGATATGGTCTGTGAGTGTAGGAAACACCGTTCTTTTGTTCTGAGCACACTCACATTTCCCTCTGTATTAGAGATTCTAGAATTCAAGAGCGTGCTTCTTGCTCTAAAGCTGAGTGTGTTTCATGGATGAGAACTGTGCCCTGTGTTTCCCTTCAGAAACGGAGTTAAATGCCAGGCGTGTGTCTTCCTACAAGCAAGATTTCGTTTCAGGTAAACACAGTCACTTTTCACCTCAAAGGATGCTACATTGTTCACGCAACTCACACGTTTCTAGCTCTTCACTGAAAAGCATTGGATGTTTGAGGACCTGTGGATTCTATCAGTTTCAGAAACAGAGTTGAACTAGATATGGTCCGTGTGTGTAGGAAACACAGTTCTTTTGTTCTGAGCACACTCACGTTTCCCTCTGTATTAGAGATTCTAGAAAGCAAGAGAGTGATTCTTGCTCTAAAGCAGAGTGTGTTTCATGGATGAGAACTGTGCTGTGTGTTTCCCTTCAGAAACGGAGTTAAATGCCAGGCTCTGTGTCTTTCTTCAAGCAAGACTTCGTTTCAGGTAAACGCAGACACTTTTCAGCTCAAACGAAGCTACATTGTTCACGAAGCTCACACGTTTCTCGCTCTTAACTGAAAAGTATTGGATGTTAGAGGACCTGTGGTTTGTATCAGTTTCAGAAACAGAGTTGAACTAGATATGGTCCGTGTGTAGGAAACACAGTTCTTTGTTCTGAGCACACTCACTTTTCCCTCTGTATTAGAGATTCTAGAAAGCAAGAGCGTGCTTCTTGCTCTAAAGCAGAATGTGTTTCATGCATGAGAACTGTGCCGTGTGTTTCCCTTCAGAAATGGAGTTAAATGCCAGGCTCTGTGTCTTTCTTCAAGCAAGACTTCGTTTCAGGTAAACGCAGTCATTTTTCAGCTCAAGCGAAGCTACATTGTTCACGAAGCTCACACGTTTCTCGCTCTTAACTGAAAAGCATTGGATGTTCGAGGAACTGTGGTTTGTTTCAGTTTCAGAAAGAGAGTTGAACTAGATATTGTTCGTGTATGTAGGAAACACCGTTCTTTTGTTCTCAGCACACTCACGTTTCCCTCTGTATTAGAACTCTAGAAATCAAGAGCATGCTTCTTGCTCTAAAGCAGAGTGTGTTTCATGGATGAGAACTGTGCCGTGTGTTTCCCTTCAGAAACGGAGTTAAATGGCAGGCTCTGTGTCTTCCTTCAAGCAAGACTTCGTTTCAGGTAAACGCAGTCACTTTTCAGCTCAAAGGAAGCTACATTGTTCACAAAGCTCACATGTTTCTCGCTCTTAACTGAAAAGCATTGGATGTTAGAGGACCTGTGGTTTGTATCAGTTTCAGAAACAGAGCTGAACTAGATATGGTCCGTGTGTAGGAAACACAGTTCTTTTGTTCTGAGCACACTCACGTTTCCCTCTGTATTAGAGACTCTAGAAAGCAAGAGCGTGCTTCTTGCTCTAAAGCAGAGTGTGTTTCATGGATGAGAACTGTGCCCTGTGTTTCCCTTCAGAAACGGAGTTAAATGCCAGGCGTGTGTCTTCCTACAAGCAAGACTTCGTTTCAGGTAAACGCAGTCACTTTTCAGCTCAAAAGAAGCTACATTGTTCACGAAGCTCACACGTTTCTCCCTCTTAATTGAGAAGCATTGGATGTTAGAGGACCTGTGGTTTTTACCAGTTTCAGAAACAGAGTTGAACTAGATATGGTCCGTGTGTAGGAAACACAGTTCTTTTGTTCTGAGCACACTCACGTTTCCCTCTGTATTAGAGACTCTAGAAAGCAAGAGCGTGCTTCTTGCTCTAAAGCAGAGTGTGTTTCATGGATGAGAACTGTGCCGTGTGTTTCCCTTCAGAAACGGAGTTAAATGCCAAGCTCTGTGTCTTCCTTCAAGCAAGCCTTCGTTTCAGGTAAACACAGTCACTTCTCAGATCAAAGGAAGCTACATTGTTCACGCAACTCACACGTTTCTCGCTCTTAACAGAAAAGCATTGGATGTTAGAGGATCTGTGGTTTGTATGAGTTTCAGAAACAGAGTTGAACTAGATATGGTCCGTGTGTGTAGGAAACACAGTTCTTTTGTTCTGAGCACACTCACGTTTCCCTCTGTATTAGAGACTCTAGAAAGAAAGAGCATGCTTCTTGCTCTAAAGCAGAGTGTGTTTCATGGATGAGAACTGTGCCCTGTGTTTCCCTTCAGAATCGGAGTTAATTGCCAGAATTGTGTCTTTCTTCAAGCCGGACTTCCTTTCAGGTAAACACAGACACTTTTCAGCTCAAACGAAGCTACATTGTTCACTAAGCTCACAGGTTTCTCGCTATTAACTGAAAAACATTGGATGTTAGAGGACCTGTGGATTCTATCAGTTTCATAAACAGAGTTGAACTAGATATGGTCCGTGTGTAGGAAACACAGTTCTTTTGTTCTTAGCACACTCACGTTTCCCTCTGTATTAGAAATTCTAGAAAGCAAGAGCGTGATTCTTGCTCTAAAGCAGAGTGTGTTTCATGGATGAGAACTGTGCCCTGTGTTTCCCTTCAGAAACGGAGTTAAATGTCAGGCTCTGTGTCTTCCTTCAAGCAAGAGTTCGTTTCAGGTAAACGCAGTCACTTTTCAGCTCAAAGGAAGCTACATTGTTCACAAAGGTCACACGTTTCTCGCTCTTAACTGAAACGCATTGGATGTTTGAGGTGTTGTGGATTCTATCAGTTTCAGAAACAGAGTTGAACTAGATATGGTCCGTGTGTGTAGGAAACACAGTTCTTTTGTTCTGAGCATACTCAAGTTTCCCTCTGTATTAGAGACTCTAGAAAGCAAGAACGTGCTTCTTGCTCTAAAGCAGAGTGTGTTTCATGGATGAGAACTGTGCCCTGTGTTTCCCTTCAGAAACGGAGTTAAATGCCAGGCATGTGTCTTCCTACAAGCAAGACTTCGTTTCAGGTAAACGCAGTCACTTTTCAGCTCAAAAGAAGCTACATTGTTCACGAAGCTCACACGTTTCTCCCTCTTAATTGAAAAGCATTGGATGTTAGAGGACCTGTGGTTTTTACCAGTTTCACAAACAGAGTTGAACTAGATATGGTCCGTGTGTAGGAAACACAGTTCTTTTGTTCTGAGCACACTCACGTTTCCCTCTGTATTAGAGACTCTAGAAAGCAAGAGCGTGCTTCTTGCTCTAAAGCAGAGTGTGTTTCATGGATGAGAACTGTGCCCTGTGTTTCCCTTCAGAAACGGAGTTAAATGCCAGGTGTGTGTCTTCCTACAAGCAAGACTTCGTTTCAGGTAAACGCAGTCACTTTTCACCTCAAAGGATGCTACATTGTTCATGCAACTCACACGTTTCTCGCTCTTAAGTGAAAAGCACTGGATGTTAGAGGACCTGTGGTTTGTATCAGTTTCAGAAACAGAGTTGAACTAGATATGGTCTGTGAGTGTAGGAAACACCGTTCTTTTGTTCTGAGCACACTCACATTTCCCTCTGTATTAGAGATTCTAGAAATCAAGAGCGTGCTTCTTGCTCTAAAGCTGAGTGTGTTTCATGGATGAGAACTGTGCCGTGTGTTTCCCTTCAGAAACGGAGTTGAATGCCAGGTGTGTGTCTTCCTTCAAGCAAGACTTCGTTTCAGGTAAACACAGTCACTTCTCGGATCAAAGGAAGCTACATTGTTCACAAAGCTCACACGTTTCTCGCTCTTACCTGAAAAGCATTGGATGTTAGAGGACCTGTGGTTTGTATCAGTTTCAGAAACAGAGTTGAACTAGATATGGTCCATGTGTGTAGGAAACACAGTTCTTTTGTTCTGAGCACACTCACGTTTCCCTCTGTATTAGAGACTCTAGAAATCAAGAGCGTGCTTCTTGCTCTAAAGCAGAGTGTGTTTCATGGATGAGAACTGTGCCCTGTGTTTCCCTTCAGAAACGGAGTTCAATGCCAGGCTCTGTGTCTTCCTTCAAGCAAGACTTCGTTTCAGTAAACGCAGTCACTTTTCAGCTCAAACGAAGCTACATTGTTCACAAGGCTCACACATATCTCGCTCTCAACTGAAAAGCATTGGATGTTAGAGGACCTGTGGTTTGTATGAGTTTCAGAAACAGAGTTGAACTAGATATGGTCCATGTGTGTAGGAAACACAGTTCTTTTGTTCTGAGCACACTCACGTTTCCCTCTGTATTAGAGACTCTAGAAAGAAAGAGCATTCTTCTTGCTCTAAAGCAGAGTGTGTTTCATGGATGAGAACTGTGCCCTGTGTTTCCTTTCAGAATCGGAGTTAATTGCCAGAACTGTGTCTTTCTTCAAGCCGGACTTCCTTTCAGGTAAACACAGACACTTTTCAGCTCAAACGAAGCTACATTGTTCACAAAGCTCACAGGTTTCTCGCTCTTAACTGAAAAGCATTGGATGTTTGAGGACCTGTGGATTCTATCAGTTTCAGAAACAGAGTTGAACTAGATATGGTCCGTGTGTGTAGGAAACACAGTTCTTTTGTTCTGAGCACACTCACTTTTCCCTCTGTATTAGAGACTCTAGAAAGAAAGAGCATGCGTCTTGCTCTAAAGCAGAGTGTGTTTCATGGATGAGAACTGTGCCCTGTGTTTCCCTTCAGAATCGGAGTTAATTGCCAGAACTGTGTCTTTCTTCAAGCAAGACTTCGTTTCAGGTAAACGCAGTCATTTTTCAGCTCAAGCGAAGCTACATTGTTCACGAAGCTCACACGTTTCTCGCTCTTAACTGAAAAGCATTGGATGTTCGAGGACCTGTGGTTTGTTTCAGTTTCAGAAAGAGAGTTGAACTAGATATTGTTCGTGTATGTAGGAAACACCGTTCTTTTGTTCTCAGCACACTCACGTTTCCCTCTGTATTAGAACTCTAGAAATCAAGAGCGTGCTTCTTGCTCTAAAGCAGAGTGTGTTTCATGGATTAGAACTGTGCCGTGTGTTTCCCTTCAGAAACGGAGTTAAATGGCAGGCTCTGTGTCTTCCTTCAAGCAAGACTTCGTTTCAGGTAAACGCAGTCACTTTTCAGCTCAAAGGAAGCTACATTGTTCACAAAGCTCACACGTTTCTCGCTCTTAACTGAAAAGCATTGGATGTTAGAGGACCTGTGGTTTGTATCAGTTTCAGAAACAGAGTTGAACTAGATATGGTCCGTGTGTAGGAAACACAGTTCTTTTGTTCTGAGCACACTCACGTTTCCCTCTGTATTAGAGATTCTAGAAAGCAAGAGCGTGATTCTTGCTCTAAAGCAGAGTGTGTTTCATGGATGAGAACTGTGCCCTGTGTTTCCCTTCAGAAACGGAGTTAAATGTCAGGCTCTGTGTCTTCCTTCAAGCAAGAGTTCGTTTCAGGTAAACACAGTCACTTTTCAGCTCAAAGGAAGCTACATTGTTCACAAAGGTCACACGTTTCTCGCTCTTAACTGAAACGCATTGGATGTTTGAGGTGTTGTGGATTCTATCAGTTTCAGAAACAGAGTTGAACTAGATATGGTCCGTGTGTGTAGGAAACACAGTTCTTTTGTTCTGAGCACACTCACGTTTCCCTCTGTATTAGAGACTCTAGAAAGCAAGAGCGTGCTTCTTGCTCTAAATAGAGTGTGTTTCATGGATGAGAACTGTGCCGTGTGTTTCCCTTCAGAAACGGAGTTAAATGCCAGGCGTGTGTCTTCCTACAAGCAAGACTTCGTTTCAGGTAAACGCAGTCACTTTTCAGCTCAAAAGAAGCTACATTGTTCACAAAGCTCACACGTTTCTCGCTCTTACCTGAAAAGCATTGGATGTTAGAGGACCTGTGGTTTGTATCAGTTTCAGAAACAGAGTTGAACTAGATATGGTCCATGTGTGTAGGAAACACAGTTCTTTTGTTCTGAGCACACTCACGTTTCCCTCTGTATTAGAGACTCTAGAAATCAAGAGCGTGCTTCTTGCTCTAAAGCAGAGTGTGTTTCATGGATGAGAACTGTGCCCTGTGTTTCCCTTCAGAAACGGAGTTCAATGCCAGGCTCTGTGTCTTCCTTCAAGCAAGACTTCGTTTCAGTAAACGCAGTCACTTTTCAGCTCAAACGAAGCTACATTGTTCACAAGGCTCACACATATCTCGCTCTCAACTGAAAAGCATTGGATGTTAGAGGACCTGTGGTTTGTATGAGTTTCAGAAACAGAGTTGAACTAGATATGGTCCATGTGTGTAGGAAACACAGTTCTTTTGTTCTGAGCACACTCACGTTTCCCTCTGTATTAGAGACTCTAGAAAGAAAGAGCATTCTTCTTGCTCTAAAGCAGAGTGTGTTTCATGGATGAGAACTGTGCCCTGTGTTTCCCTTCAGAATCGGAGTTAATTGCCAGAACTGTGTCTTTCTTCAAGCCGGACTTCCTTTCAGGTAAACACAGACACTTTTCAGCTCAAACGAAGCTACATTGTTCACAAAGCTCACAGGTTTCTCGCTCTTAACTGAAAAGCATTGGATGTTTGAGGACCTGTGGATTCTATCAGTTTCAGAAACAGAGTTGAATTAGATATGGTCCGTGTGTGTAGGAAACACAGTTCTTTTGTTCTGAGCACACTCAGTTTTCCCTCTGTATTAGAGACTCTAGAAAGAAAGAGCATGCGTCTTGCTCTAAAGCAGAGTGTGTTTCATGGATGAGAACTGTGCCCTGTGTTTCCCTTCAGAATCGGAGTTAATTGCCAGAACTGTGTCTTTCTTCAAGCAAGACTTCGTTTCAGGTAAACGCAGTCATTTTTCAGCTCAAGCGAAGCTACATTGTTCACGAAGCTCACACGTTTCTCGCTCTTAACTGAAAAGCATTGGATGTTCGAGGACCTGTGGTTTGTTTCAGTTTCAGAAAGAGAGTTGAACTAGATATTGTTCGTGTATGTAGGAAACACCGTTCTTTTGTTCTCAGCACACTCACGTTTCCCTCTGTATTAGAACTCTAGAAATCAAGAGCATGCTTCTTGCTCTAAAGCAGAGTGTGTTTCATGGATGAGAACTGTGCCGTGTGTTTCCCTTCAGAAACGGAGTTAAATGGCAGGCTCTGTGTCTTCCTTCAAGCAAGACTTCGTTTCAGGTAAACGCAGTCACTTTTCAGCTCAAAGGAAGCTACATTGTTCACAAAGCTCACACGTTTCTCGCTCTTAACTGAAAAGCATTGGATGTTAGAGGACCTGTGGTTTGTATCAGTTTCAGAAACAGAGTTGAACTAGATATGGTCCGTGTGTAGGAAACACAGTTCTTTTGTTCTGAGCACACTCACGTTTCCCTCTGTATTAGAGATTCTAGAAAGCAAGAGCGTGATTCTTGCTCTAAAGCAGAGTGTGTTTCATGGATGAGAACTGTGCCCTGTGTTTCCCTTCAGAAACGGAGTTAAATGTCAGGCTCTGTGTCTTCCTTCAAGCAAGAGTTCGTTTCAGGTAAACACAGTCACTTTTCAGCTCAAAGGAAGCTACATTGTTCACAAAGGTCACACGTTTCTCGCTCTTAACTGAAACGCATTGGATGTTTGAGGTGTTGTGGATTCTATCAGTTTCAGAAACAGAGTTGAACTAGATATGGTCCGTGTGTGTAGGAAACACAGTTCTTTTGTTCTGAGCACACTCACGTTTCCCTCTGTATTAGAGACTCTAGAAAGCAAGAGCGTGCTTCTTGCTCTAAATAGAGTGTGTTTCATGGATGAGAACTGTGCCGTGTGTTTCCCTTCAGAAACGGAGTTAAATGCCAGGCGTGTGTCTTCCTACAAGCAAGACTTCGTTTCAGGTAAACGCAGTCACTTTTCAGCTCAAAAGAAGCTACAATGTTCACGAAGCTCACACGTTTCTCCCTCTTATTTGAAAAGCATTGGATGTTAGAGGACCTGTGGTTTTTACCAGTTTCAGAAACAGAGTTGAACTAGATATGGTCCGTGTGTAGGAAACACAGTTCTTTTGTTCTGAGCACACTCACGTTTCCCTCTGTATTAGAGACTCTAGAAAGCAAGAGGGTGCTTCTTGCTCTAAAGCAGAGTGTGTTTCATGGATGAGAACTGTGCCGTGTGTTTCCCTTCAGAAACGGAGTTAAATGCCAGGTGTGTGTCTTCCTACAAGCAAGACCTCGTTTCAGGTAAACGCAGTCACTTTTCACCTCAAAGGATGCTACATTGTTCACGCAACTCACACGTTTCTAGCTCTTAAATGAAAAGCATTGGATGTTTGAAGACCTGTGGATTCTATCAGTTTCAGAAACAGAGTTGAACTAGATATGGTCCGTGTGTGTAGGAAACACAGTTCTTTTGTTCTGAGCACACTCACGTTTCCCTCTGTATTATAGATTCTAGAAATCAAGAGCGTGCTTCTTGCTCTAAAGCAGAGTGTGTTTCATGGATGAGAACTGTGCCGTGTGTTTCCCTTCAGAAACGGAGTTAAATGTCAAGCTCTGTGTCTTCCTTCAAGCAAGCCTTCGTTTCAGGTAAACACAGTCACTTCTCACATCAAAGGAAGCTACATTGTTCACAAAGATCTCACGTTTCTCGCTCTTAATTGAAAGGCATTTGATGTTAGAGGACCTGTGGTTTGTATGAGTTTCAGAAACAGAGTTGAACTAGATATGGTCCATGTGTGTAGGAAACACAGTTCTTTTGTTCTGAGCACACTCACGTTTCCCTCTGTATTAGAGACTCTAGAAAGAAAGAGCATGCTTCTTGCTCTAAAGCAGAGTGTGTTTCATGGATGAGAACTGTGCCCTGTGTTTCCCTTCAGAATCGGAGTTAATTGCCAGAACTGTGTCTTTTTTCAAGCCGTACTTCCTTTCAGGTAAACACAGACACTTTTCAGCTCAAACGAAGCTACATTGTTCACTAAGCTCACAGGTTTCTCGCTATTAACTGAAAAACATTGGATGTTAGAGGACCTGTGGATTCTATCAGTTTCATAAACAGAGTTGAACTAGATATGGTTCGTGTGTAGGAAACACAGTTCTTTTGTTCTGAGCACACTCACGTTTCCCTCTGTATTAGAAATTCTAGAAAGCAAGAGCGTGATTCTTGCTCTAAAGCAGAGTGTGTTTCATGGATGAGAACTGTGCCCTGTGTTTCTCTTCAGAAACGGAGTTAAATGTCAGGCTCTGTGTCTTCCTTCAAGCAAGAGTTCGTTTCAGGTAAACGCAGTCACTTTTCAGCTCAAAGGAAGCTACATTGTTCACAAAGGTCACACGTTTCTCGCTCTTAACTGAAACGCATTGGATGTTTGAGGTGTTGTGGATTCTATCAGTTTCAGAAACAGAGTTGACCTAGATATGGTCCGTGTGTGTAGGAAACACAGTTCTTTTGTTCTGAGCACACTCACGTTTCCCTCTGTATTAGAGACTCTAGAAAGCAAGAGCGTGCTTCTTGCTCTAAAGCAGAGTGTGTTTCATGGATGAGAACTGTGCCCTGTGTTTCCCTTCAGAAACGGAGTTAAATGCCAGGCATGTGTCTTCCTACAAGCAAGACTTCGTTTCAGGTAAACGCAGTCACTTTTCAGCTCAAAAGAAGCTACATTGTTCACGAAGCTCACACGTTTCTCCCTCTTAATTGAAAAGCATTGGATGTTAGAGGACCTGTGGTTTTTACCAGTTTCACAAACAGAGTTGAACTAGATATGGTCCGTGTGTAGGAAACACAGTTCTTTTGTTCTGAGCACACTCACGTTTCCCTCTGTATTAGAGACTCTAGAAAGCAAGAGCGTGCTTCTTGCTCTAAAGCAGAGTGTGTTTCATGGATGAGAACTGTGCCCTGTGTTTCCCTTCAGAAACGGAGTTAAATGCCAGGTGTGTGTCTTCCTACAAGCAAGACTTCGTTTCAGGTAAACGCAGTCACTTTTCACCTCAAAGGATGCTACATTGTTCATGCAACTCACACGTTTCTCGCTCTTAAGTGAAAAGCACTGGATGTTAGAGGACCTGTGGTTTGTATCAGTTTCAGAAACAGAGTTGAACTAGATATGGTCTGTGAGTGTAGGAAACACCGTTCTTTTGTTCTGAGCACACTCACATTTCCCTCTGTATTAGAGATTCTAGAAATCAAGAGCGTGCTTCTTGCTCTAAAGCTGAGTGTGTTTCATGGATGAGAACTGTGCCGTGTGTTTCCCTTCAGAAACGGAGTTAAATGCCAGGCGTGTGTCTTCCTACAAGCAAGACTTCGTTTCAGGTAAACGCAGTCACTTTTCAGCTCAAAAGAAGCTACAATGTTCACGAAGCTCACACGTTTCTCCCTCTTAATTGAAAAGCATTGGATGTTAGAGGACCTGTGGTTTTTACCAGTTTCAGAAACAGAGTTGAACTAGATATGGTCCGTGTGTAGGAAACACAGTTCTTTTGTTCTGAGCACACTCACGTTTCCCTCTGTATTAGAGACTCTAGAAAGCAAGAGGGTGCTTCTTGCTCTAAAGCAGAGTGTGTTTCATGGATGAGAACTGTGCCGTGTGTTTCCCTTCAGAAACGGAGTTAAATGCCAGGTGTGTGTCTTCCTACAAGCAAGACCTCGTTTCAGGTAAACGCAGTCACTTTTCACCTCAAAGGATGCTACATTTTTCACGCAACTCACACGTTTCTAGCTCTTAAATGAAAAGCATTGGATGTTTGAAGACCTGTGGATTCTATCAGTTTCAGAAACAGAGTTGAACTAGATATGGTCCGTGTGTGTAGGAAACACAGTTCTTTTGTTCTGAGCACACTCACGTTTCCCTCTGTATTATAGATTCTAGAAATCAAGAGCGTGCTTCTTGCTCTAAAGCAGAGTGTGTTTCATGGATGAGAACTGTGCCGTGTGTTTCCCTTCAGAAACGGAGTTAAATGTCAAGCTCTGTGTCTTCCTTCAAGCAAGCCTTCGTTTCAGGTAAACACAGTCACTTCTCACATCAAAGGAAGCTACATTGTTCACAAAGATCTCACGTTTCTCGCTCTTAATTGAAAGGCATTTGATGTTAGAGGACCTGTGGTTTGTATGAGTTTCAGAAACAGAGTTGAACTAGATATGGTCCATGTGTGTAGGAAACACAGTTCTTTTGTTCTGAGCACACTCACGTTTCCCTCTGTATTAGAGACTCTAGAAAGAAAGAGCATGCTTCTTGCTCTAAAGCAGAGTGTGTTTCATGGATGAGAACTGTGCCCTGTGTTTCCCTTCAGAATCGGAGTTAATTGCCAGAACTGTGTCTTTTTTCAAGCCGTACTTCCTTTCAGGTAAACACAGACACTTTTCAGCTCAAACGAAGCTACATTGTTCACTAAGCTCACAGGTTTCTCGCTATTAACTGAAAAACATTGGATGTTAGAGGACCTGTGGATTCTATCAGTTTCATAAACAGAGTTGAACTAGATATGGTCCGTGTGTAGGAAACACAGTTCTTTTGTTCTGAGCACACTCACGTTTCCCTCTGTATTAGAAATTCTAGAAAGCAAGAGCGTGATTCTTGCTCTAAAGCAGAGTGTGTTTCATGGATGAGAACTGTGCCCTGTGTTTCTCTTCAGAAACGGAGTTAAATGTCAGGCTCTGTGTCTTCCTTCAAGCAAGAGTTCGTTTCAGGTAAACGCAGTCACTTTTCAGCTCAAAGGAAGCTACATTGTTCACAAAGGTCACACGTTTCTCGCTCTTAACTGAAACGCATTGGATGTTTGAGGTGTTGTGGATTCTATCAGTTTCAGAAACAGAGTTGACCTAGATATGGTCCGTGTGTGTAGGAAACACAGTTCTTTTGTTCTGAGCACACTCACGTTTCCCTCTGTATTAGAGACTCTAGAAAGCAAGAGCGTGCTTCTTGCTCTAAAGCAGAGTGTGTTTCATGGATGAGAACTGTGCCCTGTGTTTCCCTTCAGAAACGGAGTTAAATGCCAGGCATGTGTCTTCCTACAAGCAAGACTTCGTTTCAGGTAAACGCAGTCACTTTTCAGCTCAAAAGAAGCTACATTGTTCACGAAGCTCACACGTTTCTCCCTCTTAATTGAAAAGCATTGGATGTTAGAGGACCTGTGGTTTTTACCAGTTTCACAAACAGAGTTGAACTAGATATGGTCCGTGTGTAGGAAACACAGTTCTTTTGTTCTGAGCACACTCACGTTTCCCTCTGTATTAGAGACTCTAGAAAGCAAGAGCGTGCTTCTTGCTCTAAAGCAGAGTGTGTTTCATGGATGAGAACTGTGCCCTGTGTTTCCCTTCAGAAACGGAGTTAAATGCCAGGTGTGTGTCTTCCTACAAGCAAGACTTCGTTTCAGGTAAACGCAGTCACTTTTCACCTCAAAGGATGCTACATTGTTCACGCAACTCACACGTTTCTAGCTCTTAACTGAAAAGCATTGGATGTTTGAAGACCTGTGGATTCTATCAGTTTCAGAAACAGAGTTGAACTAGATATGGTCCGTGTGTGTAGGAAACACAGTTCTTTTGTTCTGAGCACACTCACGTTTCCCTCTGTATTATAGATTCTAGAAATCAAGAGCGTGCTTCTTGCTCTAAAGCAGAGTGTGTTTCATGGATGAGAACTGTGCCGTGTGTTTCCCTTCAGAAACGGAGTTAAATGTCAAGCTCTGTGTCTTCCTTCAAGCAAGCCTTCGTTTCAGGTAAACACAGTCACTTCTCAGATCAAAGGAAGCTACATTGTTCACAAAGATCACACGTTTCTCGCTCTTAATTGAAAAGCATTTGATGTTAGAGGACCTGTGGTTTGTATGAGTTTCAGAAACAGAGTTGAACTAGATATGGTCCATGTGTGTAGGAAACACAGTTCTTTTGTTCTGAGCACACTCACGTTTCCCTCTGTATTAGAGACTCTAGAAAGAAAGAGCATGCTTCTTGCTCTAAAGCAGAGTGTGTTTCATGGATGAGAACTGTGCCCTGTGTTTCCCTTCAGAATTGGAGTTAATTGCCAGAACTGTGTCTTTCTTCAAGCCGGACTTCCTTTCAGGTAAACACAGACACTTTTCAGCTCAAACGAAGCTACATTGTTCACTAAGCTCACAGGTTTCTCGCTATTAACTGAAAAACATTGGATGTTAGAGGACCTGTGGATTCTATCAGTTTCAGAAACAGAGTTGAACTAGATATGGTCCGTGTGTAGGAAACACAGTTCTTTTGTTCTGAGCACACTCACGTTTCCCTCTGTATTAGAAATTCTAGAAAGCAAGAGCGTGATTCTTGCTCTAAAGCAGAGTGTGTTTCATGGATGAGAACTGTGCCCTGTGTTTCTCTTCAGAAACGGAGTTAAATGTCAGGCTCTGTGTCTTCCTTCAAGCAAGAGTTCGTTTCAGGTAAACGCAGTCACTTTTCAGCTCAAAGGAAGCTACATTGTTCACAAAGGTCACACGTTTCTCGCTCTTAACTGAAACGCATTGGATGTTTGAGCTGTTGTGGATTCTATCAGTTTCAGAAACAGAGTTGAACTAGATATGGTCCGTGTGTGTAGGAAACACAGTTCTTTTGTTCTGAGCACACTCGCGTTCCCCTCTGTATTAGAGACTCTAGAAAGCAAGAGCGTGCTTCTTGCTCTAAAGCAGAGTGTGTTTCATGGATGAGAACTGTGCCCTGTGTTTCCCTTCAGAAACGGAGTTAAATGCCAGGTGTGTGTCTTCCTACAAGCAAGACTTCGTTTCAGGTAAACGCAGTCACTTTTCACCTCAAAGGATGCTACATTGTTCATGCAACTCACACGTTTCTCGCTCTTAAGTGAAAAGCACTGGATGTTAGAGGACCTGTGGTTTGTATCAGTTTCAGAAACAGAGTTGAACTAGATATGGTCCATGTGTGTAGGAAACACAGTTCTTTTGTTCTGAGCACACTCACGTTTCCCTCTGTATTAGAGACTCTAGAAATCAAGAGCGTGCTTCTTGCTCTAAAGCAGAGTGTGTTTCATGGATGAGAACTGTGCCCTGTGTTTCCCTTCAGAAACGGAGTTCAATGCCAGGCTCTGTGTCTTCCTTCAAGCAAGACTTCGTTTCAGTAAACGCAGTCACTTTTCAGCTCAAACGAAGCTACATTGTTCACAAGGCTCACACATATCTCGCTCTCAACTGAAAAGCATTGGATGTTAGAGGACCTGTGGTTTGTATGAGTTTCAGAAACAGAGTTGAACTAGATATGGTCCATGTGTGTAGGAAACACAGTTCTTTTGTTCTGAGCACACTCACGTTTCCCTCTGTATTAGAGACTCTAGAAAGAAAGAGCATTCTTCTTGCTCTAAAGCAGAGTGTGTTTCATGGATGAGAACTGTGCCCTGTGTTTCCCTTCAGAATCGGAGTTAATTGCCAGAACTGTGTCTTTCTTCAAGCCGGACTTCCTTTCAGGTAAACACAGACACTTTTCAGCTCAAACGAAGCTACATTGTTCACGAAGCTCACACGTTTCTCGCTCTTAACTGAAAAGCATTGGATGTTCGAGGACCTGTGGTTTGTTTCAGTTTCAGAAAGAGAGTTGAACTAGATATTGTTCGTGTATGTAGGAAACACCGTTCTTTTGTTCTCAGCACACTCACGTTTCCCTCTGTATTAGAACTCTAGAAATCAAGAGCGTGCTTCTTGCTCTAAAGCAGAGTGTGTTTCATGGATGAGAACTGTGCCGTGTGTTTCCCTTCAGAAACGGAGTTAAATGGCAGGCTCTGTGTCTTCCTTCAAGCAAGACTTCGTTTCAGGTAAACGCAGTCACTTTTCAGCTCAAAGGAAGCTACATTGTTCACAAAGCTCACACGTTTCTCGCTCTTAACTGAAAAGCATTGGATGTTAGAGGACCTGTGGTTTGTATCAGTTTCAGAAACAGAGTTGAACTAGATATGGTCCGTGTGTAGGAAACACAGTTCTTTTGTTCTGAGCACACTCACGTTTCCCTCTGTATTAGAGATTCTAGAAAGCAAGAGTGTGATTCTTGCTCTAAAGCAGAGTGTGTTTCATGGATGAGAACTGTGCCCTGTGTTTCCCTTCAGAAACGGAGTTAAATGTCAGGCTCTGTGTCTTCCTTCAAGCAAGAGTTCGTTTCAGGTAAACACAGTCACTTTTCAGCTCAAAGGAAGCTACATTGTTCACAAAGGTCACACGTTTCTCGCTCTTAACTGAAACGCATTGGATGTTTGAGGTGTTGTGGATTCTATCAGTTTCAGAAACAGAGTTGAACTAGATATGGTCCGTGTGTGTAGCAAACACAGTTCTTTTGTTCTGAGCACACTCACGTTTCCCTCTGTATTAGAGACTCTAGAAAGCAAGAGCGTGCTTCTTGCTCTAAAGCAGAGTGTGTTTCATGGATGAGAACTGTGCCCTGTGTTTCCCTTCAGAAACGGAGTTAAATGCCAGGCGTGTGTCTTCCTACAAGCAAGACTTCGTTTCAGGTAAACGCAGTCACTTTTCAGCTCAAAAGAAGCTACAATGTTCACGAAGCTCACACGTTTCTCCCTCTTAATTGAAAAGCATTGGATGTTAGAGGACCTGTGGTTTTTACCAGTTTCAGAAACAGAGTTGAACTAGATATGGTCCGTGTGTAGGAAACACAGTTCTTTTGTTCTGAGCACACTCACGTTTCCCTCTGTATTAGAGACTCTAGAAAGCAAGAGGGTGCTTCTTGCTCTAAAGCAGAGTGTGTTTCATGGATGAGAACTGTGCCGTGTGTTTCCCTTCAGAAACGGAGTTAAATGCCAGGTGTGTGTCTTCCTACAAGCAAGACCTCGTTTCAGGTAAACGCAGTCACTTTTCACCTCAAAGGATGCTACATTGTTCACGCAACTCACACGTTTCTAGCTCTTAACTGAAAAGCATTGGATGTTTGAAGACCTGTGGATTCTATCAGTTTCAGAAACAGAGTTGAACTAGATATGGTCCGTGTGTGTAGAAAACACAGTTCTTTTGTTCTGAGCACACTCACGTTTCCCTCTGTATTATAGATTCTAGAAATCAAGAGCGTGCTTCTTGCTCTAAAGCAGAGTGTGTTTCATGGATGAGAACTGTGCCGTGTGTTTCCCTTCAGAAACGGAGTTAAATGTCAAGCTCTGTGTCTTCCTTCAAGCAAGCCTTCGTTTCAGGTAAACACAGTCACTTCTCAGATCAAAGGAAGCTACATTGTTCACAAAGATCACACGTTTCTCGCTCTTAATTGAAAAGCATTTGATGTTAGAGGACCTGTGGTTTGTATGAGTTTCAGAAACAGAGTTGAACTAGATATGGTCCATGTGTGTAGGAAACACAGTTCTTTTGTTCTGAGCACACTCACGTTTCCCTCTGTATTAGAGACTCTAGAAAGAAAGAGCATGCTTCTTGCTCTAAAGCAGAGTGTGTTTCATGGATGAGAACTGTGCCCTGTGTTTCCATTCAGAATCGGAGTTAATTGCCAGAACTGTGTCTTTCTTCAAGCCGGACTTCCTTTCAGGTAAACACAGACACTTTTCAGCTCAAACGAAGCTACATTGTTCACTAAGCTCACAGGTTTCTCGCTATTAACTGAAAAACATTGGATGTTAGAGGACCTGTGGATTCTATCAGTTTCATAAACAGAGTTGAACTAGATATGGTCCGTGTGTAGGAAACACAGTTCTTTTGTTCTGAGCACACTCACGTTTCCCTCTGTATTAGAAATTCTAGAAAGCAAGAGCGTGATTCTTGCTCTAAAGCAGAGTGTGTTTCATGGATGAGAACTGTGCCCTGTGTTTCTCTTCAGAAACGGAGTTAAATGTCAGGCTCTGTGTCTTCCTTCAAGCAAGAGTTCGTTTCAGATAAACGCAGTCACTTTTCAGCTCAAAGGAAGCTACATTGTTCACAAAGGTCACACGTTTCTCGCTCTTAACTGAAACGCATTGGATGTTTGAGGTGTTGTGGATTCTATCAGTTTCAGAAACAGAGTTGAACTAGATATGGTCCGTGTGTGTAGGAAACACAGTTCTTTTGTTCTGAGCACACTCACGTTTCCCTCTGTATTAGAGACTCTAGAAAGCAAGAGCGTGCTTCTTGCTCTAAAGCAGATTGTGTTTCATGGATGAGAACTGTGCCCTGTGTTTCCCTTCAGAAACGGAGTTAAATGCCAGGCATGTGTCTTCCTACAAGCAAGACTTCGTTTCAGGTAAACGCAGTCACTTTTCAGCTCAAAAGAAGCTACATTGTTCACGAAGCTCACACGTTTCTCCCTCTTAATTGAAAAGCATGGGATGTTAGAGGACCTGTGGTTTTTACCAGTTTCAGAAACAGAGTTGAACTAGATATGGTCCGTGTGTAGGAAACACAGTTCTTTTGTTCTGAGCACACTCACGTTTCCCTCTGTATTAGAGACTCTAGAAAGCAAGAGCGTGCTTCTTGCTCTAAAGAAGAGTGTGTTTCATGGATGAGAACTGGGCCCTGTGTTTCCCTTCAGAAACGGAGTTAAATGCCAGGTGTGTGTCTTCCTACAAGCAAGACTTCGTTTCAGGTAAACGCAGTCACTTTTCACCTCAAAGGATGCTACATTGTTCACGCAACTCACACGTTTCTCGCTCTTAAGTGAAAAGCACTGGATGTTAGAGGACCTGTGGTTTGTATCAGTTTCAGAAACAGAGTTGAACTAGATATGGTCTGTGAGTGTAGGAAACACCGTTCTTTTGTTCTGAGCACACTCACATTTCCCTCTGTATTAGAGATTCTAGAAATCAAGAGCGTGCTTCTTGCTCTAAAGCTGAGTGTGTTTCATGGATGAGAACTGTGCCGTGTGTTTCCCTTCAGAAACGGAGTTGAATGCCAGGTGTGTGTCTTCCTTCAAGCAAGACTTCGTTTCAGGTAAACACAGTCACTTCTCGGATCAAAGGAAGCTACATTGTTCACAAAGCTCACACGTTTCTCCCTCTTAATTGAAAAGCATTGCATGTTAGAGGACCTGTGGTTTTTACCAGTTTCAGAAACAGAGTTGAACTAGATATGGTCCGTGTGTAGGAAACACAGTTCTTTTGTTCTGAGCACACTCACGTTTCCATCTGTATTAGAGACTCTAGAAAGCAAGAGCGTGCTTCTTGCTCTAAAGAAGAGTGTGTTTCATGGATGAGAACTGTGCCGTGTGTTTCCCTTCAGAAACGGAGTTAAATGCCAAGCTCTGTGTCGTCCTTCAAGCAAGCCTTCGTTTCAGGAAACACAGTCACTTCTCAGATCAAAGGAAGCTACATTGTTCACAAAGATCACACGTTTCTCGCTCTTAATTGAAAAGCATTGGATGTTAGAGGACCTGTGGTTTGTATGAGTTTCAGAAACAGAGTTGAACTAGATATGGTCCATGTGTGTAGGAAACACAGTTCTTTTGTTCTGAGCACACTCACGTTTCCCTCTGTATTAGAGACTCTAGAAAGAAAGAGCATGCTTCTTGCTCTAAAGCAGAGTGTGTTTCATGGATGAGAACTGTGCCCTGTGTTTCCCTTCAGAATCGGAGTTAATTGCCAGAACTGTGTCTTTCTTCAAGCCGGACTTCCTTTCAGGTAAACACAGACATTTTTCAGCTCAAACGAAGCTACATTGTTCACTAGGCTCACAGGTTTCTCGCTCTTAACTGAAAAACATTGGATGTTAGAGGACCTGTGGATTCTATCAGTTTCATAAACAGAGTTGAACTAGATATGGTCCCTGTGTGTAGGAAACACAGTTCTTTGTTCTGAGCACACTCACTTTTCCCTCTGTATTAGAGATTCTAGAAAGCAAGAGCGTGCTTCTTGCTCTAAAGCAGAATGTGTTTCATGCATGAGAACTGTGCCGTGTGTTTCCCTTCAGAAATGGAGTTAAATGCCAGGCTCTGTGTCTTTCTTCAAGCAAGACTTCGTTTCAGATAAACGCAGTCATTTTTCAGCTCAAGCGAAGCTACATTGTTCACGAAGCTCACACGTTTCTCGCTCTTAACTGAAAAGCATTGGATGTTCGAGGACCTGTGGTTTGTTTCAGTTTCAGAAAGAGAGTTGAACTAGATATTGTTCGTGTATGTAGGAAACACCGTTCTTTTGTTCTCAGCACACTCACGTTTCCCTCTGTATTAGAACTCTAGAAATCAAGAGCGTGCTTCTTGCTCTAAAGCAGAGTGTGTTTCATGGATGAGAACTGTGCCGTGTGTTTCCCTTCAGAAACGGAGTTAAATGGCAGGCTCTGTGTCTTCCTTCAAGCAAGACTTCGTTTCAGGTAAACGCAGTCACTTTTCAGCTCAAAGGAAGCTACATTGTTCACAAAGCTCACACGTTTCTCGCTCTTAACTGAAAAGCATTGGATGTTAGAGGACCTGTGGTTTGTATCAGTTTCAGAAACAGAGTTGAACTAGATATGGTCCGTGTGTAGGAAACACAGTTCTTTTGTTCTGAGCACACTCACGTTTCCCTCTGTATTAGAGATTCTAGAAAGCAAGAGTGTGATTCTTGCTCTAAAGCAGAGTGTGTTTCATGGATGAGAACTGTGCCCTGTGTTTCCCTTCAGAAACGGAGTTAAATGTCAGGCTCTGTGTCTTCCTTCAAGCAAGAGTTCGTTTCAGGTAAACACAGTCACTTTTCAGCTCAAAGGAAGCTACATTGTTCACAAAGGTCACACGTTTCTCGCTCTTAACTGAAACGCATTGGATGTTTGAGGTGTTGTGGATTCTATCAGTTTCAGAAACAGAGTTGAACTAGATATGGTCCGTGTGTGTAGCAAACACAGTTCTTTTGTTCTGAGCACACTCACGTTTCCCTCTGTATTAGAGACTCTAGAAAGCAAGAGCGTGCTTCTTGCTCTAAAGCAGAGTGTGTTTCATGGATGAGAACTGTGCCCTGTGTTTCCCTTCAGAAACGGAGTTAAATGCCAGGCGTGTGTCTTCCTACAAGCAAGACTTCGTTTCAGGTAAACGCAGTCACTTTTCAGCTCAAAAGAAGCTACAATGTTCACGAAGCTCACACGTTTCTCCCTCTTAATTGAAAAGCATTGGATGTTAGAGGACCTGTGGTTTTTACCAGTTTCAGAAACAGAGTTGAACTAGATATGGTCCGTGTGTAGGAAACACAGTTCTTTTGTTCTGAGCACACTCACGTTTCCCTCTGTATTAGAGACTCTAGAAAGCAAGAGGGTGCTTCTTGCTCTAAAGCAGAGTGTGTTTCATGGATGAGAACTGTGCCGTGTGTTTCCCTTCAGAAACGGAGTTAAATGCCAGGTGTGTGTCTTCCTACAAGCAAGACCTCGTTTCAGGTAAACGCAGTCACTTTTCACCTCAAAGGATGCTACATTGTTCACGCAACTCACACGTTTCTAGCTCTTAACTGAAAAGCATTGGATGTTTGAAGACCTGTGGATTCTATCAGTTTCAGAAACAGAGTTGAACTAGATATGGTCCGTGTGTGTAGAAAACACAGTTCTTTTGTTCTGAGCACACTCACGTTTCCCTCTGTATTATAGATTCTAGAAATCAAGAGCGTGCTTCTTGCTCTAAAGCAGAGTGTGTTTCATGGATGAGAACTGTGCCGTGTGTTTCCCTTCAGAAACGGAGTTAAATGTCAAGCTCTGTGTCTTCCTTCAAGCAAGCCTTCGTTTCAGGTAAACACAGTCACTTCTCAGATCAAAGGAAGCTACATTGTTCACAAAGATCACACGTTTCTCGCTCTTAATTGAAAAGCATTTGATGTTAGAGGACCTGTGGTTTGTATGAGTTTCAGAAACAGAGTTGAACTAGATATGGTCCATGTGTGTAGGAAACACAGTTCTTTTGTTCTGAGCACACTCACGTTTCCCTCTGTATTAGAGACTCTAGAAAGAAAGAGCATGCTTCTTGCTCTAAAGCAGAGTGTGTTTCATGGATGAGAACTGTGCCCTGTGTTTCCATTCAGAATCGGAGTTAATTGCCAGAACTGTGTCTTTCTTCAAGCCGGACTTCCTTTCAGGTAAACACAGACACTTTTCAGCTCAAACGAAGCTACATTGTTCACTAAGCTCACAGGTTTCTCGCTATTAACTGAAAAACATTGGATGTTAGAGGACCTGTGGATTCTATCAGTTTCATAAACAGAGTTGAACTAGATATGGTCCGTGTGTAGGAAACACAGTTCTTTTGTTCTGAGCACACTCACGTTTCCCTCTGTATTAGAAATTCTAGAAAGCAAGAGCGTGATTCTTGCTCTAAAGCAGAGTGTGTTTCATGGATGAGAACTGTGCCCTGTGTTTCTCTTCAGAAACGGAGTTAAATGTCAGGCTCTGTGTCTTCCTTCAAGCAAGAGTTCGTTTCAGATAAACGCAGTCACTTTTCAGCTCAAAGGAAGCTACATTGTTCACAAAGGTCACACGTTTCTCGCTCTTAACTGAAACGCATTGGATGTTTGAGGTGTTGTGGATTCTATCAGTTTCAGAAACAGAGTTGAACTAGATATGGTCCGTGTGTGTAGGAAACACAGTTCTTTTGTTCTGAGCACACTCACGTTTCCCTCTGTATTAGAGACTCTAGAAAGCAAGAGCGTGCTTCTTGCTCTAAAGCAGATTGTGTTTCATGGATGAGAACTGTGCCCTGTGTTTCCCTTCAGAAACGGAGTTAAATGCCAGGCATGTGTCTTCCTACAAGCAAGACTTCGTTTCAGGTAAACGCAGTCACTTTTCAGCTCAAAAGAAGCTACATTGTTCACGAAGCTCACACGTTTCTCCCTCTTAATTGAAAAGCATGGGATGTTAGAGGACCTGTGGTTTTTACCAGTTTCAGAAACAGAGTTGAACTAGATATGGTCCGTGTGTAGGAAACACAGTTCTTTTGTTCTGAGCACACTCACGTTTCCCTCTGTATTAGAGACTCTAGAAAGCAAGAGCGTGCTTCTTGCTCTAAAGAAGAGTGTGTTTCATGGATGAGAACTGGGCCCTGTGTTTCCCTTCAGAAACGGAGTTAAATGCCAGGTGTGTGTCTTCCTACAAGCAAGACTTCGTTTCAGGTAAACGCAGTCACTTTTCACCTCAAAGGATGCTACATTGTTCACGCAACTCACACGTTTCTCGCTCTTAAGTGAAAAGCACTGGATGTTAGAGGACCTGTGGTTTGTATCAGTTTCAGAAACAGAGTTGAACTAGATATGGTCTGTGAGTGTAGGAAACACCGTTCTTTTGTTCTGAGCACACTCACATTTCCCTCTGTATTAGAGATTCTAGAAATCAAGAGCGTGCTTCTTGCTCTAAAGCTGAGTGTGTTTCATGGATGAGAACTGTGCCGTGTGTTTCCCTTCAGAAACGGAGTTGAATGCCAGGTGTGTGTCTTCCTTCAAGCAAGACTTCGTTTCAGGTAAACACAGTCACTTCTCGGATCAAAGGAAGCTACATTGTTCACAAAGCTCACACGTTTCTCCCTCTTAATTGAAAAGCATTGCATGTTAGAGGACCTGTGGTTTTTACCAGTTTCAGAAACAGAGTTGAACTAGATATGGTCCGTGTGTAGGAAACACAGTTCTTTTGTTCTGAGCACACTCACGTTTCCCTCTGTATTAGAGACTCTAGAAAGCAAGAGCGTGCTTCTTGCTCTAAAGAAGAGTGTGTTTCATGGATGAGAACTGTGCCGTGTGTTTCCCTTCAGAAACGGAGTTAAATGCCAAGCTCTGTGTCGTCCTTCAAGCAAGCCTTCGTTTCAGGAAACACAGTCACTTCTCAGATCAAAGGAAGCTACATTGTTCACAAAGATCACACGTTTCTCGCTCTTAATTGAAAAGCATTGGATGTTAGAGGACCTGTGGTTTGTATGAGTTTCAGAAACAGAGTTGAACTAGATATGGTCCATGTGTGTAGGAAACACAGTTCTTTTGTTCTGAGCACACTCACGTTTCCCTCTGTATTAGAGACTCTAGAAAGAAAGAGCATGCTTCTTGCTCTAAAGCAGAGTGTGTTTCATGGATGAGAACTGTGCCCTGTGTTTCCCTTCAGAATCGGAGTTAATTGCCAGAACTGTGTCTTTCTTCAAGCCGGACTTCCTTTCAGGTAAACACAGACATTTTTCAGCTCAAACGAAGCTACATTGTTCACTAGGCTCACAGGTTTCTCGCTCTTAACTGAAAAACATTGGATGTTAGAGGACCTGTGGATTCTATCAGTTTCATAAACAGAGTTGAACTAGATATGGTCCCTGTGTGTAGGAAACACAGTTCTTTGTTCTGAGCACACTCACTTTTCCCTCTGTATTAGAGATTCTAGAAAGCAAGAGCGTGCTTCTTGCTCTAAAGCAGAATGTGTTTCATGCATGAGAACTGTGCCGTGTGTTTCCCTTCAGAAATGGAGTTAAATGCCAGGCTCTGTGTCTTTCTTCAAGCAAGACTTCGTTTCAGGTAAACGCAGTCATTTTTCAGCTCAAGCGAAGCTACATTGTTCACGAAGCTCACACGTTTCTCGCTCTTAACTGAAAAGCATTGGATGTTCGAGGACCTGTGGTTTGTTTCAGTTTCAGAAAGAGAGTTGAACTAGATATTGTTCGTGTATGTAGGAAACACCGTTCTTTTGTTCTCAGCACACTCACGTTTCCCTCTGTATTAGAACTCTAGAAATCAAGAGCGTGCTTCTTGCTCTAAAGCAGAGTGTGTTTCATGGATGAGAACTGTGCCGTGTGTTTCCCTTCAGAAACGGAGTTAAATGGCAGGCTCTGTGTCTTCCTTCAAGCAAGACTTCGTTTCAGGTAAACGCAGTCACTTTTCAGCTCAAAGGAAGCTACATTGTTCACAAAGCTCACACGTTTCTCGCTCTTAACTGAAAAGCATTGGATGTTAGAGGACCTGTGGTTTGTATCAGTTTCAGAAACAGAGTTGAACTAGATATGGTCCGTGTGTAGGAAACACAGTTCTTTTGTTCTGAGCACACTCACGTTTCCCTCTGTATTAGAGATTCTAGAAAGCAAGAGTGTGATTCTTGCTCTAAAGCAGAGTGTGTTTCATGGATGAGAACTGTGCCCTGTGTTTCCCTTCAGAAACGGAGTTAAATGTCAGGCTCTGTGTCTTCCTTCAAGCAAGAGTTCGTTTCAGGTAAACACAGTCACTTTTCAGCTCAAAGGAAGCTACATTGTTCACAAAGGTCACACGTTTCTCGCTCTTAACTGAAACGCATTGGTTGTTTGAGGTGTTGTGGATTCTATCAGTTTCAGAAACAGAGTTGAACTAGATATGGTCCGTGTGTGTAGCAAACACAGTTCTTTTGTTCTGAGCACACTCACGTTTCCCTCTGTATTAGAGACTCTAGAAAGCAAGAGCGTGCTTCTTGCTCTAAAGCAGAGTGTGTTTCATGGATGAGAACTGTGCCCTGTGTTTCCCTTCAGAAACGGAGTTAAATGCCAGGCGTGTGTCTTCCTACAAGCAAGACTTCGTTTCAGGTAAACGCAGTCACTTTTCAGCTCAAAAGAAGCTACAATGTTCACGAAGCTCACACGTTTCTCCCTCTTAATTGAAAAGCATTGGATGTTAGAGGACCTGTGGTTTTTACCAGTTTCAGAAACAGAGTTGAACTAGATATGGTCCGTGTGTAGGAAACACAGTTCTTTTGTTCTGAGCACACTCACGTTTCCCTCTGTATTAGAGACTCTAGAAAGCAAGAGGGTGCTTCTTGCTCTAAAGCAGAGTGTGTTTCATGGATGAGAACTGTGCCGTGTGTTTCCCTTCAGAAACGGAGTTAAATGCCAGGTGTGTGTCTTCCTACAAGCAAGACCTCGTTTCAGGTAAACGCAGTCACTTTTCACCTCAAAGGATGCTACATTGTTCACGCAACTCACACGTTTCTAGCTCTTAACTGAAAAGCATTGGATGTTTGAAGACCTGTGGATTCTATCAGTTTCAGAAACAGAGTTGAACTAGATATGGTCCGTGTGTGTAGGAAACACAGTTCTTTTGTTCTGAGCACACTCACGTTTCCCTCTGTATTATAGATTCTAGAAATCAAGAGCGTGCTTCTTGCTCTAAAGCAGAGTGTGTTTCATGGATGAGAACTGTGCCGTGTGTTTCCCTTCAGAAACGGAGTTAAATGTCAAGCTCTGTGTCTTCCTTCAAGCAAGCCTTCGTTTCAGGTAAACACAGTCACTTCTCAGATCAAAGGAAGCTACATTGTTCACAAAGATCACACGTTTCTCGCTCTTAATTGAAAAGCATTTGATGTTAGAGGACCTGTGGTTTGTATGAGTTTCAGAAACAGAGTTGAACTAGATATGGTCCATGTGTGTAGGAAACACAGTTCTTTTGTTCTGAGCACACTCACGTTTCCCTCTGTATTAGAGACTCTAGAAAGAAAGAGCATGCTTCTTGCTCTAAAGCAGAGTGTGTTTCATGGATGAGAACTGTGCCCTGTGTTTCCATTCAGAATCGGAGTTAATTGCCAGAACTGTGTCTTTCTTCAAGCCGGACTTCCTTTCAGGTAAACACAGACACTTTTCAGCTCAAACGAAGCTACATTGTTCACTAAGCTCACAGGTTTCTCGCTCTTAACTGAAACGCATTGGATGTTTGAGGTGTTGTGGATTCTATCAGTTTCAGAAACAGAGTTGAACTAGATATGGTCCGTGTGTGTAGGAAACACAGTTCTTTTGTTCTGAGCACACTCACGTTTCCCTCTGTATTAGAGACTCTAGAAAGCAAGAGCGTGCTTCTTGCTCTAAAGCAGATTGTGTTTCATGGATGAGAACTGTGCCCTGTGTTTCCCTTCAGAAACGGAGTTAAATGCCAGGCATGTGTCTTCCTACAAGCAAGACTTCGTTTCAGGTAAACGCAGTCACTTTTCAGCTCAAAAGAAGCTACATTGTTCACGAAGCTCACACGTTTCTCCCTCTTAATTGAAAAGCATGGGATGTTAGAGGACCTGTGGTTTTTACCAGTTTCAGAAACAGAGTTGAACTAGATATGGTCCGTGTGTAGGAAACACAGTTCTTTTGTTCTGAGCACACTCACGTTTCCCTCTGTATTAGAGACTCTAGAAAGCAAGAGCGTGCTTCTTGCTCTAAAGAAGAGTGTGTTTCATGGATGAGAACTGGGCCCTGTGTTTCCCTTCAGAAACGGAGTTAAATGCCAGGTGTGTGTCTTCCTACAAGCAAGACTTCGTTTCAGGTAAACGCAGTCACTTTTCACCTCAAAGGATGCTACATTGTTCACGCAACTCACACGTTTCTCGCTCTTAAGTGAAAAGCACTGGATGTTAGAGGACCTGTGGTTTGTATCAGTTTCAGAAACAGAGTTGAACTAGATATGGTCTGTGAGTGTAGGAAACACCTTTCTTTTGTTCTGAGCACACTCACATTTCCCTCTGTATTAGAGATTCTAGAAATCAAGAGCGTGCTTCTTGCTCTAAAGCTGAGTGTGTTTCATGGATGAGAACTGTGCCGTGTGTTTCCCTTCAGAAACGGAGTTGAATGCCAGGTGTGTGTCTTCCTTCAAGCAAGACTTCGTTTCAGGTAAACACAGTCACTTCTCGGATCAAAGGAAGCTACATTGTTCACAAAGCTCACACGTTTCTCCCTCTTAATTGAAAAGCATTGCATGTTAGAGGACCTGTGGTTTTTACCAGTTTCAGAAACAGAGTTGAACTAGATATGGTCCGTGTGTAGGAAACACAGTTCTTTTGTTCTGAGCACACTCACGTTTCCCTCTGTATTAGAGACTCTAGAAAGCAAGAGGGTGCTTCTTGCTCTAAAGCAGAGTGTGTTTCATGGATGAGAACTGTGCCGTGTGTTTCCCTTCAGAAACGGAGTTAAATGCCAGGTGTGTGTCTTCCTACAAGCAAGACCTCGTTTCAGGTAAATGCAGTCACTTTTCACCTCAAAGGATGCTACATTGTTCACGCAACTCACACGTTTCTAGCTCTTAACTGAAAAGCATTGGATGTTTGAAGACCTGTGGATTCTATCAGTTTCAGAAACAGAGTTGAACTAGATATGGTCCGTGTGTGTAGGAAACACAGTTCTTTTGTTCTGAGCACACTCACGTTTCCCTCTGTATTATAGATTCTAGAAATCAAGAGCGTGCTTCTTGCTCTAAAGCAGAGTGTGTTTCATGGATGAGAACTGTGCCGTGTGTTTCCCTTCAGAAACGAGGTTAAATGTCAAGCTCTGTGTCTTCCTTCAAGCAAGCCTTCGTTTCAGGTAAACACAGTCACTTCTCAGATCAAAGGAAGCTACATTGTTCACAAAGATCACACGTTTCTCGCTTTTAATTGAAAAGCATTGGATGTTAGAGGACCTGTGGTTTGTATGAGTTTCAGAAACAGAGTTGAACTAGATATGGTCCATGTGTGTAGGAAACACAGTTCTTTTGTTCTGAGCACACTCACGTTTCCCTCTGTATTAGAGACTCTAGAAAGCAAGAGCATGCTTCTTGCTCTAAAGCAGAGTGTGTTTCATGGATGAGAACTGTGCCCTGTGTTTCCCTTCAGAATCGGAGTTAATTGCCAGAACTGTGTCTTTCTTCAAGCCGGACTTCCTTTCAGGTAAACACAGACACTTTTCAGCTCAAACGAAGCTACATTGTTCAATAAGCTCACAGGTTTCTCGCCATTAACTGAAAAACATTGGATGTTAGAGGACCTGTGGATTCTATCAGTTTCATAAACAGAGTTGAACTAGATATGGTCCGTGTGTAGGAAACACAGTTCTTTTGTTCTGAGCACACTCACGTTTCCCTCTGTATTAGAAATTCTAGAAAGCAAGAGCGTGATTCTTGCTCTAAAGCAGAGTGTGTTTCATGGATGAGAACTGTGCCCTGTGTTTCCCTTCAGAAACGGAGTTAAATGTCAGGCTCTGTGTCTTCCTTCAAGCAAGAGTTCGTTTCAGGGAAACGCAGTCACTTTTCAGCTCAAAGGAAGCTACATTGTTCACAAAGGTCACACGTTTCTCGCTCTTAACTGAAACGCATTGGATGTTTGAGGTGTTGTGGATTCTATCAGTTTCAGAAACAGAGTTGAACTAGATATGGTCCGTGTGTGTAGGAAACACAGTTCTTTTGTTCTGAGCACACTCACGTTTCCCTCTGTATTAGAGACTCTAGAAAGCAAGAGCGTGCTTCTTGCTCTAAAGCAGAGTGTGTTTCATGGATGAGAACTGTGCCGTGTGTTTCCCTTCAGAAACGGAGTTAAATGCCAGGTGTGTGTCTTCCTACAAGCAAGACTTCGTTTCAGGTAAACGCAGTCACTTTTCACCTCAAAGGATGCTACATTGTTCACGCAACTCACACGTTTCTCGCTCTTAAGTGAAAAGCACTGGATGTTAGAGGACCTGTGGTTTGTATCAGTTTCAGAAACAGAGTTGAACTAGATATGGTCTGTGAGTGTAGGAAACACCGTTCTTTTGTTCTGAGCACACTCACATTTCCCTCTGTATTAGAGATTCTAGAAATCAAGAGCGTGCTTCTTGCTCTAAAGCTGAGTGTGTTTCATGGATGAGAACTGTGCCGTGTGTTTCCCTTCAGAAATGGAGTTGAATGCCAGGTGTGTGTCTTCCTTCAAGCAAGACTTCGTTTCAGGTAAACACAGTCACTTCTCGGATCAAAGGAAGCTACATTGTTCACAAAGCTCACACGTTTCTCGCTCTTAACTGAAAAGCATTGGATGTTCGAGGACCTGTGGATTGTTTCAATTTCAGAAAGAGAGTTGAACTAGATATTGTTCGTGTATGTGGGAAACACCGTTCTTTTGTTCTCAGCACACTCATGTTTCCCTCTGTATTAGAACTCTAGAAATCAAGAGCGTGCTTCTTGCTCTAAAGCAGAGTGAGTTTCATGGATGAGAACTGTGCCGTGTGTTTCCCTTCAGAAACGGAGTTAAATGGCAGGCTCTGTGTCTTCCTTCAAGCAAGACTTCGTTTCAGGTAAACGCAGTCAATTTTCAGCTCAAAGGAAGCTACATTGTTCACGAAGCTCACACGTTTCTCGCTCTTAACTGAAAAGCATTGGATGTTAGAGGACCTGTGGTTTGTATCAGAATCAGAAACAGAGTTGAACTAGATATGGTCCGTGTGTAGGAAACACAGTTCTTTTGTTCTGAGCACACTCACGTTTCCCACTGTATTAGAGACTCTAGAAAGCAAGAGCGTGCTTCTTGCTCTAAAGCAGAGTGTGTTTCATGGATGAGAACTGTGCCGTGTGTTTCCCTTCAGAAACGGAGTTAAATGCCAGGCGTGTGTCTTCCTACAAGCAAGACTTCGTTTCAGGTAAACGCAGTCACTTTTCAGCTCAAAAGAAGCTACATTGTTCACGAAGCTCACACGTTTCTCCCTCTTAATTGAAAAGTATTGGATGTTAGAGGACCTGTGGTTTTTACCAGTTTCAGAAACAGAGTTGAACTAGATATGGTCCGTGAGTGTAGGAAACACAGTTTTTTTGTTCTGAGCACACTCACGTTTCCCTCTGTATTAGAGACTCTAGAAAGAAAGAGGGTGCTTCTTGCTCTAAAGCAGAGTGTGTTTCATGGATGAGAACTGTGCCGTGTGTTTCCCTTCAGAAACGGAGTTAAATGCCAGGTGTGTGTCTTCCTACAAGCAAGACCTCGTTTCAGGTAAACGCAGTCACTTTTCACCTCAAAGGATGCTAAATTGTTCACGCAACTCACACGTTTCTAGCTCTTAACTGAAAAGCATTGGATGTTTGAAGACCTGTGGATTCTATCAGTTTCAGAAACAGAGTTGAACTAGATATGGTCCGTGTGTGTAGGAAACACAGTTCTTTGGTTCTGAGCACACTCACGTTTCCCTCTGTATTATAGATTCTTGAAATCAAGAGCGTGCTTCTTGCTCTAAAGCAGAGTGTGTTTCATGGATGAGAACTGTGCCCTGTGATTCCCTTCAGAAACAGATTTAAATGCCAGGCTCTGTGTCTTTCTTCAAGCAAGACTTCGTTTCAGGTAAACGCAGACACTTTTCAGCTCAAGCGAAGCTACATTGTTCACGAAGCTCACACGTTTCTCGGTCTTAACTGAAAAGCATTGGATGTTAGTGGAACTGTGGTTTGTATCAGTTTCAGAAACAGAGTTGAACTAGATATGGTCCGTGTGTGTAGGAAACACAGTTCTTTTGTTCTGAGCACACTCACGTTTCCCTCTGTATGATCGACTCTAGAAATCAAGAGCGTGCTTTTTGCTCTAAAGCAGAGTGTGTTTCATGGATGAGAACTGTGCCCTGTGTTTCCCTTCAGAATCGGATTTCAATGCCAGGCTCTGTGTCTTCCTTCAAGCAAGACTTCGTTTCAGGTAAACGCAGTCACTTTTAAGCTCAAACGAAGCTACATTGTTCACAAAGCTCAAACGTATCTCGCTCTTAACAGAAAAGCATTGGATGTTAGAGGACCTGTGGTTTGTTTCAGTTTCAGAAAGAGAGTTGAACTAGATATTGTTAGTGTGTGTAGGAAACACCGTTCTTTTGTTCTCAGCACACTCACGTTTCCCTCTGTATTACAGAATCTAGAAATCAATAGCGTGCTTCTTGCCCTAAAGCAGACTGTGTTTCATGGATGAGAACTGTGCCCTGAGTTTCCCTTCCGAAATGGAGTTAAATGCCAGGCGTGTGTCTTCCTACAAGCAATACTTCGTTTCATGTAAACGCAGTCAATTTTCAGCTCAAACGAAGCTACATTGTTCACGAAGCTCACACGTTTCTCGCTCTTAACTGAAAAGTAATGGATGTTAGTGGACCTGTGGTTTGTATCATTTTCAGAAACAGAGTTGAACTAGATATGGTCCGTTTGTGTAGGAAACACAGTTCTTTTGATCTGAGCACACTCACGTTTCCCTCTGTATTAGAGACTCTAGAAATCAAGAGCGTGCTTCTTGCTCTAAAGCAGAGTGTGTTTCATGCATGAGAACTGTGCCCTGTGTTTCCCTTCAGAAACGGAGTTAAATGAAAGGCGTGTGTCTTCCTACAAGCAAGACTTCGTTTCAGGTAAAAGCAGTCACTTTTCAGCTCAAAAGAAGCTACATTGTTCACGAAGCTCACAGGTTACTCGCTCTTAACTGAAAAGCATTGGATGTTAGAGGACCTGTGGTTTGTACCAGTTTCAGAATCAGAGTTGAACTAGATATGGTCCGTGTGTGTAGGAAACACAGTTCTTTTGTTCTGAGCACACTCACGTTTCCCTCTGTATTAGAGACTCTAGAAATCAAGAGCGTGCTTCTTGCTCTAAAGCAGAGTGTGTTTCATGGATGAGAACTGTGCCGTGTGTTTCCCTTCAGAAACGAGGTTAAATGTCAAGCTCTGTGTCTTCCTTCAAGCAAGCCTTCGTTTCAGGTAAACACAGTCACTTCTCAGATCAAAGGAAGCTACATTGTTCACAAAGATCACACGTTTCTCGCTTTTAATTGAAAAGCATTGGATGTTAGAGGACCTGTGGTTTGTATGAGTTTCAGAAACAGAGTTGAACTAGATATGGTCCATGTGTGTAGGAAACACAGTTCTTTTGTTCTGAGCACACTCACGTTTCCCTCTGTATTAGAGACTCTAGAAAGCAAGAGCATGCTTCTTGCTCTAAAGCAGAGTGTGTTTCATGGATGAGAACTGTGCCCTGTGTTTCCCTTCAGAATCGGAGTTAATTGCCAGAACTGTGTCTTTCTTCAAGCCGGACTTCCTTTCAGGTAAACACAGACACTTTTCAGCTCAAACGAAGCTACATTGTTCAATAAGCTCACAGGTTTCTCGCCATTAACTGAAAAACATTGGATGTTAGAGGACCTGTGGATTCTATCAGTTTCATAAACAGAGTTGAACTAGATATGGTCCGTGTGTAGGAAACACAGTTCTTTTGTTCTGAGCACACTCACGTTTCCCTCTGTATTAGAAATTCTAGAAAGCAAGAGCGTGATTCTTGCTCTAAAGCAGAGTGTGTTTCATGGATGAGAACTGTGCCCTGTGTTTCCCTTCAGAAACGGAGTTAAATGTCAGGCTCTGTGTCTTCCTTCAAGCAAGAGTTCGTTTCAGGTAAACGCAGTCACTTTTCAGCTCAAAGGAAGCTACATTGTTCACAAAGGTCACACGTTTCTCGCTCTTAACTGAAACGCATTGGATGTTTGAGGTGTTGTGGATTCTATCAGTTTCAGAAACAGAGTTGAACTAGATATGGTCCGTGTGTGTAGGAAACACAGTTCTTTTGTTCTGAGCACACTCACGTTTCCCTCTGTATTAGAGACTCTAGAAAGCAAGAGCGTGCTTCTTGCTCTAAAGCAGAGTGTGTTTCATGGATGAGAACTGTGCCCTGTGTTTCCCTTCAGAAACGGAGTTAAATGCCAGGCATGTGTCTTCCTACAAGCAAGACTTCGTTTCAGGTAAACGCAGTCACTTTTCAGCTCAAAAGAAGCTACATTGTTCACGAAGCTCACACGTTTCTCCCTCTTAATTGAAAAGCATTGGATGTTAGAGGACCTGTGGTTTTTACCAGTTTCAGAAACAGAGTTGAACTAGATATGGTCCGTGTGTAGGAAACACAGTTCTTTTGTTCTGAGCACACTCACGTTTCCCTCTGTATTAGAGACTCTAGAAAGCAAGAGCGTGCTTCTTGCTCTAAAGCAGAGTGTGTTTCATGGATGAGAACTGTGCCGTGTGTTTCCCTTCAGAAACGGAGTTAAATGCCAGGTGTGTGTCTTCTACAAGCAAGACTTCGTTTCAGGTAAACGCAGTCACTTTTCACCTCAAAGGATGCTACATTGTTCACGCAACTCACACGTTTCTCGCTCTTAAGTGAAAAGCACTGGATGTTAGAGGACCTCTGGTTTGTATCAGTTTCAGAAACAGAGTTGAACTAGATATGGTCTGTGAGTGTAGGAAACACCGTTCTTTTGTTCTGAGCACACTCACATTTCCCTCTGTATTAGAGATTCTAGAAATCAAGAGCGTGCTTCTTGCTCTAAAGCTGAGTGTGTTTCATGGATGAGAACTGTGCCGTGTGTTTCCCTTCAGAAATGGAGTTGAATGCCAGGTGTGTGTCTTCCTTCAAGCAAGACTTCGTTTCAGGTAAACACAGTCACTTCTCGGATCAAAGGAAGCTACATTGTTCACAAAGCTCACACGTTTCTCGCTCTTAACTGAAAAGCATTGGATGTTCGAGGACCTGTGGATTGTTTCAATTTCAGAAAGAGAGTTGAACTAGATATTGTTCGTGTATGTGGGAAACACCGTTCTTTTGTTCTCAGCACACTCATGTTTCCCTCTGTATTAGAACTCTAGAAATCAAGAGCGTGCTTCTTGCTCTAAAGCAGAGTGTGTTTCATGGATGAGAACTGTGCCGTGTGTTTCCCTTCAGAAACGGAGTTAAATGGCAGGCTCTGTGTCTTCCTTCAAGCAAGACTTCGTTTCAGGTAAACGCAGTCAATTTTCAGCTCAAAGGAAGCTACATTGTTCACGAAGCTCACACGTTTCTCGCTCTTAACTGAAAAGCATTGGATGTTAGAGGACCTGTGGTTTGTATCAGTTTCAGAAACAGAGTTGAACTAGATATGGTCCGTGTGTAGGAAACACAGTTCTTTTGTTCTGAGCACACTCACGTTTCCCACTGTATTAGAGACTCTAGAAAGCAAGAGCATGCTTCTTGCTCTAAAGCAGAGTGTGTTTCATGGATGAGAACTGTGCCGTGTGTTTCCCTTCAGAAACGGAGTTAAATGCCAGGCGTGTGTCTTCCTACAAGCAAGACTTCGTTTCAGGTAAACGCAGTCACTTTTCAGCTCAAAAGAAGCTACATTGTTCACGAAGCTCACACGTTTCTCCCTCTTAATTGAAAAGTATTGGATGTTAGAGGACCTGTGGTTTTTACCAGTTTCAGAAACAGAGTTGAACTAGATATGGTCCGTGAGTGTAGGAAACACAGTTTTTTTGTTCTGAGCACACTCACGTTTCCCTCTGTATTAGAGACTCTAGAAAGAAAGAGGGTGCTTCTTGCTCTAAAGCAGAGTGTGTTTCATGGATGAGAACTGTGCCGTGTGTTTCCCTTCAGAAACGGAGTTAAATGCCAGGTGTGTGTCTTCCTACAAGCAAGACCTCGTTTCAGGTAAACGCAGTCACTTTTCACCTCAAAGGATGCTAAATTGTTCACGCAACTCACACGTTTCTAGCTCTTAACTGAAAAGCATTGGATGTTTGAAGACCTGTGGATTCTATCAGTTTCAGAAACAGAGTTGAACTAGATATGGTCCGTGTGTGTAGGAAACACAGTTCTTTGGTTCTGAGCACACTCACGTTTCCCTCTGTATTATAGATTCTTGAAATCAAGAGCGTGCTTCTTGCTCTAAAGCAGAGTGTGTTTCATGGATGAGAACTGTGCCCTGTGATTCCCTTCAGAAACAGATTTAAATGCCAGGCTCTGTGTCTTTCTTCAAGCAAGACTTCGTTTCAGGTAAACGCAGACACTTTTCAGCTCAAGCGAAGCTACATTGTTCACGAAGCTCACACGTTTCTCGGTCTTAACTGAAAAGCATTGGATGTTAGTGGAACTGTGGTTTGTATCAGTTTCAGAAACAGAGTTGAACTAGATATGGTCCGTGTGTGTAGGAAACACAGTTCTTTTGTTCTGAGCACACTCACGTTTCCCTCTGTATGATCGACTCTAGAAATCAAGAGCGTGCTTTTTGCTCTAAAGCAGAGTGTGTTTCATGGATGAGAACTGTGCCCTGTGTTTCCCTTCAGAATCGGATTTCAATGCCAGGCTCTGTGTCTTCCTTCAAGCAAGACTTCGTTTCAGGTAAACGCAGTCACTTTTAAGCTCAAATGAAGCTACATTGTTCACAAAGCTCAAACGTATCTCGCTCTTAACTGAAAAGCATTGGATGTTAGAGGACCTGTGGTTTGTTTCAGTTTCAGAAAGAGAGTTGAACTAGATATTGTTAGTGTGTGTAGGAAACACCGTTCTTTTGTTCTCAGCACACTCACGTTTCCCTCTGTATTACAGAATCTAGAAATCAATAGCGTGCTTCTTGCCCTAAAGCAGACTGTGTTTCATGGATGAGAACTGTGCCCTGAGTTTCCCTTCCGAAATGGAGTTAAATGCCAGGCGTGTGTCTTCCTACAAGCAATACTTCGTTTCATGTAAACGCAGTCAATTTTCAGCTCAAACGAAGCTACATTGTTCACGAAGCTCACACGTTTCTCGCTCTTAACTGAAAAGTAATGGATGTTAGTGGACCTGTGGTTTGTATCATTTTCAGAAACAGAGTTGAACTAGATATGGTCCGTTTGTGTAGGAAACACAGTTCTTTTGATCTGAGCACACTCACGTTTCCCTCTGTATTAGAGACTCTAGAAATCAAGAGCGTGCTTCTTGCTCTAAAGCAGAGTGTGTTTCATGCATGAGAACTGTGCCCTGTGTTTCCCTTCAGAAACGGAGTTAAATGAAAGGCGTGTGTCTTCCTACAAGCAAGACTTCGTTTCAGGTAAAAGCAGTCACTTTTCAGCTCAAAAGAAGCTACATTGTTCACGAAGCTCACAGGTTACTCGCTCTTAACTGAAAAGCATTGGATGTTAGAGGACCTGTGGTTTGTACCAGTTTCAGAATCAGAGTTGAACTAGATATGGTCCGTGTGTGTAGGAAACACAGTTCTTTTGTTCTGAGCACACTCACGTTTCCCTCTGTATTAGAGACTCTAGAAAGCAAGAGGGTGCTTCTTGCTCTAAAGCAGAGTGTGTTTCATGGATGAGAACTGTGCCCTGTGTTTCCCTTCAGAAACGGATTTAAATGCCAGGCTCTGTGTCTTTCTTCAAGCAGGACTTCGTTTCAGGTAAATGAAGTCACTTTTCAGCTCAAACGAAGCTACATTGTTCACGTAGCTCACACGTTTCTCGCTCTTAACTGAAAAGCATTGGATATTAGAGGACCTGTGGTTTGTATCAATTTCATGAACAGGGTTGAATTAGATATGGTCCGTGAGTGTAGGAAACACAGTTCTTTTGTTCTGAGCACACTCACATTTCCCTCTGTATTAGAGATTCTAGAAAGCAAGAGCGTGCTTCTTGCTCTAAAGCAGAGTGTGTTTCATGGATGAGAACTGTGCCGTGTGTTTCCCTTCAGAAACGGAGTTAAATGCCAAGCTCTGTGTCTTCCTTCAAGCAAGACTTCGTTTCAGGTAAACACAGTCACTTCTCGGATCAAAGGAAGCTACATTGTTCACAAAGCTCACACGTTTCTCGCTCTTAACTGAAAAGCATTGGATGTTAGAGGACCTGTGGTTTGTATGAGTTTCAGAAACAGAGTTAAACTAGATATGGTCCATGTGTGTAGGAAACACAGTTCTTTTGTTCTGAGCACACTCACTTTTCCCTCTGTATTAGAGACTCTAGAAATCAATAGCGTGCTTCTTGCCCTAAAGCAGACTGTGTTTCATGGATGAGAACTGTGCTCTGAGTTTCCCTTCCGAAATGGAGTTAAATGCCAGGCGTGTGTCTTCCTACAAGCAATACTTCGTTTCATGTAAACACAGTCAATTTTCAGCTCAAACGAAGCTACATTGTTCACGAAGCTCACACGTTTCTCGCTCTTAACTGAAAAGTATTGGATGTTAGAGGACCTGTGGTTTGTATCAGTTTCAGAAACAGAGTTGAACTAGATATGGTCCGTGTGTGTATGAAACACAGTTCTTTTGATCTGAGCACACTCACGTTTCCCTCTGTATTAGAGACTCTAGAAATCAAGAGCGTGCCTCTTGCTCTAAAGCAGAGTGTGTTTCATGGATGAGAACTGTGCCCTGTGTTTCCCTTCAGAAACGGAGTTAAATGCCAGGTGTGTGTCTTCCTACAAGCAAGACTTCGTTTCATGTAAACGCAGTCACTTTTCAGCTCAAAAGAAGCTACATTGTTCACGAAGCTCACACGTTTCTCGCTCTTAACTGAAAAGCATTGGATGTTAGAGGACCTGTGGTTTGTACCAGTTACAGAAACAGAGTTGAACTAGATATGGTCCGTGTGTGTAGGATACAGTTCTTTTGTTCTGAGCACACTCACGTTTCCCTCTGTATTAGAGACTCTAGAAAGCAAGAGCGTGCTTCTTGCTCTAAAGCAGAGTGTGTTTCATGGATGAGAACTGTGCCCTGTGTTTCCCTTCAGAAACGGATTTAAATGCCAGGCTCTGTGTCTTTCTTCAAGCAGGACTTCGTTTCAGGTAAATGAAGTCACTTTTCAGCTCAAACGAAGCTACATTGTTCACGAAGCTCACACGTTTCTCGCTCTTAACTGAAAAGCATTGGATATTAGAGGACCTGTGGTTTGTATCAGTTTCATAAACAGGGTTGAACTAGATATGGTCCGTGAGTGTAGGAAACACAGTTCTTTTGTTCCGAGCACACTCACATTTCCCTCTGTATTAGAGATTCTAGAGAGCAAGAGCGTGCTTCTTGCTCTAAAGCAGAGTGTGTTTCATGGATGAGAACTGTGCCCTGTGTTTCCCTTCAGAAATGGAGTTAAATGCCAAGCTCTGTGTCTTCCTTCAAGCAAGACTTCATTTCAGGTAAACACAGTCACTTCTCGGATCAAAGGAAGCTACATTGTTCACAAAGCTCACACGTTTCTCGCTCTTAACTGAAAAGCATTGGATGTTAGAGGACCTGTGGTTTGTATGAGTTTCAGAAACAGAGTTAAACTAGATATGGTCCATGTGTGTAGGAAACACAGTTCTTTTGTTCTGAGCACACTCACTTTTCCCTCTGTATTAGAGACTCTAGAAAGAAAGAGCATGCTTCTTGCTCTAAAGCAGAGTGTGTTTCATGGATGAGAACTGTGCCCTGTGTTTCCCTTCAGAAACGGAGTTAAATGCCAGGTGTGTGTCTTCCTACAAGCAAGACTTGGTTTCAGGTAAACGCAGTCACTTTTCAGCTCAAAAGAAGCTACATTGTTCACGAAGCTCACACGTTTCTCGCTCTTAACTGAAAAGCATTGGATGTTAGAGGACCTGTGGTTTGTACCAGTTTCAGAAACAGAGTTGAACTAGATATGGTCCGTGTGTGTAGGAAACACAGTTCTTTTGTTCTGAGCACACTCACGTTTCCCTCTGTATTATCGACTCTAGAAATCAAGAGCGTGCTTTTTGCTCTAAAGCAGAGTGTGTTTCATGGATGAGAACTGTGCCCTGTGTTTCCCTTCAGAATCGGATTTCAATGCCAGGCTCTGTGTCTTCCTTCAAGCAAGACTTCGTTTCAGGTAAACGCAGTCACTTTTAAGCTCAAACGAAGCTACATTGTTCACAAAGCTCAAACGTATCTCGCTCTTAACTGAAAAGCATTGGATGTTAGAGGACCTGTGGTTTGTTTCAGATTCAGAAAGAGAGTTGAACTAGATATTGTTCGTGTGTGTAGGAAACACCGTTCTTTTGTTCTCAGCACACTCACGTTTCCCTCTGTATTAGAGACTCTAGAAATCAATAGCGTGCTTCTTGCCCTAAAGCAGACTGTGTTTCATGGATGAGAACTGTGCCCTGAGTTTCCCTTCCGAAATGGAGTTAAATGCCAGGCGTGTGTCTTCCTACAAGCAATACTTCGTTTCATGTAAACACAGTCAATTTTCAGCTCAAACGAAGCTACATTGTTCACGAAGCTCACACGTTTCTCGCTCTTAACTGAAAAGTATTGGATGTTAGAGGACCTGTGGTTTGTATCAGTTTCAGAAACAGAGTTGAACTAGATATGGTCCGTGTGTGTAGGAAACACAGTTCTTTTGATCTGAGCACACTCACGTTTCCCTCTGTATTAGAGACTCTAGAAATCAAGAGCGTGCTTCTTGCTCTAAAGCAGAGTGTGTTTCATGGATGAGAACTGTGCCCTGTGTTTCCCTTCAGAAACGGAGTTAAATGCCAGGTGTGTGTCTTCCTACAAGCAAGACTTCGTTTCAGGTAAACGCAGTCACTTTTCAGCTCAAAAGAAGCTACATTGTTCAAGAAGCTCACACGTTTCTCGCTCTTAACTGAAAAGCATTGGATGTTAGAGGACCTGTGGTTTGTACCAGTTTCAGAAACAGAGTTGAACTAGATATGGTCCGTGTGTGTAGGAAACACAGTTCTTTTGTTCTGAGCACACTCACGTTTCCCTCTGTATTAGAGACTCTAGAAAGCAAGAGCGTGCTTCTTGCTCTAAAGCAGAGTGTGTTTCATGGATGAGAACTGTGCCGTGTGTTTCCCTTCAGAAACGGTGTTAAATGCCAAGCTCTGTGTCTTCCTTCAAGCAAGACTTCATTTCAGGTAAACACAGTCACTTCTCGGATCAAAGGAAGCTACATTGTTCACAAAGCTCACACGTTTCTCGCTCTTAACTGAAAAGCATTGGATGTTAGAGGACCTGTGGTTTGTATGAGTTTCAGAAACAGAGTTAAACTAGATATGGTCCATGTGTGTAGGAAACACAGTTCTTTTGTTCTGAGCACACTCACTTTTCCCTCTGTATTAGAGACTCTAGAAAGAAAGAGCATGCTTCTTGCTCTAAAGCAGAGTGTGTTTCATGGATGAGAACTGTGCCCTGTGTTTCCCTTCAGAAACGGAGTTAAATGCCAGGTGTGTGTCTTCCTACAAGCAAGACTTCGTTTCAGGTAAACGCAGTCACTTTTCAGCTCAAAAGAAGCTACATTGTTCACGAAGCTCACATGTTTCTCGCTCTTAACTGAAAAGCATTGGATGTTAGAGGACCTGTGGTTTGTACCAGTTTCAGAAACAGAGTTGAACTAGATATGGTCCGTGTGTGTAGGAAACACAGTTCTTTTTTTCTGAGCACACTCACATTTCCCTCTGTATTAGAGACTCTAGAAAGCAAGAGCGTGCTTCTTGCTCTAAAGCAGAGTGTGTTTCATGGATGAGAACTGTGCCCTGTGTTTCCCTTCAGAAACGGATTTAAATGCCAGGCTCTGTGTCTTTCTTCAAGCAGGACTTCGTTTCAGGTAAATGAAGTCACTTTTCAGCTCAAACGAAGCTACATTGTTCACGAAGCTCACACGTTTCTCGCTCTTAACTGAAAAGCATTGGATATTAGAGGACCTGTGGTTTGTATCAGTTTCATAAACAGGGTTGAACTAGATATGGTCCGTGAGTGTAGGAAACACAGTTCTTTTGTTCCGAGCACACTCACATTTCCCTCTGTATTAGAGATTCTAGAGAGCAAGAGCGTGCTTCTTGCTCTAAAGCAGAGTGTGTTTCATGGATGAGAACTGTGCCCTGTGTTTCCCTTCAGAAATGGAGTTAAATGCCAAGCTCTGTGTCTTCCTTCAAGCAAGACTTCATTTCAGGTAAACACAGTCACTTCTCGGATCAAAGGAAGCTACATTGTTCACAAAGCTCACACGTTTCTCGCTCTTAACTGAAAAGCATTGGATGTTAGAGGACCTGTGGTTTGTATGAGTTTCAGAAACAGAGTTAAACTAGATATGGTCCATGTGTGTAGGAAACACAGTTCTTTTGTTCTGAGCACACTCACTTTTCCCTCTGTATTAGAGACTCTAGAAAGAAAGAGCATGCTTCTTGCTCTAAAGCAGAGTGTGTTTCATGGATGAGAACTGTGCCCTGTGTTTCCCTTCAGAAACGGAGTTAAATGCCAGGTGTGCGTCTTCCTACAAGCAAGACTTGGTTTCAGGTAAACGCAGTCACTTTTCAGCTCAAAAGAAGCTACATTGTTCACGAAGCTCACACGTTTCTCGCTCTTAACTGAAAAGCATTGGATGTTAGAGGACCTGTGGTTTGTACCAGTTTCAGAAACAGAGTTGAACTAGATATGGTCCGTGTGTGTAGGAAACACAGTTCTTTTGTTCTGAGCACACTCACGTTTCCCTCTGTATTATCGACTCTAGAAATCAAGAGCGTGCTTTTTGCTCTAAAGCAGAGTGTGTTTCATGGATGAGAACTGTGCCCTGTGTTTCCCTTCAGAATCGGATTTCAATGCCAGGCTCTGTGTCTTCCTTCAAGCAAGACTTCGTTTCAGGTAAACGCAGTCACTTTTAAGCTCAAACGAAGCTACATTGTTCACAAAGCTCAAACGTATCTCGCTCTTAACTGAAAAGCATTGGATGTTAGAGGACCTGTGGTTTGTTTCAGTTTCAGAAAGAGAGTTGAACTAGATATTGTTCGTGTGTGTAGGAAACACCGTTCTTTTGTTCTCAGCACACTCACGTTTCCCTCTGTATTAGAGACTCTAGAAATCAATAGCGTGCTTCTTGCCCTAAAGCAGACTGTGTTTCATGGATGAGAACTGTGCCCTGAGTTTCCCTTCCGAAATGGAGTTAAATGCCAGGCGTGTGTCTTCCTACAAGCAATACTTCGTTTCATGTAAACACAGTCAATTTTCAGCTCAAACGAAGCTACATTGTTCACGAAGCTCACACGTTTCTCGCTCTTAACTGAAAAGTATTGGATGTTAGAGGACCTGTGGTTTGTATCAGTTTCAGAAACAGAGTTGAACTAGATATGGTCCGTGTGTGTAGGAAACACAGTTCTTTTGATCTGAGCACACTCACGTTTCCCTCTGTATTAGAGACTCTAGAAATCAAGAGCGTGCTTCTTGCTCTAAAGCAGAGTGTGTTTCATGGATGAGAACTGTGCCCTGTGTTTCCCTTCAGAAACGGAGTTAAATGCCAGGTGTGTGTCTTCCTACAAGCAAGACTTCGTTTCAGGTAAACGCAGTCACTTTTCAGCTCAAAAGAAGCTACATTGTTCAAGAAGCTCACACGTTTCTCGCTCTTAACTGAAAAGCATTGGATGTTAGAGGACCTGTGGTTTGTACCAGTTTCAGAAACAGAGTTGAACTAGATATGGTCCTTGTGTGTAGGAAACACAGTTCTTTTGTTCTGAGCACACTCACGTTTCCCTCTGTATTAGAGACTCTAGAAAGCAAGAGCGTGCTTCTTGCTCTAAAGCAGAGTGTGTTTCATGGATGAGAACTGTGTCGTGTGTTTCCCTTCAGAAACGGTGTTAAATGCCAAGCTCTGTGTCTTCCTTCAAGCAAGACTTCATTTCAGGTAAACACAGTCACTTCTCGGATCAAAGGAAGCTACATTGTTCACAAAGCTCACACGTTTCTCGCTCTTAACTGAAAAGCATTGGATGTTAGAGGACCTGTGGTTTGTATCAGTTTCAGAAACAGAGTTAAACTAGATATGGTCCATGTGTGTAGGAAACACAGTTCTTTTGTTCTGAGCACACTCACTTTTCCCTCTGTATTAGAGACTCTAGAAAGAAAGAGCATGCTTCTTGCTCTAAAGCAGAGTGTGTTTCATGGATGAGAACTGTGCCCTGTGTTTCCCTTCAGAAACGGAGTTAAATGCCAGGTGTGTGTCTTCCTACAAGCAAGACTTCGTTTCAGGTAAACGCAGTCACTTTTCAGCTCAAAAGAAGCTACATTGTTCATGAAGCTCACACGTTTCTCGCTCTTAACTGAAAAGCATTGGATGTTAGAGGACCTGTGGTTTGTACCAGTTTCAGAAACAGAGTTGAACTAGATATGGTCCGTGTGTGTAGGAAACACAGTTCTTTTTTTCTGAGCACACTCACATTTCCCTCTGTATTAGAGACTCTAGAAAGCAAGAGCGTGCTTCTTGCTCTAAAGCAGAGTGTGTTTCATGGATGAGAACTGTGCCCTGTGTTTCCCTTCAGAAACGGATTTAAATGCCAGGCTCTGTGTCTTTCTTCAAGCAGGACTTCGTTTCAGGTAAATGAAGTCACTTTTCAGCTCAAACGAAGCTACATTGTTCACGAAGCTCACACGTTTCTCGCTCTTAACTGAAAAGCATTGGATATTAGAGGACCTGTGGTTTGTATCAGTTTCATAAACAGGGTTGAACTAGATATGGTCCGTGAGTGTAGGAAACACAGTTCTTTTGTTCCGAGCACACTCACATTTCCCTCTGTATTAGAGATTCTAGAGAGCAAGAGCGTGCTTCTTGCTCTAAAGCAGAGTGTGTTTCATGGATGAGAACTGTGCCGTGTGTTTCCCTTCAGAAACGGAGTTAAATGCCAAGCTCTGTGTCTTCCTTCAAGCAAGACTTCATTTCAGGTAAACACAGTCACTTCTCGGATCAAAGGAAGCTACATTGTTCACAAAGCTCACACGTTTCTCGCTCTTAACTGAAAAGCATTGGATGTTAGAGGACGTGTGGTTTGTATGAGTTTCAGAAACAGAGTTAAACTAGATATGGTCCATGTGTGTAGGAAACACAGTTCTTTTGTTCTGAGCACACTCACTTTTCCCTCTGTATTAGAGACTCTAGAAAGAAAGAGCATGCTTCTTGCTCTAAAGCAGAGTGTGATTCATGGATGAGAACTGTGCCCTGTGTTTCCCTTCAGAAACGGATTTCAATGCCAGGCTCTGTGTCTTCCTTCAAGCAAGACTTCGTTTCAGGTAAACGCTGTCACTTTTAAGCTCAAACGAAGCTACATTGTTCACAAAGCTCACACGTTTCTCGCTCTTAACTGAAAAGCATTGCATGTTAGAGGACCTGTGGTTTGTTTCAGTTTCAGAAAGAGAGTTGAACTATATATTGTTCGTGTGTGTAGGAAACACCGGTCTTTTGTTCTCAGCACACTCACGTTTCCCTCTGTATTAGAGACTCTAGAAAGCAAGAGCGTGCTTCTTGCTCTAAAGCAGAGTGTGTTTCATGGATGAGAACTGTGCTCTGTGTTTCCCTTCAGAATCGGAGTTAATTGCCATAACTGTGTCTCTCTTCAAGCCTGACTTCCTTTCAGGTAAACGCAGACACTTTTCAGCTCAAGCGAAGCTACATTGTTCACGAAGCTCACACGATTCTCGCTCTTAACTGAAAAGCATTGGATGTTAGTGGAACTGTGGTTTGTATCAGTTTCAGAAACAGAGTTGAACTAGATATGGTCCGTGTGTGTAGGAAACACAGTTCTTTTGTTCTGAGCACACTCACGGTTCCCTCTGTATTATCGACTCTACAAATCAAGAGCGTGCTTTTTGCTCTAAAGCAGAGTGTGTTTCATGGATGAGAACTGTGCCCTGTGTTTCCCTTCAGAATCGGATTTCAATGCCAGGCTCTGTGTCTTCCTTCAAGCAAGACTTCGTTTCAGGTAAACGCAGTCACTTTTAAGCTCAAACGAAGCTACATTGTTCACAAAGCTCAAACGTATCTCGCTCTTAACTGAAAAGCATTGGATGTTAGAGGACCTGTGGTTTGTTTCAGTTTCAGAAAGAGAGTTGAACTAGATATTGTTCGTGTGTGTAGGAAACACCGTTCTTTTGTTCTCAGCACACTCACGTTTCCCTCTGTATTAGAGACTCTAGAAATCAATAGCGTGATTCTTGCCCTAAAGCAGACTGTGTTTCATGGATGAGAACTGTGCCCTGAGTTTCCCTTCCGAAATGGAGTTAAATGCCAGGTGTGTGTCTTCCTACAAGCAATACTTCGTTTCATGTAAACGCAGTCAATTTTCAGCTCAAACGAAGCTACATTGTTCACGAAGCTCACACGTTTCTCGCTCTTAACTGAAAAGTATTGGATGTTAGAGGACCTGTGGTTTGTATCAGTTTCAGAAACAGAGTTGAACTAGATATGGTCCGTGTGTGTAGGAAACACAGTTCTTTTGATCTGAGCACACTCACCTTTCCCTCTGTATTAGAGACTCTAGAAATCAAGAGCGTGCTTCTTGCTCTAAAGCAGAGTGTGTTTCATGGATGAGAACTGTGCCCTGTGTTTCCCTTCAGAAACGGAGTTAAATGCCAGGTGTGTGTCTTCCTACAAGCAAGACTTCGTTTCAGGTAAACGCAGTCACTTTTCAGCTCAAAAGAAGCTACATTGTTCACGAAGCTCACACGTTACTCGCTCTTAACTGAAAAGCATTGGATGTTATAGGACCTGTGGTTTGTACCAGTTTCAGAAACAGAGTTGAACTAGATATGGTCCGTGTGTGTAGGAAACACAGTTCTTTTGTTCTGAGCACACTCACGTTTCCCTCTGTATTAGAGACTCTAGAAAGCAAGAGCGTGTTTCTTGCTCTAAAGCAGAGTGTGTTTCATGGATGAGAACTGTGCCCTGTGTTTCCCTTCAGAAACGGATTTAAATGCCAGGCTCTGTGTCTTTCTTCAAGCAGGACTTCGTTTCAGGTAAATGAAGTCAGTTTTCAGCTCAAACGAAGCTACATTGTTCACGAAGCTCACACGTTTCTCGCTCTTAACTGAAAAGCATTGGATATTAGAGGACCTGTGGTTTGTATCAGTTTCATAAACAGGGTTGAACTAGATATGGTCCGTGAGTGTAGGAAACACAGTTCTTTTGTTCCGAGCACACTCACATTTCCCTCGGTATTAGAGATTCTAGAGAGCAAGAGCGTGCTTCTTGCTCTAAAGCAGAGTGTGTTTCATGGATGAGAACTGTGCCGTGTGTTTCCCTTCAGAAACGGAGTTAAATGCCAAGCTCTGTGTCTTCCTTCAAGCAAGACTTCATTTCAGGTAAACACAGTCACTTCTCGGATCAAAGGAAGCTACATTGTTCACAAAGCTCACATGTTTCTCGCTCTTAACTGAAAAGCATTGGATGTTAGAGGACCTGTGGTTTGTATGAGTTTCAGAAACAGAGTTAAACTAGATATGGTCCATGTGTGTAGGAAACACAGTTCTTTTGTTCTGAGCACACTCACTTTTCCCTCTGTATTATAGACTCTAGAAAGAAAGAGCATGCTTCTTGCTCTAAAGCAGAGTGTGTTTCATGGATGAGAACTGTGCCCTGTGTTTCCCTTCAGAAACGGATTTCAATGCCAGGCTCTGTGTCTTCCTTCAAGCAAGACTTCGTTTCAGGTAAACGCTGTCACTTTTAAGCTCAAACGAAGCTACATTGTTCACAAAGCTCACACGTTTCTCGCTCTTAACTGAAAAGCATTGCATGTTAGAGGACCTGTGGTTTGTTTCAGTTTCAGAAAGAGAGTTGAACTATATATTGTTCGTGTGTGTAGGAAACACCGGTCTTTTGTTCTCAGCACACTCACGTTTCCCTCTGTATTAGAGACTCTAGAAAGCAAGAGCGTGCTTCTTGCTCTAAAGCAGACTGTGTTTCATGGATGAGAACTGTGCCCTGTGTTTCCCTTCAGAATCGGAGTTAATTGCCATAACTGTGTCTCTCTTCAAGCCTGACTTCCTTTCAGGTAAACGCAGACACTTTTCAGCTCAAGTGAAGCTACATTGTTCACGAAGCTCACACGTTTCTCGCTCTTAACTGAAAAGCATTGGATGTTAGTGGAACTGTGGTTTGTATCAGTTTCAGAAACAGAGTTGAACTAGATATGGTCCGTGTGTGTAGGAAACACAGTTCTTTTGTTCTGAGCACACTCACGTTTCCCTCTGTATTATCGACTCTAGAAATCAAGAGCGTGCTTTTTGCTCTAAAGCAGAGTGTGTTTCATGGATGAGAACTGTGCCCTGTGTTTCCCTTCAGAATCGGATTTCAATGCCAGGCTCTGTGTCTTCCTACAAGCAAGACTTCGTTTCAGGTAAACGCAGTCACTTTTAAGCTCAAACGAAGCTACATTGTTCACAAAGCTCAAACGTATCTCGCTCTTAACTGAAAAGCATTGGATGTTAGAGGACCTGTGGTTTGTTTCAGTTTCAGAAAAAGAGTTGAACTAGATATTGTTCGTGTGTGTAGGAAACACCGTTCTTTTGTTCTCAGCACACTCACGTTTCCCTCTGTATTAGAGACTCTAGAAATCAATAGCGTGCTTCTTGCCCTAAAGCAGACTGTGTTTCATGGATGAGAACTGTGCCCTGAGTTTCCCTTCCGAAATGGAGTTAAATGCCAGGCGTGTGTCTTCCTACAAGCAATACTTCGTTTCATGTAAACGCAGTCAATTTTCAGCTCAAATGAAGCTACATTGTTCACGAAGCTCACACGTTTCTCGCTCTTAACTGAAAAGTATTGGATGTTAGAGGACCTGTGGTTTGTATCAGTTTCAGAAACAGAGTTGAACTAGATATGGTCCGTGTGTGTAGGAAACACAGTTCTTTTGATCTGAGCACACTCACGTTTCCCTCTGTATTAGAGACTCTAGAAATCAAGAGCGTGCTTCTTGGTCTAAAGCAGAGTGTGTTTCATGGATGAGAACTGTGCCGTGTGTTTCCCTTCAGAAACGGAGTTAAATGCCAAGCTCTGTGTCTTCCTTCAAGCAAGACTTCATTTCAGGTAAACACAGTCACTTCTCGGATCAAAGGAAGCTACATTGTTCACAAAGCTCACACGTTTCTCGCTCTTAACTGAAAAGCATTGGATGTTAGAGGACCTGTGGTTTGTATGAGTTTCAGAAACAGAGTTAAACTAGATATGGTCCATGTGTGTAGGAAACACAGTTCTTTTGTTCTGAGCACACTCACTTTTCCCTCTGTATTAGAGACTCTAGAAAGAAAGAGCATGCTTCTTGCTCTAAAGCAGAGTGTGTTTCATGGATGAGAACTGTGCCCTGTGTTTCCCTTCAGAAACGGATTTCAATGCCAGGCTCTGTGTCTTCCTTCAAGCAAGACTTCGTTTCAGGTAAACGCTGTCACTTTTAAGCTCAAACGAAGCTACATTGTTCACAAAGCTCACACGTTTCTCGCTCTTAACTGAAAAGCATTGCATGTTAGAGGACCTGTGGTTTGTTTCAGTTTCAGAAAGACAGTTGAACTAGATATTGTTCGTGTGTGTAGGAAACACCGGTCTTTTGTTCTCAGCACACTCACGTTTCCCTCTGTATTAGAGACTCTAGAAATCAAGAGCGTGTTTCTTGCTCTAAAGCAGAGTGTGTTTCATGGATAAGAACTGTGCCGTGTGTTTCCCTTCAGAAATGGTGTTAAATGCCAGGCTCTGTGTCTTTCTTCAAGCAAGAGTTCGTTTCAGGTAAACACAGTGACTTTTCAGCTCTAACGAAGCTACATTGTTCACGAAGCTCACATGTTTCTCGCTCTTAACTGAAAAGCATTGGCTGTTAGAGGACCTGTGGTTTGTACCAGTTTCAAAAACAGAGTTGAACTAGATATTGTCCGTGTGTGTAGGAAACACAGTTCTTTTGTTCTGAGCACACACACGTTTCCCTCTGTATTAGAGACTCTAGAAAGCAAGAGCGTGCTTCTTGCTCTAAAGCAGAGTGTGTTTCATGGATGAGAACTGTGCCGTGTGTTTCCCTTCAGAAACGGAGTTAAATGCCAGGTGTGTGTCTTCCTACAAGCAAGACTTCGTTTCAGGTAAACGCTGTCACTTTTCACCTCAAAGGAAACTACATTGTTCACGAAGCTCACACGTTTCTCGCTCTTAACTGAAAAGCACTGGATGTTAGAGGACCTGTGGTTTGTATGAGTTTCAGAAACAGAGTTGAACTATATATGGTCCATGTGTGTAGGAAACACAGTTCTTTTGTTCTGAGCACACTCACGTTTCCCTCTGTATTAGAGACTCTAGAAAGAAAGAGCATGCTTCTTGCTCTAAAGCAGAGTGTGTTTCATGGATGAGAACTGTGCCTTGTGTTTCCCTTCAGAAACGGAGTTAATTGCCAGAACTGTGTCTTTCTTCAAGCCTGACTTCCTTTCAGGTAAACGCAGACATTTTTCAGCTCAAACGAAGCTACATTGTTCACGAAGCTCACAGGTTTCTCGCTCTTAACTGAAAAGCATTGGATGATAGAGGACCTGTGGATTCTATCAGTTTCATAAACAGAGTTGAACTAGATATGGTCCGTGTGTGTAGGAAACACAGTTCTTTTGTTCTGAGCATACTCACGTTTCCCTCTGTATTAGAGATTCTAGAAAGCAAGAGCGTGCTTCTTGCTCTAAAGCAGAATGTGTTTCATGCATGAGAACTGTGCCGTGTGTTTCCCTTCAGAAACGGAGTTAAATGCCAAGCTCTGTGTCTTCCTTCAAACAACACTTCATTTCAGGTAAACACAGTCACTTCTCGGATCAAAGGAAGCTAAATTGTTCACAAAGCTCACACGTTTCTCGCTCTTAACTGAAAAGCATTGGATGTTTGAGGACCTGTGGATTCTATCAGTTTCAGAAACAGAGTTGAAGTAGATATGGTCCGTGTGTGTATGAAACACAGTTCTTTTGTTCTGAGCACACTCACTTTTCCCTCTGTATTATAGACTCTAGAAAGAAAGAGCATGCTTCTTGCTCTAAAGCAGAGTGTGTTTCATGGATGAGAACTGTGCACTGTGCTTCCCTTCAGAATCGGAGATAATTGCCATAACTGTGTCTCTCTTCAAGCCTGACTTCCTTTCAGGTAAACGCAGACACTTTTCACCTCAAAGGAAGCTACATTGTTCACAAAGCTCACACGTTTCTCGCTCTTAACTGAAAAGCATTGGATGTTAGAGGACCTGTGGTTTGTATCAGTTTCTGAAACAGAGTTGAACTAGATAAGGTCCGTGTGTAGGAAACACACTTCTTTTGTTTTGAGCACACTCACTTTTCCCTCTGTATTATAGATTCTAGAAAGAAAGAGCATGCTTCTTGCTCTAAAGCAGAGTGTGTTTCATGGATGAGAACTGTGCCGTGTGTTTCCCTTCAGAAACGGAGTTAAATGCCAGGTGTGTGTCTTCCTACAAGCAAGACTTCTTTTCAGGTAAACTCAGACACTTTTCACCTCAAAGGAAGCTATATTGTTCACGAAACTCACACGTTTTTCGCTCTTAACTGAAAAGCATTGGATGTTTGAGGTGTTGTGGAGTCTATCAGTTTCAGAAACAGAGTTGAACTAGATATGGTCCGTGTGTGTAGGAAACACAGTTCTTTTGTTCTGACCACACTCACGTTTCCCTCTGTATTACAGACTCTAGAAAGCAAGAGCGTGCTTCTTGCTCTAATGCAGAGTGTGTTTCATGGATGAGAACTGTGCCCTGTGTTTCCCTTCAGAAACGGAGTTAAATGCCAGGCGTGTGTCTTCCTACAAGCAATACTTCGTTTCAGGTAAACGCAGTCACTTTTCAGCTCAAAAGAAGCTACATTGTTCACGAAGCTCACACGTTTCTCGCTCTTAATTGAAAAGCATTGGATGTTAGAGGACCTGTGGTTTGTACCAGTTTCAGAAACAGAGTTTAACTAGATATGGTCCGTGTGTGTAGGAAACCCAGTTCTTTTGATCTGAGCACACTCACGTTTCCCTCTGTATTATAGACTCTAGAAATCAAGAGCGTGCTTCTTGCTCTAAAGCAGACTGTGTTTCATGGATGAGAACTGTGCCCTGTGTTTCCCTTCAGAAACGGAGTTAAATGCCAGGCGTGTGTCTTCCTACAAGCAATACTTCGTTTCAGGTAAACGCAGTCACTTTTCAGCTCAAGCGAAGCTACATTGTTCACGAAGCTCACACGTTTCTCGCTCTTAACTGAAAAGCATTGGATGTTAGAGGACCTGTGGTTTGTACCAGTTTCAGAAACAGAGTTGAACTAGATATGGTCCGTGTGTGTAGGAAACACAGTTCTTTTGTTCTGAGCACACTCACGTTTCCCTCTGTATTAGAGACTCTAGAAAGCAAGAGCGTGCTTCTTGCTCTAAAGCAGAGTGTGTTTCATGGATGAGAACTGTGCCCTGTGTTTCCCTTCAGAAACGGATTTAAATGCCAGGCTCTGTGTCTTTCTTCAAGCAGGACTTCGTTTCAGGTAAATGAAGTCACTTTTCAGCTCAAACGAAGCTACATTGTTCACGAAGCTCACACGTTTCTCGCTCTTAATGAAAAGCATTGGATATTAGAGGACCTGTGGTTTGTATCAATTTCATAAACAGGGTTGAACTAGATATGGTCCGTGAGTGTAGGAAACACAGTTCTTTTGTTCTGAGCACACTCACATTTCCCTCTGTATTAGAGATTCTAGAAAGCAAGAGCGTGCTTCTTGCTCTAAAGCAGAGTGTGTTTCATGGATGAGAACTGTGAATGTGTTTCCCTTCAGAAACGGAGTTAAATGCCAAGCTCTGTGTCTTCCTTCAAGCAAGACTTCGTTTCAGGTAAACACAGTCACTTCTCGGATCAAAGGAAGCTAAATTGTTCACAAAGCTCACACGTTTCTCGCTCTTAACTGAAAAGCATTGGATGTTTGAGGACCTGTGGATTCTATCAGTTTCAGAAACAGAGTTGAAGTAGATATGGTCCGTGTGTGTAGGAAACACAGTTCTTTTGTTCTGAGCACACTCACTTTTCCCTCTGTATTATAGACTCTAGAAAGAAAGAGCATGCTTCTTGCTCTAAAGCAGAGTGTGTTTCATGGATGAGAACTGTGCACTGTGCTTCCCTTCAGAATCGGAGATAATTGCCATAACTGTGTCTCTCTTCAAGCCTGACTTCCTTTCAGGTAAACGCAGACACTTTTCACCTCAAAGGAAGCTACATTGTTCACAAAGCTCACACGTTTCTCGCTCTTAACTGAAAAGCATTGGATGTTAGAGGACCTGTGGTTTGTATCAGTTTCTGAAACAGAGTTGAACTAGATAAGGTCCGTGTGTAGGAAACACACTTCTTTTGTTTTGAGCACACTCACTTTTCCCTCTGTATTATAGATTCTAGAAAGAAAGAGCATGCTTCTTGCTCTAAAGCAGAGTGTGTTTCATGGATGAGAACTGTGCCGTGTGTTTCCCTTCAGAAACGGAGTTAAATGCCAGGTGTGTGTCTTCCTACAAGCAAGACTTCTTTTCAGGTAAACTCAGACACTTTTCACCTCAAAGGAAGCTACATTGTTCACGAAACTCACACGTTTTTCGCTCTTAACTGAAAAGCATTGGATGTTTGAGGTGTTGTGGAGTCTATCAGTTTCAGAAACAGAGTTGAACTAGATATGGTCCCTGTGTGTAGGAAACACAGTTCTTTTGTTCTGACCACACTCACGTTTCCCTCTGTATTACAGACTCTAGAAAGCAAGAGCGTGCTTCTTGCTCTAATGCAGAGTGTGTTTCATGGATGAGAACTGTGCCCTGTGTTTCCCTTCAGAAACGGAGTTAAATGCCAGGCGTGTGTCTTCCTACAAGCAATACTTCGTTTCAGGTAAACGCAGTCACTTTTCAGCTCAAAAGAAGCTACATTGTTCACGAAGCTCACACGTTTCTCGCTCTTAATTGAAAAGCATTGGATGTTAGAGGACCTGTGGTTTGTACCAGTTTCAGAAACAGAGTTTAACTAGATATGGTCCGTGTGTGTAGGAAACCCAGTTCTTTTGATCTGAGCACACTCACGTTTCCCTCTGTATTATAGACTCTAGAAATCAAGAGCGTGCTTCTTGCTCTAAAGCAGACTGTGTTTCATGGATGAGAACTGTGCCCTGTGTTTCCCTTCAGAAACGGAGTTAAATGCCAGGCGTGTGTCTTCCTACAAGCAATACTTCGTTTCAGGTAAACGCAGTCACTTTTCAGCTCAAGCGAAGCTACATTGTTCACGAAGCTCACACGTTTCTCGCTCTTAACTGAAAAGCATTGGATGTTAGAGGACCTGTGGTTTGTACCAGTTTCAGAAACAGAGTTGAACTAGATATGGTCCGTGTGTGTAGGAAACACAGTTCTTTTGTTCTGAGCACACTCACGTTTCCCTCTGTATTAGAGACTCTAGAAAGCAAGAGCGTGCTTCTTGCTCTAAAGCAGAGTGTGTTTCATGGATGAGAACTGTGCCCTGTGTTTCCCTTCAGAAACGGATTTAAATGCCAGGCTCTGTGTCTTTCTTCAAGCAGGACTTCGTTTCAGGTAAATGAAGTCACTTTTCAGCTCAAACGAAGCTACATTGTTCACGAAGCTCACACGTTTCTCGCTCTTAATGAAAAGCATTGGATATTAGAGGACCTGTGGTTTGTATCAATTTCATAAACAGGGTTGAACTAGATATGGTCCGTGAGTGTAGGAAACACAGTTCTTTTGTTCTGAGCACACTCACATTTCCCTCTGTATTAGAGATTCTAGAAAGCAAGAGCGTGCTTCTTGCTCTAAAGCAGAGTGTGTTTCATGGATGAGAACTGTGCCGTGTGTTTCCCTTCAGAAACGGAGTTAAATGCCAAGCTCTGTGTCTTCCTTCAAGCAAGACTTCGTTTCAGGTAAACACAGTCACTTCTCGGATCAAAGGAAGCTACATTTTTCACAAAGCTCACACGTTTCTCGCTCTTAAATGAAAAGCATTGGATGTTAGAGGACCTGTGGTTTGTATGAGTTTCAGAAACAGAGTTAAACTAGATATGGTCCATGTGTGTAGGAAACACAGTTCTTTTGTTCTGAGCACACTCACTTTTCCCTCTGTATTAGAGACTCTAGAAAGAAAGAGCATGCTTCTTGCTCTAAAGCAGAGTGTGTTTCATGGATGAGAACTGTGCCCTGTATTTCCCTTCAGAATCGGAGTTAATTGCCATAACTGTGTCTCTCCTCAAGCCTGACTTCCTTTCAGGTAAACGCAGACACTTTTCAGCTCAAGCGAAGCTACATTGTTCACGAAGCTCACACGTTTCTCGCTCTTAACTGAAAGGCATTGGATGTTAGAGGACCTGTGGTTTGTTTCATTTACAGAAAGAGAGTTGAAATAGATATTGTTCGTGTGTGTAGGAAACACCGGTCTTTTGTTCTCAGCACACTCACGTTTCCCTCTGTATTAGAGACTCTAGAAATCAAGAGCGTGCTTTTTGCTCTAAAGCAGAGTGTGTTTCATGGATGAGAACTGTGCCCTGTGTTTCCCTTCAGAAATGGTGTTAAATGCCAGGCTCTGTGTCTTCCTTCAAGCAAGACTTCGTTTCAGGTAAACGCAGTCACTTTTAAGCTCAAACGAAGCTACATTGTTCACAAAGCTCACACGTTTCTCGCTCTTAACTGAAAAGCATTGGATGTTAGAGGACCTGTGGTTTGTTTCAGTTACAGAAAGAGAGTTGAAATAGATATTGTTCGTGTGTGTAGGAAACACCGGTCTTTTGTTCTCAGCACACTCACGTTTCCCACTGTATTAGAGACTCTAGAAATCAAGAGCGTGTTTCTTGCTCTAAAGCAGAGTGTGTTTCATGGATGAGAACTGTGCCGTGTGTTTCCCTTCAGAAATGGTGTTAAATGCCAGGCTCTGTGTCTTTCTTCAAGCAAGAGTTCGTTTCAGGTAAACACAGTGACTTTTCAGCTCAAACGAAGCTACATTGTTCACGAAGCTCACTTGTTTCTCGCTCTTAACTGAAAAGCATTGGCTGTTAGAGGACCTGTGGTTTGTACCAGTTTCAAAAACAGAGTTGAACTAGATATGGTCCGTGAGTGTAGGAAACACAGTTCTTTTGTTCTGAGCACACTCACATTTCCCTCTGTATTAGAGATTCTGGAAAGCAAGAGCGTGCTTCTTGCTCTAAAGCAGAGTGTGTTTCATGGATGAGAACTGTGCTGTGTGTTTCCCTTCAGAAACGGAGTTAAATGCCAAGCTCTGTGTCTTCCTTCAAGCAAGACTTCGTTTCAGGTAAACATAGTCACTTCTCCGATCAAAGGAAGCTACATTGTTCACAAAGCTCACACGATTCTCGCTCTTAACTGAAAAGCATTGGATGTTAGAGGACCTGTGGTTTGTATGAGTTTCAGAAACAGAGTTGAACTATATATGGTCCATGTGTGTAGGAAACACAGTTCTTTTGTTCTGAGCACACTCACGTTTCCCTCTGTATTAGAGACTCTAGAAAGAAAGAGCATGCTTCTTGCTCTAAAGCAGAGTGTGTTTCATGGATGAGAACTGTGCCTTGTGTTTCCCTTCAGAAACGGAGTTAATTGCCAGAACTGTGTCTTTCTTCAAGCCTGACTTCCTTTCAGGTAAACGCAGACATTTTTCAGCTCAAACGAAGCTACATTGTTCACGAAGCTCACAGGTTTCTCGCTCTTAACTGAAAAGCATTGGATGATAGAGGACCTGTGGATTCTATCAGTTTCATAAACAGAGTTGAACTAGATATGGTCCGTGTGTGTAGGAAACACAGTTCTTTTGTTCTGAGCATACTCACGTTTCCCTCTGTATTAGAGATTCTAGAAAGCAAGAGCGTGCTTCTTGCTCTAAAGCAGAATGTGTTTCATGCATGAGAACTGTGCCGTGTGTTTCCCTTCCGAAACGGAGTTAAATGCCAAGCTCTGTGTCTTCCTTCAAACAAGACTTCATTTCAGGTAAACACAGTCACTTCTCGGATCAAAGGAAGCTAAATTGTTCACAAAGCTCACACGTTTCTCGCTCTTAACTGAAAAGCATTGGATGTTTGAGGACCTGTGGATTCTATCAGTTTCAGAAACAGAGTTGAACTAGATATGGTCCGTGTGTGTAGGAAACACAGTTCTTTTGTTCTGAGCACACTCACTTTTCCCTCTGTATTATAGACTCTAGAAAGAAAGAGCATGCTTCTTGCTCTAAAGCAGAGTGTGTTTCATGGATGAGAACTGTGCACTGTGCTTCCCTTCAGAATCGGAGATAATTGCCATAACTGTGTCTCTCTTCAAGCCTGACTTCCTTTCAGGTAAACGCAGACACTTTTCACCTCAAAGGAAGCTACATTGTTCACAAAGCTCACACGTTTCTCGCTCTTAACTGAAAAGCATTGGATGTTAGAGGACCTGTGGTTTGTATCAGTTTCTGAAACAGAGTTGAACTAGATAAGGTCCGTGTGTAGGAAACACACTTCTTTTGTTTTGAGCACACTCACTTTTCCCTCTGTATTATAGATTCTAGAAAGAAAGAGCATGCTTCTTGCTCTAAAGCAGAGTGTGTTTCATGGATGAGAACTGTGCCGTGTTTTTCCCTTCAGAAACGGAGTTAAATGCCAGGTGTGTGTCTTCCTACAAGCAAGACTTCTTTTCAGGTAAACTCAGACACTTTTCACCTCAAAGGAAGCTACATTGTTCACGAAACTCACACGTTTTTCGCTCTTAACTGAAAAGCATTGGATTTTTGAGGTGTTGTGGAGTCTATCAGTTTCAGAAACAGAGTTGAACTAGATATGGTCCGTGTGTGTAGGAAACACAGTTCTTTTGTTCTGACCACACTCACGTTTCCCTCTGTATTACAGACTCTAGAAAGCAAGAGCGTGCTTCTTGCTCTAATGCAGAGTGTGTTTCATGGATGAGAACTGTGCCCTGTGTTTCCCTTCAGAAACGGAGTTAAATGCCAGGCGTGTGTCTTCCTACAAGCAATACTTCGTTTCAGGTAAACGCAGTCACTTTTCAGCTCAAAAGAAGCTACATTGTTCACGAAGCTCACACGTTTCTCGCTCTTAATTGAAAAGCATTGGATGTTAGAGGACCTGTGGTTTGTACCAGTTTCAGAAACAGAGTTTAACTAGATATGGTCCGTGTGTGTAGGAAACCCAGTTCTTTTGATCTGAGCACACTCACGTTTCCCTCTGTATTATAGACTCTAGAAATCAAGAGCGTGCTTCTTGCTCTAAAGCAGACTGTGTTTCATGGATGAGAACTGTGCCCTGTGTTTCCCTTCAGAAACGGAGTTAAATGCCAGGCGTGTGTCTTCCTACAAGCAATACTTCGTTTCAGGTAAACGCAGTCACTTTTCAGCTCAAAAGAAGCTACATTGTTCACGAAGCTCACACGTTTCTCGCTCTTAATTGAAAAGCATTGGATGTTAGAGGACCTGTGGTTTGTACCAGTTTCAGAAACAGAGTTTAACTAGATATGGTCCGTGTGTGTAGGAAACCCAGTTCTTTTGATCTGAGCACACTCACGTTTCCCTCTGTATTATAGACTCTAGAAATCAAGAGCGTGCTTCTTGCTCTAAAGCAGAGTGTGTTTCATGGATGAGAACTGTGCCCTGTGTTTCCCTTCAGAAACGGAGTTAAATGCCAGGCGTGTGTCTTCCTCCAAGCAAGACTTCGTTTCAGGTAAACGCAGTCACTTTTCAGCTCAAGCGAAGCTACATTGTTCACGAAGCTCACACGTTTCTCGCTCTTAACTGAAAAGCATTGGATGTTAGAGGACCTGTGGTTTGTACCAGTTTCAGAAACAGAGTTGAACTAGATATGGTCCGTGTGTGTAGGAAACACAGTTCTTTTGTTCTGAGCACACTCACGTTTCCCTCTGTATTAGAGACTCTAGAAAGCAAGAGCGTGCTTCTTGCTCTAAAGCAGAGTGTGTTTCATGGATGAGAACTGTGCCCTGTGTTTCCCTTCAGAAACGGATTTAAATGCCAGGCTCTGTGTCTTTCTTCAAGCAGGACTTCGTTTCAGGTAAATGAAGTCACTTTTCAGCTCAAACGAAGCTACATTGTTCACGAAGCTCACACGTTTCTCGCTCTTAATGAAAAGCATTGGATATTAGAGGACCTGTGGTTTGTATCAATTTCATAAACAGGGTTGAACTAGATATGGTCCGTGAGTGTAGGAAACACAGTTCTTTTGTTCTGAGCACACTCACATTTCCCTCTGTATTAGAGATTCTAGAAAGCAAGAGCGTGCTTCTTGCTCTAAAGCAGAGTGTGTTTCATGGATGAGAACTGTGCCGTGTGTTTCCCTTCAGAAACGGAGTTAAATGCCAAGCTCTGTGTCTTCCTTCAAGCAAGACTTCGTTTCAGGTAAACACAGTCACTTCTCGGATCAAAGGAAGCTACATTTTTCACAAAGCTCACACGTTTCTCGCTCTTAAATGAAAAGCATTGGATGTTAGAGGACCTGTGGTTTGTATGAGTTTCAGAAACAGAGTTAAACTAGATATGGTCCATGTGTGTAGGAAACACAGTTCTTTTGTTCTGAGCACACTCACTTTTCCCTCTGTATTAGAGACTCTAGAAAGAAAGAGCATGCTTCTTGCTCTAAAGCAGAGTGTGTTTCATGGATGAGAACTGTGCCCTGTATTTCCCTTCAGAATCGGAGTTAATTGCCATAACTGTGTCTCTCCTCAAGCCTGACTTCCTTTCAGGTAAACGCAGACACTTTTCAGCTCAAGCGAAGCTACATTGTTCACGAAGCTCACACGTTTCTTGCTCTTAACTGAAAGGCATTGGATGTTAGAGGACCTGTGGTTTGTTTCATTTACAGAAAGAGAGTTGAAATAGATATTGTTCGTGTGTGTAGGAAACACCGGTCTTTTGTTCTCAGCACACTCACGTTTCCCTCTGTATTAGAGACTCTAGAAATCAAGAGCGTGCTTTTTGCTCTAAAGCAGAGTGTGTTTCATGGATGAGAACTGTGCCCTGTGTTTCCCTTCAGAAATGGTGTTAAATGCCAGGCTCTGTGTCTTCCTTCAAGCAAGACTTCGTTTCAGGTAAACGCAGTCACTTTTAAGCTCAAACGAAGCTACATTGTTCACAAAGCTCACACGTTTCTCGCTCTTAACTGAAAAGCATTGGATGTTAGAGGACCTGTGGTTTGTTTCAGTTACAGAAAGAGAGTTGAAATAGATATTGTTCGTGTGTGTAGGAAACACCGGTCTTTTGTTCTCAGCACACTCACGTTTCCCACTGTATTAGAGACTCTAGAAATCAAGAGCGTTTTTCTTGCTCTAAAGCAGAGTGTGTTTCATGGATGAGAACTGTGCTGTGTGTTTCCCTTCAGAAACGGAGTTAAATGCCAAGCTCTGTGTCTTCCTTCAAGCAAGACTTCGTTTCAGGTAAACATAGTCACTTCTCCGATCAAAGGAAGCTACATTGTTCACAAAGCTCACACGATTCTCGCTCTTAACTGAAAAGCATTGGATGTTAGAGGACCTGTGGTTTGTATGAGTTTCAGAAACAGAGTTGAACTATATATGGTCCATGTGTGTAGGAAACACAGTTCTTTTGTTCTGAGCACACTCACGTTTCCCTCTGTATTAGAGACTCTAGAAAGAAAGAGCATGCTTCTTGCTCTAAAGCAGAGTGTGTTTCATGGATGAGAACTGTGCCTTGTGTTTCCCTTCAGAAACGGAGTTAATTGCCAGAACTGTGTCTTTCTTCAAGCCTGACTTCCTTTCAGGTAAACGCAGACATTTTTCAGCTCAAACGAAGCTACATTGTTCACGAAGCTCACAGGTTTCTCGCTCTTAACTGAAAAGCATTGGATGATAGAGGACCTGTGGATTCTATCAGTTTCATAAACAGAGTTGAACTAGATATGGTCCGTGTGTGTAGGAAACACAGTTCTTTTGTTCTGAGCATACTCACGTTTCCCTCTGTATTAGAGATTCTAGAAAGCAAGAGCGTGCTTCTTGCTCTAAAGCAGAATGTGTTTCATGCATGAGAACTGTGCCGTGTGTTTCCCTTCAGAAACGGAGTTAAATGCCAAGCTCTGTGTCTTCCTTCAAACAAGACTTCATTTCAGGTAAACACAGTCACTTCTCGGATCAAAGGAAGCTAAATTGTTCACAAAGCTCACACGTTTCTCGCTCTTAACTGAAAAGCATTGGATGTTTGAGGACCTGTGGATTCTATCAGTTTCAGAAACAGAGTTGAACTAGATATGGTCCGTGTGTGTAGGAAACACAGTTCTTTTGTTCTGAGCACACTCACTTTTCCCTCTGTATTATAGACTCTAGAAAGAAAGAGCATGCTTCTTGCTCTAAAGCAGAGTGTGTTTCATGGATGAGAACTGTGCACTGTGCTTCCCTTCAGAATCGGAGATAATTGCCATAACTGTGTCTCTCTTCAAGCCTGACTTCCTTTCAGGTAAACGCAGACACTTTTCACCTCAAAGGAAGCTACATTGTTCACAAAGCTCACACGTTTCTCGCTCTTAACTGAAAAGCATTGGATGTTAGAGGACCTGTGGTTTGTATCAGTTTCTGAAACAGAGTTGAACTAGATAAGGTCCGTGTGTAGGAAACACACTTCTTTTGTTTTGAGCACACTCACTTTTCCCTCTGTATTATAGATTCTAGAAAGAAAGAGCATGCTTCTTGCTCTAAAGCAGAGTGTGTTTCATGGATGAGAACTGTGCCGTGTGTTTCCCTTCAGAAACGGAGTTAAATGCCAGGTGTGTGTCTTCCTACAAGCAAGACTTCTTTTCAGGTAAACTCAGACACTTTTCACCTCAAAGGAAGCTACATTGTTCACGAAACTCACACGTTTTTCGCTCTTAACTGAAAAGCATTGGATGTTTGAGGTGTTGTGGAGTCTATCAGTTTCAGAAACAGAGTTGAACTAGATATGGTCCGTGTGTGTAGGAAACACAGTTCTTTTGTTCTGACCACACTCACGTTTCCCTCTGTATTACAGACTCTAGAAAGCAAGAGCGTGCTTCTTGCTCTAATGCAGAGTGTGTTTCATGGATGAGAACTGTGCCCTGTGTTTCCCTTCAGAAACGGAGTTAAATGCCAGGCGTGTGTCTTCCTACAAGCAATACTTCGTTTCAGGTAAACGCAGTCACTTTTCAGCTCAAAAGAAGCTACATTGTTCACGAAGCTCACACGTTTCTCGCTCTTAATTGAAAAGCATTGGATGTTAGAGGACCTGTGGTTTGTACCAGTTTCAGAAACAGAGTTTAACTAGAAATGGTCCGTGTGTGTAGGAAACCCAGTTCTTTTGATCTGAGCACACTCACGTTTCCCTCTGTATTATAGACTCTAGAAATCAAGAGCGTGCTTCTTGCTCTAAAGCAGACTGTGTTTCATGGATGAGAACTGTGCCCTGTGTTTCCCTTCAGAAACGGAGTTAAATGTCAGGCGTGTGTCTTCCTACAAGCAATACTTCGTTTCAGGTAAACGCAGTCACTTTTCAGCTCAAAAGAAGCTACATTGTTCACGAAGCTCACACGTTTCTCGCTCTTAATTGAAAAGCATTGGATGTTAGAGGACCTGTGGTTTGTACCAGTTTCAGAAACAGAGTTTAACTAGATATGGTCCGTGTGTGTAGGAAACCCAGTTCTTTTGATCTGAGCACACTCACGTTTCCCTCTGTATTATAGACTCTAGAAATCAAGAGCGTGCTTCTTGCTCTAAAGCAGAGTGTGTTTCATGGATGAGAACTGTGCCCTGTGTTTCCCTTCAGAAACGGAGTTAAATGCCAGGCGTGTGTCTTCCTCCAAGCAAGACTTCGTTTCAGGTAAACGCAGTCACTTTTCAGCTCAAGCGAAGCTACATTGTTCACGAAGCTCACACGTTTCTCGCTCTTAACTGAAAAGCATTGGATGTTAGAGGACCTGTGGTTTGTACCAGTTTCAGAAACAGAGTTGAACTAGATATGGTCCTTGTGTGTAGGAAACACAGTTCTTTTGTTCTGAGCACACTCACGTTTCCCTCTGTATTAGAGACTCTAGAAAGCAAGAGCGTGCTTCTTGCTCTAAAGCAGAGTGTGTTTCATGGATGAGAACTGTGCCCTGTGTTTCCCTTCAGAAACGGATTTAAATGCCAGGCTCTGTGTCTTTCTTCAAGCAGGACTTCGTTTCAGGTAAATGAAGTCACTTTTCAGCTCAAACGAAGCTACATTGTTCACGAAGCTCACACGTTTCTCGCTCTTAATGAAAAGCATTGGATATTAGAGGACCTGTGGTTTGTATCAATTTCATAAACAGGGTTGAACTAGATATGGTCCGTGAGTGTAGGAAACACAGTTCTTTTGTTCTGAGCACACTCACATTTCCCTCTGTATTAGAGATTCTAGAAAGCAAGAGCGTGCTTCTTGCTCTAAAGCAGAGTGTGTTTCATGGATGAGAACTGTGCCGTGTGTTTCCCTTCAGAAACGGAGTTAAATGCCAAGCTCTGTGTCTTCCTTCAAGCAAGACTTCGTTTCAGGTAAACACAGTCACTTCTCGGATCAAAGGAAGCTACATTTTTCACAAAGCTCACACGTTTCTCGCTCTTAAATGAAAAGCATTGGATGTTAGAGGACCTGTGGTTTGTATGAGTTTCAGAAACAGAGTTAAACTAGATATGGTCCATGTGTGTAGGAAACACAGTTCTTTTGTTCTGAGCACACTCACTTTTCCCTCTGTATTAGAGACTCTAGAAAGAAAGAGCATGCTTCTTGCTCTAAAGCAGAGTGTGTTTCATGGATGAGAACTGTGCCCTGTATTTCCCTTCAGAATCGGAGTTAATTGCCATAACTGTGTCTCTCCTCAAGCCTGACTTCCTTTCAGGTAAACGCAGACACTTTTCAGCTCAAGCGAAGCTACATTGTTCACGAAGCTCACACGTTTCTCGCTCTTAACTGAAAGGCATTGGATGTTAGAGGACCTGTGGTTTGTTTCATTTACAGAAAGAGAGTTGAAATAGATATTGTTCGTGTGTGTAGGAAACACCGGTCTTTTGTTCTCAGCACACTCACGTTTCCCTCTGTATTAGAGACTCTAGAAATCAAGAGCGTGCTTTTTGCTCTAAAGCAGAGTGTGTTTCATGGATGAGAACTGTGCCCTGTGTTTCCCTTCAGAAATGGTGTTAAATGCCAGGCTCTGTGTCTTCCTTCAAGCAAGACTTCGTTTCAGGTAAACGCAGTCACTTTTAAGCTCAAACGAAGCTACATTGTTCACAAAGCTCACACGTTTCTCGCTCTTAACTAAAAAGCATTGGATGTTAGAGGACCTGTGGTTTGTTTCAGTTACAGAAAGAGAGTTGAAATAGATATTGTTCGTGTGTGTAGGAAACACCGGTCTTTTGTTCTCAGCACACTCACGTTTCCCACTGTATTAGAGACTCTAGAAATCAAGAGCGTGTTTCTTGCTCTAAAGCAGAGTGTGTTTCATGGATGAGAACTGTGCCGTGTGTTTCCCTTCAGAAATGGTGTTAAATGCCAGGCTCTGTGTCTTTCTTCAAGCAAGAGTTCGTTTCAGGTAAACACAGTGACTTTTCAGCTCAAACGAAGCTACATTGTTCACGAAGCTCACTTGTTTCTCGCTCTTAACTGAAAAGCATTGGCTGTTAGAGGACCTGTGGTTTGTACCAGTTTCAAAAACAGAGTTGAACTAGATATGGTCCGTGTGTGTAGGAAACACAGTTCTTTTGTTCTGAGCACACTCACTTTTCCCTCTGTATTAGAGACTCTAGAAAGAAAGAGCATGCTTCTTGCTCTAAAGCAGAGTGTGTTTCATGGATGAGAACTGTGCTGTGTGTTTCCCTTCAGAAACGGAGTTAAATGCCAAGCTCTGTGTCTTCCTTCAAGCAAGACTTCGTTTCAGGTAAACATAGTCACTTCTCCGATCAAAGGAAGCTACATTGTTCACAAAGCTCACACGATTCTCGCTCTTAACTGAAAAGCATTGGATGTTAGAGGACCTGTGGTTTGTATGAGTTTCAGAAACAGAGTTGAACTATATATGGTCCATGTGTGTAGGAAACACAGTTCTTTTGTTCTGAGCACACTCACGTTTCCCTCTGTATTAGAGACTCTAGAAAGAAAGAGCATGCTTCTTGCTCTAAAGCAGAGTGTGTTTCATGGATGAGAACTGTGCCTTGTGTTTCCCTTCAGAAACGGAGTTAATTGCCAGAACTGTGTCTTTCTTCAAGCCTGACTTCCTTTCAGGTAAACGCAGACATTTTTCAGCTCAAACGAAGCTACATTGTTCACGAAGCTCACAGGTTTCTCGCTCTTAACTGAAAAGCATTGGATGATAGAGGACCTGTGGATTCTATCAGTTTCATAAACAGAGTTGAACTAGATATGGTCCGTGTGTGTAGGAAACACAGTTCTTTTGTTCTGAGCATACTCACGTTTCCCTCTGTATTAGAGATTCTAGAAAGCAAGAGCGTGCTTCTTGCTCTAAAGCAGAATGTGTTTCATGCATGAGAACTGTGCCGTGTGTTTCCCTTCAGAAACGGAGTTAAATGCCAAGCTCTGTGTCTTCCTTCAAACAACACTTCATTTCAGGTAAACACAGTCACTTCTCGGATCAAAGGAAGCTAAATTGTTCACAAAGCTCACACGTTTCTCGCTCTGAACTGAAAAGCATTGGATGTTTGAGGACCTGTGGATTCTATCAGTTTCAGAAACAGAGTTGAACTAGATATGGTCCGTGTGTGTAGGAAACACAGTTCTTTTGTTCTGAGCATACTCACGTTTCCCTCTGTATTAGAGATTCTAGAAAGCAAGAGCGTGCTTCTTGCTCTAAAGCAGAATGTGTTTCATGCATGAGAACTGTGCCGTGTGTTTCCCTTCAGAAACGGAGTTAAATGCCAAGCTCTGTGTCTTCCTTCAAACAAGACTTCATTTCAGGTAAACACAGTCACTTCTCGGATCAAAGGAAGCTAAATTGTTCACAAAGCTCACAGGTTTCTCGCTCTTAACTGAAAAGCATTGGATGTTTGAGGACCTGTGGATTCTATCAGTTTCAGAAACAGAGTTGAACTAGATATGGTCCGTGTGTGTAGGAAACACAGTTCTTTTGTTCTGAGCACACTCACTTTTCCCTCTGTATTATAGACTCTAGAAAGAAAGAGCATGCTTCTTGCTCTAAAGCAGAGTGTGTTTCATGGATGAGAACTGTGCCCTGTGCTTCCCTTCAGAATCGGAGATAATTGCCATAACTGTGTCTCTCTTCAAGCCTGACTTCCTTTCAGGTAAACGCAGACACTTTTCACCTCAAAGGAAGCTACATTGTTCACAAAGCTCACACGTTTCTCGCTCTTAACTGAAAAGCATTGGATGTTAGAGGACCTGTGGTTTGTATCAGTTTCTGAAACAGAGTTGAACTAGATATGGTCCGTGTGTAGGAAACACACTTCTTTTGTTTTGAGCACACTCACTTTTCCCTCTGTATTATAGATTCTAGAAAGAAAGAGCATGCTTCTTGCTCTAAAGCAGAGTGTTTTTCATGGATGAGAACTGTGCCGTGTGTTTCCCTTCAGAAACGGAGTTAAATGCCAGGTGTGTGTCTTCCTACAAGCAAGACTTCTTTTCAGGTAAACTCAGACACTTTTCACCTCAAAGGAAGCTACATTGTTCACGAAACTCACACGATTCTCGCTCTTAACTGAAAAGCATTGGATGTTTGAGGTGTTGTGGAGTCTATCAGTTTCAGAAACAGAGTTGAACTAGATATGGTCCGTGTGTGTAGGAAACACAGTTCTTTTGTTCTGACCACACTCACGTTTCCCTCTGTATTACAGACTCTAGAAAGCAAGAGCGTGCTTCTTGCTCTAATGCAGAGTGTGTTTCATGGAAGAGAACTGTGCCCTGTGTTTCCGTTCAGAAACGGAGTTAAATGCCAGGCGTGTGTCTTCCTACAAGCAATACTTCGTTTCAGGTAAACGCAGTCACTTTTCAGCTCAAAAGAAGCTACATTGTTCACGAAGCTCACACGTTTCTCGCTCTTAATTGAAAAGCATTGGATGTTAGAGGACCTGTGGTTTTCACCAGTTTCAGAAACAGAGTTTAACTAGATATGGTCCGTGTGTGTAGGAAACCCAGTTCTTTTGATCTGAGCACACTCACGTTTCCCTCTGTATTATAGACTCTAGAAATCAAGAGCGTGCTTCTTGCTCTAAAGCAGACTGTGTTTCATGGATGAGAACTGTGCCCTGTGTTTCCCTTCAGAAACGGAGTTAAATGCCAGGCGTGTGTCTTCCTACAAGCAATACTTCGTTTCAGGTAAACGCAGTCACTTTTCAGCTCAAAAGAAGCTACATTGTTCACGAAGCTCACACGTTTCTCGCTCTTAATTGAAAAGCATTGGATGTTAGAGGACCTGTGGTTTGTACCAGTTTCAGAAACAGAGTTTAACTAGATATGGTCCGTGTGTGTAGGAAACACAGTTCTTTTGATCTGAGCACACTCACGTTTCCCTCTGTATTATAGACTCTAGAAATCAAGAGCGTGCTTCTTGCTCTAAAGCAGAGTGTGTTTCATGGATGAGAACTGTGCCCTGTGTTTCCCTTCAGAAACGGAGTTAAATGCCAGGCGTGTGTCTTCCTCCAAGCAAGACTTCGTTTCAGGTAAACGCAGTCACTTTTCAGCTCAAGCGAAGCTACATTGTTCACGAAGCTCACACGTTTCTTGCTCTTAACTGAAAAGCATTGGATGTTAGTGGACCTGTGGTTTGTACCAGTTTCAGAAACAGAGTTGAACTAGATATGGTCCGTGTGTGTAGGAAACACAGTTCTTTTGTTCTGAGCACACTCACGTTTCCCTCTGTATTAGAGACTCTAGAAAGCAAGAGCGTGCTTCTTGCTCTAAAGCAGAGTGTGTTTCATGGATGAGAACTGTGCCCTGTGTTTCCCTTCAGAAACGGATTTAAATGCCAGGCTCTGTGTCTTTCTTCAAGCAGGACTTCGTTTCAGGTAAATGAAGTCACTTTTCAGCTCAAACGAAGCTACATTTTTCACGAAGCTCACACATTTCTCGCTCTTAATGAAAAGCATTGGATGTTAGAGGACCTGTGGTTTGTATGAGTTTCAGAAACAGAGTTAAACTAGATATGGTCCATGTGTGTAGGAAACACAGTTCTTTTGTTCTGAGCACACTCACTTTTCCCTCTGTATTAGAGACTCTAGAAAGAAAGAGCATGCTTCTTGCTCTAAAGCAGAGTGTGTTTCATGGATGAGAACTGTGCCCTGTATTTCCCTTCAGAATCGGAGTTAATTGCCATAACTGTGTCTCTCCTCAAGCCTGACTTCCTTTCAGGTAAACGCAGACACTTTTCAGCTCAAGCGAAGCTACATTGTTCACGAAGCTCACACGTTTCTCGCTCTTAACTGAAAAGCATTGGATGTTAGAGGACCTGTGGTTTGTTTCATTTACAGAAAGAGAGTTGAAATAGATATTGTTCGTGTGTGTAGGAAACACCGGTCTTTTGTTCTCAGCACACTCACGTTTCCCTCTGTATTAGAGACTCTAGAAATCAAGAGCGTGCTTTTTGCTCTAAAGCAGAGTGTGTTTCATGGATGAGAACTGTGCCCTGTGTTTCCCTTCAGAAATGGTGTTAAATGCCAGGCTCTGTGTCTTCCTTCAAGCAAGACTTCGTTTCAGGTAAACGCAGTCACTTTTAAGCTCAAACGAAGCTACATTGTTCACAAAGCTCACACGTTTCTCGCTCTTAACTGAAAAGCATTGGATGTTAGAGGACCTGTGGTTTGTTTCAGTTTCAGAAAGAGAGTTGAACTAGACATTGTTCGTGTGTGTAGGAAACACCGGTCTTTTGTTCTCAGCACACTCACGTTTCCCTCTGTATTAGAGACTCTAGAAATCAAGAGCGTGTTTCTTGCTCTAAAGCAGAGTGTGTTTCATGGATGAGAACTGTGCTGTGTGTTTCCCTTCAGAAATGGTGTTAAATGCCAGGCTCTGTGTCTTTCTTCAAGCAAGAGTTCTTTCAGGTAAACACAGTGACTTTTCAGCTCAAACGAAGCTACATTATTCACGAAGCTCACATGTTTCTCGCTCTTAACTGAAAAGCACATGGCTGTTAGAGGACCTGTGGTTTGTACCAGTTTCAAAAACAGAGTTGAACTAGATATGGTCCGTGTGTGTAGGAAACACAGTTCTTTTGTTCTGAGCACACTCACGTTTCCCTCTGTATTAGAGACTCTAGAAAGCAAGAGCGTGCTTCTTGCTCTAAAGCAGAGTGTGTTTCATGGATGAGAACTGTGCCCTGTGTTTCCCTTCAGAATCGGAGTTAATTGCCATAACTGTGTCTCTCTTCAAGCCTGACTTCCTTTCAGGTAAACGCAGACACTTTTCAGCTCAAGCGAAGCTACATTGTTCACGAAGCTCACACGTTTCTCGCTCTTAACTGAAAAGCATTGGATGTTAGTGGAACTGTGGTTTGTATCAGTTTCAGAAACAGAGTTGAACTAGATATGGTCCGTGTGTGTAGGAAACACAGTTCTTTTGTTCTGGGCACACTCACGTTTCCCTCTGTATTATCGACTCTAGAAATCAAGAGCGTGCTTTTTGCTCTAAAGCAGAGTGTGTTTCATGGATGAGAACTGTGCCCTGTGTTTCCCTTCAGAATCGGATTTCAATGCCAGGCTCTGTGTCTTCCTTCAAGCAAGACTTCGTTTCAGGTAAACGCAGTCACTTTTAAGCTCAAACGAAGCTACATTGTTCACAAAGCTCAAACGTATCTCGCTCTTAACTGAAAAGCATTGGATGTTAGAGGACCTGTGGTTTGTTTCAGTTTCAGAAAGAGAGTTGAACTAGATATTGTTCGTGTGTGTAGGAAACACCGTTCTTTTGTTCTCAGCACACTCACGTTATCCTCTGTATTAGAGACTCTAGAAATCAATAGCGTGCTTCTTGCCCTAAAGCAGACTGTGTTTCATGGATGAGAACTGTGCCCTGAGTTTCCCTTCCGAAATGGAGTTAAATGCCAGGCGTGTGTCTTCCTACAAGCAATACTTCGTTTCATGTAATCGCAGTCAATTTTCAGCTCAAACGAAGCTACATTGTTCACGAAGCTCACACGTTTCTCGCTCTTAACTGAAAAGTATTGGATGTTAGAGGACCTGTGGTTTGTATCAGTTTCAGAAACAGAGTTGAACTAGATATGGTCCGTGTGTAGGAAACACAGTTCTTTTGATCTGAGCACACTCACGTTTCCCTCTGTATTAGAGACTCTAGAAATCAAGAGCGTGCTTCTTGCTCTAAAGCAGAGTGTGTTTCATGGATGAGAACTGTGCCCTGTGTTTCCCTTCAGAAACGGAGTTAAATGCCAGGCGTGTGTCTTCCTACAAGCAAGACATCGTTTCAGGTAAACACAGTCACTTTTCAGCTCAAAAGAAGCTACATTGTTCACGAAGCTCACACGTTTCTCGCTCTTAACTGAAAAGCATTGGATATTAGAGGACCTGTGGTTCGTATCAGTTTCATAAACAGGGTTGAACTAGATATGGTCCGTGAGTGTAGGAAACACAGTTCATTTGTTCCGAGCACACTCACATTTCCCTCTGTTAGAGATTCTAGAGAGCAAGAGCGTGCTTCTTGCTCTAAAGCAGAGTGTGTTTCATGGATGAGAACTGTGCCGTGTGTTTCCCTTCAGAAACGGAGTTAAATGCCAAGCTCTGTGTCTTCCTTCAAGCAAGACTTCATTTCAGGTAAACACAGTCACTTCTCGGATCAAAGGAAGCTACATTGTTCACAAAGCTCACACGTTTCTCGCTCTTAACTGAAAAGCATTGGATGTTAGAGGACCTGTGGTTTTTATGAGTTTCAGAAACAGAGTTAAACTAGATATGGTCCATGTGTGTAGGAAACACAGTTCTTTTGTTCTGAGCACACTCACTTTTCCCTCTGTATTAGAGACTCTAGAAAGAAAGAGCATGCTTCTTGCTCTAAAGCAGAGTGTGTTTCATGGATGAGAACTGTGCCCTGTGTTTCCCTTCAGAAACGGATTTCAATGCCAGGCTCTGTGTCTTCCTTCAAGCAAGACTTCGTTTCAGGTAAACGCTGTCACTTTTAAGCTCAAACGAAGCTACATTGTTCACAAAGCTGACACGTTTCTCGCTCTTAACTGAAGAGCATTGCATGTTAGAGGACCTATGGTTTGTTTCAGTTTCAGAAAGAGAGTTGAACTAGATATTGTTCGTGTGTGTAGGAAACACCGGTCTTTTTTCTCAGCACACTCACGTTTCCCTCTGTATTAGAGACTCTAGAAATCAAGAGCGTGCTTCTTGCTCTAAAGCAGAGTGTGTTTCATGGATGAGAACTGTGCCGTGTGTTTCCCTTCAGAAATGGTGTTAAATGCCAGGCTCTGTGTCTTTCTTCAAGCAAGAGTTCGTTTCAGGTAAACACAGTGACTTTTCAGCTCAAAAGAAGCTACATTGTTCACGAAGCTCACATGTTTCTTGCTCTTAACTGAAAAGCATTGGCTGTTAGAGGACCTGTGGTTTGTACCAGTTTCAAAAACAGAGTTGAACTAGATATGGTCCGTGTGTGTAGGAAACACAGTTCTTTTGTTCTGAGCACACTCACGTTTCCCTCTGTATTAGAGACTCTAGAAAGCAAGAGCGTGCTTCTTGCTCTAAAGCAGAGTGTGTTTCATGGATGAGAACTGTGCCGTGTGTTTCCCTTCAGAAACGGAGTTAAATGCCAGGTGTGTGTCTTCCTACAAGCAAGACTTCGTTTCAGGTAAACGCTGTCACTTTTCACCTCAAAGAAAACTACATTGTTCACAAAGCTCACACGTTTCTCGCTCTTAACTGAAAAGCACTGGATGTTAGAGGACCTGTGGTTTGTATCAGTTTCAGAAACAGAGTTGAACTAGATATGGTCCGTGAGTGTAGGAAACACAGTTCTTTTGTTCTGAGCACACTCACATTTCCCTCTGTATTAGAGATTCTGGAAAGCAAGAGCGTGCTTCTTGCTCTAAAGCAGAGTGTGTTTCATGGATGAGAACTGTGCTGTGTGTTTCCCTTCAGAAACGGAGTTAAATGCCAAGCTCTGTGTCTTCCTTCAAGCAAGACTTCGTTTCAGGTAAACATAGTCACTTCTCGGATCAAAGGAAGCTACATTGTTCACAAAGCTCACACGATTCTCCTTCTTAACTGAAAAGCATTGGATGTTAGAGGACCTGTGGTTTGTATGAGTTTCAGAAACAGAGTTGAACTATATATGGTCCATGTGTGTAGGAAACACAGTTCTTTTGTTCTGAGCACACTCACGTTTCCCTCTGTATTAGAGACTCTAGAAAGCAAGAGCGTGCTTCTTGCTCTAAAGCAGAGTGTGTTTCATGGATGAGAACTGTGCCCTGTGTTTCCCTTCAGAAACGGATTTAAATGCCAGGCTCTGTGTCTTTCTTCAAGCAGGACTTCGTTTCAGGTAAATGAAGTCACTTTTCAGCTCAAACGAAGCTACATTGTTCACGAAGCTCACACATTTCTCGCTCTTAATGAAAAGCATTGGATATTAGAGGACCTGTGCTTTGTATCAATTTCATAAACAGGGTTGAACCATATATGGTCCGTGAGTGTAGGAAACACAGTTCTTTTGTTCTGAGCACACTCACATTTCCCTCTGTATTAGAGATTCTAGAAAGCAAGAGCGTGCTTCTTGCTCTAAAGCAGAGTGTGTTTCATGGATGAGAACTGTGCCGTGTGTTTCCCTTCAGAAACGGAGTTAAATGCCAGGCTCTGTGTCTTCCTTCAAGCAAGACTTCGTTTCAGGTAAACACAGTCACTTCTCGGATCAAAGGAAGCTACATTTTTCACAAAGCTCACACGTTTCTCGCTCTTAACTGAAAAGCATTGGATGTTAGAGGACCTGTGGTTTGTATGAGTTTCAGAAACAGAGTTAAACTAGATATGGTCCATGTGTGTAGGAAACACAGTTCTTTTGTTCTGAGCACACTCACTTTTCCCTCTGTATTAGAGACTCTAGAAAGAAAGAGCATGCTTCTTGCTCTAAAGCAGAGTGTGTTTCATGGATGAGAACTGTGCCCTGTATTTCCCTTCAGAATCGGAGTTAATTGCCATAACTGTGTCTCTCCTCAAGCCTGACTTCCTTTCAGGTAAACGCAGACACTTTTCAGCTCAAGCGAAGCTACATTGTTCACGAAGCTCACACGTTTCTCGCTCTTAACTGAAAAGCATTGGATGTTAGAGGACCTGTGGTTTGTTTCATTTACAGAAAGAGAGTTGAAATAGATATTGTTCGTGTGTGTAGGAAACACCGGTCTTTTGTTCTCAGCACACTCACGTTTCCCTCTGTATTAGAGACTCTAGAAATCAAGAGCGTGCTTTTTGCTCTAAAGCAGAGTGTGTTTCATGGATGAGAACTGTGCCCTGTGTTTCCCTTCAGAAATGGTGTTAAATGCCAGGCTCTGTGTCTTCCTTCAAGCAAGACTTCGTTTCAGGTAAACGCAGTCACTTTTAAGCTCAAACGAAGCTACATTGTTCACAAAGCTCACACGTTTCTCGCTCTTAACTGAAAAGCATTGGATGTTAGAGGACCTGTGGTTTGTTTCAGTTACAGAAAGAGAGTTGAAATAGATATTGTTCGTGTGTGTAGGAAACACCGGTCTTTTGTTCTCAGCACACTCACGTTTCCCTCTGTATTAGAGACTCTAGAAATCAAGAGCGCGTTTCTTGCTCTAAAGCAGAGTGTGTTTCATGGATGAGAACTGTGCCGTGTGTTTCCCTTCAGAAATGGTGTTAAATGCCAGGCTCTGTGTCTTTCTTCAAGCAAGAGTTCGTTTCAGGTAAACACAGTGACTTTTCAGCTCAAACGAAGCTACATTATTCACGAAGCTCACATGTTTCTCGCTCTTAACTGAAAAGCATTGGCTGTTAGAGGACCTGTGGTTTGTACCAGTTTCAAAAACAGAGTTGAACTAGATATGGTCCGTGTGTGTAGGAAACACAGTTCTTTTGTTCTGAGCACACTCACGTTTCCCTCTGTATTAGAGACTCTAGAAAGCAAGAGCGTGCTTCTTGCTCTAAAGCAGAGTGTGTTTCATGGATGAAAACTGTGCCCTGTGTTTCCCTTCAGAATCAGAGTTAATTGCCATAACTGTGTCTCTCTTCAAGCCTGACCTCCTTTCAGGTAAACGCAGACACTTTTCAGCTCAAGCGAAGCTACATTGTTCACGAAGCTCACACGTTTCTCGCTCTTAACTGAAAAGCATTGGATGTTAGTGGAACTGTGGTTTGTATCAGTTTCAGAAACAGAGTTGAACTAGATATGGTCCGTGTGTGTAGGAAACACAGTTCTTTTGTTCTGAGCACACTCACGTTTCCCTCTGTATTATCGACTCTAGAAATCAAGAGCGTGCTTTTTGCTCTAAAGCAGAGTGTGTTTCATGGATGAGAACTGTGCCCTGTGTTTCCCTTCAGAATCGGATTTCAATGCCAGGCTCTGTGTCTTCCTTCAAGCAAGACTTCGTTTCAGGTAAACGCAGTCACTTTTAAGCTCAAACGAAGCTACATTGTTCACAAAGCTCAAACGTATCTCGCTCTTAACTGAAAAGCATTGGATGTTAGAGGACCTGTGGTTTGTTTCAGTTTCAGAAAGAGAGTTGAACTAGATATTGTTCGTGTGTGTAGGAAACACCGTTCTTTTGTTCTCAGCACACTCACGTTATCCTCTGTATTAGAGACTCTAGAAATCAATAGCGTGCTTCTTGCCCTAAAGCAGACTGTGTTTCATGGATGAGAACTGTGCCCTGAGTTTCCCTTCCGAAATGGAGTTAAATGCCAGGCGTGTGTCTTCCTACAAGCAATACTTCGTTTCATGTAATCGCAGTCAATTTTCAGCTCAAACGAAGCTACATTGTTCACGAAGCTCACACGTTTCTCGCTCTTAACTGAAAAGTATTGGATGTTAGAGGACCTGTGGTTTGTATCAGTTTCAGAAACAGAGTTGAACTAGATATGGTCCGTGTGTAGGAAACACAGTTCTTTTGATCTGAGCACACTCACGTTTCCCTCTGTATTAGAGACTCTAGAAATCAAGAGCGTGCTTCTTGCTCTAAAGCAGAGTGTGTTTCATGGATGAGAACTGTGCCCTGTGTTTCCCTTCAGAAACGGAGTTAAATGCCAGGCGTGTGTCTTCCTACAAGCAAGACTTCGTTTCAGGTAAACACAGTCACTTTTCAGCTCAAAAGAAGCTACATTGTTCACGAAGCTCACACGTTTCTCGCTCTTAACTGAAAAGCATTGGATATTAGAGGACCTGTGGTTTGTATCAGTTTCATAAACAGGGTTGAACTAGATATGGTCCGTGAGTGTAGGAAACACAGTTCATTTGTTCCGAGCACACTCACATTTCCCTCTGTTAGAGATTCTAGAGAGCAAGAGCGTGCTTCTTGCTCTAAAGCAGAGTGTGTTTCATGGATGAGAACTGTGCCGTGTGTTTCCCTTCAGAAACGGAGTTAAATGCCAAGCTCTGTGTCTTCCTTCAAGCAAGACTTCATTTCAGGTAAACACAGTCACTTCTCGGATCAAAGGAAGCTACATTGTTCACAAAGCTCACACGTTTCTCGCTCTTAACTGAAAAGCATTGGATGTTAGAGGACCTGTGGTTTGTATGAGTTTCAGAAACAGGGTTAAACTAGATATGGTCCATGTGTGTAGGAAACACAGTTCTTTTGTTCTGAGCACACTCACTTTTCCCTCTGTATTAGAGACTCTAGAAAGAAAGAGCATGCTTCTTGCTCTAAAGCAGAGTGTGTTTCATGGATGAGAACTGTGCCCTGTGTTTCCCTTCAGAAACGGATTTCAATGCCAGGCTCTGTGTCTTCCTTCAAGCAAGACTTCGTTTCAGGTAAATGCTGTCACTTTTAAGCTCAAACGAAGCTACATTGTTCACAAAGCTCACACGTTTCTCGCTCTTAACTGAAGAGCATTGCATGTTAGAGGACCTATGGTTTGTTTCAGTTTCAGAAAGAGAGTTGAACTAGATATTGTTCGTGTGTGTAGGAAACACCGGTCTTTTGTTCTCAGCACACTCACGTTTCCCTCTGTATTAGAGACTCTAGAAATCAAGAGCGTGCTTCTTGCTCTAAAGCAGAGTGTGTTTCATGGATGAGAACTGTGCCGTGTGTTTCCCTTCAGAAATGGTGTTAAATGCCAGGCTCTGTGTCTTTCTTCAAGCAAGAGTTCGTTTCAGGTAAACACAGTGACTTTTCAGCTCAAAAGAAGCTACATTGTTCACGAAGCTCACATGTTTCTTGCTCTTAACTGAAAAGCATTGGCTGTTAGAGGACCTGTGGTTTGTACCAGTTTCAAAAACAGAGTTGAACTAGATATGGTCCGTGTGTGTAGGAAACACAGTTCTTTTGTTCTGAGCACACTCACGTTTCCCTCTGTATTAGAGACTCTAGAAAGCAAGAGCGTGCTTCTCGCTCTAAAGCAGAGTGTGTTTCATGGATGAGAACTGTGCCGTGTGTTTCCCTTCAGAAACGGAGTTAAATGCCAGGTGTGTGTCTTCCTACAAGCAAGACTTCGTTTCAGGTAAACGCTGTCACTTTTCACCTCAAAGAAAACTACATTGTTCACGAAGCTCACACGTTTCTCGCTCTTAACTGAAAAGCACTGGATGTTAGAGGACCTGTGGTTTGTATCAGTTTCAGAAACAGAGTTGAACTAGATATGGTCCGTGAGTGTAGGAAACACAGTTCTTTTGTTCTGAGCACACTCACATTTCCCTCTGTATTAGAGATTCTGGAAAGCAAGAGCGTGCTTCTTGCTCTAAAGCAGAGTGTGTTTCATGGATGAGAACTGTGCTGTGTGTTTCCCTTCAGAAACGGAGTTAAATGCCAAGCTCTGTGTCTTCCTTCAAGCAAGACTTCGTTTCAGGTAAACATAGTCACTTCTCGGATCAAAGGAAGCTACATTGTTCACAAAGCTCACACGATTCTCGCTCTTAACTGAAAAGCATTGGATGTTAGAGGACCTGTGGTTTGTATGAGTTTCAGAAACAGAGTTGAACTATATATGGTCCATGTGTGTAGGAAACACAGTTCTTTTGTTCTGAGCACACTCACGTTTCCCTCTGTATTAGAGACTCTAGAAAGCAAGAGCGTGCTTCTTGCTCTAAAGCAGAGTGTGTTTCATGGATGAGAACTGTGCCGTGTGTTTCCCTTCAGAAATGGTGTTAAATGCCAGGCTCTGTGTCTTTCTTCAAGCAAGAGTTCGTTTCAGGTAAACACAGTGACTTTTCAGCTCAAACGAAGCTACATTGTTCACGAAGCTCACTTGTTTCTCGCTCTTAACTGAAAAGCATTGGCTGTTAGAGGACCTGTGGTTTGTACCAGTTTCAAAAACAGAGTTGAACTAGATATGGTCCGTGTGTGTAGGAAACACAGTTCTTTTGTTCTGAGCACACTCACTTTTCCCTCTGTATTAGAGACTCTAGAAAGAAAGAGCATGCGTCTTGCTCTAAAGCAGAGTGTGTTTCATGGATGAGAACTGTGCTGTGTGTTTCCCTTCAGAAACGGAGTTAAATGCCAAGCTCTGTGTCTTCCTTCAAGCAAGCCTTCGTTTCAGGTAAACATAGTCACTTCTCCGATCAAAGGAAGCTACATTGTTCACAAAGCTCACACGATTCTCGCTCTTAACTGAAAAGCATTGGATGTTAGAGGACCTGTGGTTTGTATGAGTTTCAGAAACAGAGTTGAACTATATATGGTCCATGTGTGTAGGAAACACAGTTCTTTTGTTCTGAGCACACTCACGTTTCCCTCTGTATTAGAGACTCTAGAAAGAAAGAGCATGCTTCTTGCTCTAAAGCAGAGTGTGTTTCATGGATGAGAACTGTGCCCTGTGCTTCCCTTCAGAATCGGAGATAATTGCCATAACTGTGTCTCTCTTCAAGCCTGACTTCCTTTCAGGTAAACGCAGACACTTTTCACCTCAAAGGAAGCTACATTGTTCACAAAGCTCACACGTTTCTCGCTCTTAACTGAAAAGCATTGGATGTTAGAGGACCTGTGGTTTGTATCAGTTTCTGAAACAGAGTTGAACTAGATATGGTCCGTGTGTAGGAAACACACTTCTTTTGTTTTGAGCACACTCACTTTTCCCTCTGTATTATAGATTCTAGAAAGAAAGAGCATGCTTCTTACTCTAAAGCAGAGTGTGTTTCATGGATGAGAACTGTGCCGTGTGTTTCCCTTCAGAAACGGAGTTAAATGCCAGGTGTGTGTCTTCCTACCAGCAAGACTTCTTTTCAGGTAAACTCAGACACTTTTCACCTCAAAGGAAGCTACATTGTTCACGAAACTCACACGATTCTCGCTCTTAACTGAAAAGCATTGGATGTTTGAGGTGTTGTGGAGTCTATCAGTTTCAGAAACAGAGTTGAACTAGATATGGTCCGTGTGTGTAGGAAACACAGTTCTTTTGTTCTGACCACACTCACGTTTCCCTCTGTATTACAGACTCTAGAAAGCAAGAGCGTGCTTCTTGCTCTAATGCAGAGTGTGTTTCATGGATGAGAACTGTGCCCTGTGTTTCCCTTCAGAAACGGAGTTAAATGCCAGGCGTGTGTCTTCCTACAAGCAATACTTCGTTTCAGGTAAACGCAGTCACTTTTCAGCTCAAAAGAAGCTACATTGTTCACGAAGCTCACACGTTTCTCGCTCTTAATTGAAAAGCATTGGATGTTAGAGGACCTGTGGTTTGTACCAGTTTCAGAAACAGAGTTTAACTAGATATGGTCCGTGTGTGTAGGAAACCCAGTTCTTTTGATCTGAGCACACTCACGTTTCCCTCTGTATTATAGACTCTAGAAATCAAGAGCGTGCTTCTTGCTCTAAAGCAGAGTGTGTTTCATGGATGAGAACTGTGCCCTGTGTTTCCCTTCAGAAACGGAGTTAAATGCCAGGCGTGTGTCTTCCTACAAGCAATACTTCGTTTCAGGTAAACGCAGTCACTTTTCAGCTCAAAAGAAGCTACATTGTTCACGAAGCTCACACGTTTCTCGCTCTTAATTGAAAAGCATTGGATGTTAGAGGACCTGTGGTTTGTACCAGTTTCAGAAACAGAGTTTAACTAGATATGGTCCGTGTGTGTAGGAAACACAGTTCTTTTGATCTGAGCACACTCACGTTTCCCTCTGTATTATAGACTCTAGAAATCAAGAGCGTGCTTCTTGCTCTAAAGCAGAGTGTGTTTCATGGATGAGAACTGTGCCCTGTGTTTCCCTTCAGAAACGGAGTTAAATGCCAGGCGTGTGTCTTCCTCCAAGCAAGACTTCGTTTCAGGTAAACGCAGTCACTTTTCAGCTCAAGCGAAGCTACATTGTTCACGAAGCTCACACGTTTCTTGCTCTTAACTGAAAAGCATTGGATGTTAGAGGACCTGTGGTTTGTACCAGTTTCAGAAACAGAGTTGAACTAGATATGGTCCGTGTGTGTAGGAAACACAGTTCTTTTGTTCTGAGCACACTCACGTTTCCCTCTGTATTAGAGACTCTAGAAAGCAAGAGCGTGCTTCTTGCTCTAAAGCAGAGTGTGTTTCATGGATGAGAACTGTGCCCTGTGTTTCCCTTCAGAAACGGATTTAAATGCCAGGCTCTGTGTCTTTCTTCAAGCAGGACTTCGTTTCAGGTAAATGAAGTCACTTTTCAGCTCAAACGAAGCTACATTGTTCACGAAGCTCACACATTTCTCGCTCTTAATGAAAAGCATTGGATATTAGAGGACCTGTGCTTTGTATCAATTTCATAAACAGGGTTAAACTAGATATGGTCCGTGAGTGTAGGAAACACAGTTCTTTTGTTCTGAGCACACTCACATTTCCCTCTGTATTAGAGATTCTAGAAAGCAAGAGCGTGCTTCTTGCTCTAAAGCAGAGTGTGTTTCATGGATGAGAACTGTGCCGTGTGTTTCCCTTCAGAAACGGAGTTAAATGCCAAGCTCTGTGTCTTCCTTCAAGCAAGACTTCGTTTCAGGTAAACACAGTCACTTCTCGGATCAAAGGAAGCTACATTGTTCACAAAGCTCACACGTTTCTCGCTCTTAACTGAAAAGCATTGGATGTTAGAGGACCTGTGGTTTGTATGAGTTTCAGAAACAGAGTTAAACTAGATATGGTCCATGTGTGTAGGAAACACAGTTCTTTTGTTCTGAGCACACTCACTTTTCCCTCTGTATTAGAGACTCTAGAAAGAAAGAGCATGCTTCTTGCTCTAAAGCAGAGTGTGTTTCATGGATGAGAACTGTGCCCTGTATTTCCCTTCAGAATCGGAGTTAATTGCCATAACTGTGTCTCTCCTCAAGCCTGACTTCCTTTCAGGTAAACGCAGACACTTTTCAGCTCAAGCGAAGCTACATTGTTCACGAAGCTCACACGTTTCTCGCTCTTAACTGAAAAGCATTGGATGTTAGAGGACCTGTGGTTTGTTTCATTTACAGAAAGAGAGTTGAAATAGATATTGTTCGTGTGTGTAGGAAACACCGGTCTTTTGTTCTCAGCACACTCACGTTTCCCTCTGTATTAGAGACTCTAGAAATCAAGAGCATGCTTTTTGCTCTAAAGCAGAGTGTGTTTCATGGATGAGAACTGTGCCCTGTGTTTCCCTTCAGAAATGTTGTTAAATGCCAGGCTCTGTGTCTTCCTTCAAGCAAGACTTCGTTTCAGGTAAACGCAGTCACTTTTAAGCTCAAACGAAGCTACATTGTTCACAAAGCTCACACGTTTCTCGCTCTTAACTGAAAAGCATTGGATGTTAGAGGACCTGTGGTTTGTTTCAGTTACAGAAAGAGAGTTGAAATAGATATTGTTCGTGTGTGTAGGAAACACCGGTCTTTTGTTCTCAGCACACTCACGTTTCCCTCTGTATTAGAGACTCTAGAAATCAAGAGCGTGTTTCTTGCTCTAAAGCAGAGTGTGTTTCATGGATGAGAACTGTGCTGTGTGTTTCCCTTCAGAAATGGTGTTAAATGCCAGGCTCTGTGTCTTTCTTCAAGCAAGAGTTCGTTTCAGGTAAACACAGTGACTTTTCAGCTCAAACGAAGCTACATTATTCACGAAGCTCACATGTTTCTCGCTCTTAACTGAAAAGCACATGGCTGTTAGAGGACCTGTGGTTTGTACCAGTTTCAAAAACAGAGTTGAACTAGATATGGTCCGTGTGTGTAGGAAACACAGTTCTTTTGTTCTGAGCACACTCACGTTTCCCTCTGTATTAGAGACTCTAGAAAGCAAGAGCGTGCTTCTTGCTCTAAAGCAGAGTGTGTTTCATGGATGAGAACTGTGCCCTGTGTTTCCCTTCAGAATCGGAGTTAATTGCCATAACTGTGTCTCTCTTCAAGCCTGACTTCCTTTCAGGTAAACGCAGACACTTTTCAGCTCAAGCGAAGCTACATTGTTCACGAAGCTCACACGTTTCTCGCTCTTAACTGAAAAGCATTGGATGTTAGTGGAACTGTGGTTTGTATCAGTTTCAGAAACAGAGTTGAACTAGATATGGTCCGTGTGTGTAGGAAACACAGTTCTTTTGTTCTGGGCACACTCACGTTTCCCTCTGTATTATCGACTCTAGAAATCAAGAGCGTGCTTTTTGCTCTAAAGCAGAGTGTGTTTCATGGATGAGAACTGTGCCCTGTGTTTCCCTTCAGAATCGGATTTCAATGCCAGGCTCTGTGTCTTCCTTCAAGCAAGACTTCGTTTCAGGTAAACGCAGTCACTTTTAAGCTCAAACGAAGCTACATTGTTCACAAAGCTCAAACGTATCTCGCTCTTAACTGAAAAGCATTGGATGTTAGAGGACCTGTGGTTTGTTTCAGTTTCAGAAAGAGAGTTGAACTAGATATTGTTCGTGTGTGTAGGAAACACCGTTCTTTTGTTCTCAGCACACTCACGTTATCCTCTGTATTAGAGACTCTAGAAATCAATAGCGTGCTTCTTGCCCTAAAGCAGACTGTGTTTCATGGATGAGAACTGTGCCCTGAGTTTCCCTTCCGAAATGGAGTTAAATGCCAGGCGTGTGTCTTCCTACAAGCAATACTTCGTTTCATGTAATCGCAGTCAATTTTCAGCTCAAACGAAGCTACATTGTTCACGAAGCTCACACGTTTCTCGCTCTTAACTGAAAAGTATTGGATGTTAGAGGACCTGTGGTTTGTATCAGTTTCAGAAACAGAGTTGAACTAGATATGGTCCGTGTGTAGGAAACACAGTTCTTTTGATCTGAGCACACTCACGTTTCCCTCTGTATTAGAGACTCTAGAAATCAAGAGCGTGCTTCTTGCTCTAAAGCAGAGTGTGTTTCATGGATGAGAACTGTGCCCTGTGTTTCCCTTCAGAAACGGAGTTAAATGCCAGGCGTGTGTCTTCCTACAAGCAAGACTTCGTTTCAGGTAAACACAGTCACTTTTCAGCTCAAAAGAAGCTACATTGTTCACGAAGCTCACACGTTTCTCGCTCTTAACTGAAAAGCATTGGATATTAGAGGACCTGTGGTTCGTATCAGTTTCATAAACAGGGTTGAACTAGATATGGTCCGTGAGTGTAGGAAACACAGTTCATTTGTTCCGAGCACACTCACATTTCCCTCTGTTAGAGATTCTAGAGAGCAAGAGCGTGCTTCTTGCTCTAAAGCAGAGTGTGTTTCATGGATGAGAACTGTGCCGTGTGTTTCCCTTCAGAAACGGAGTTAAATGCCAAGCTCTGTGTCTTCCTTCAAGCAAGACTTCATTTCAGGTAAACACAGTCACTTCTCGGATCAAAGGAAGCTACATTGTTCACAAAGCTCACACGTTTCTCGCTCTTAACTGAAAAGCATTGGATGTTAGAGGACCTGTGGTTTTTATGAGTTTCAGAAACAGAGTTAAACTAGATATGGTCCATGTGTGTAGGAAACACAGTTCTTTTGTTCTGAGCACACTCACTTTTCCCTCTGTATTAGAGACTCTAGAAAGAAAGAGCATGCTTCTTGCTCTAAAGCAGAGTGTGTTTCATGGATGAGAACTGTGCCCTGTGTTTCCCTTCAGAAACGGATTTCAATGCCAGGCTCTGTGTCTTCCTTCAAGCAAGACTTCGTTTCAGGTAAACGCTGTCACTTTTAAGCTCAAACGAAGCTACATTGTTCACAAAGCTGACACGTTTCTCGCTCTTAACTGAAGAGCATTGCATGTTAGAGGACCTATGGTTTGTTTCAGTTTCAGAAAGAGAGTTGAACTAGATATTGTTCGTGTGTGTAGGAAACACCGGTCTTTTTTCTCAGCACACTCACGTTTCCCTCTGTATTAGAGACTCTAGAAATCAAGAGCGTGCTTCTTGCTCTAAAGCAGAGTGTGTTTCATGGATGAGAACTGTGCCGTGTGTTTCCCTTCAGAAATGGTGTTAAATGCCAGGCTCTGTGTCTTTCTTCAAGCAAGAGTTCGTTTCAGGTAAACACAGTGACTTTTCAGCTCAAAAGAAGCTACATTGTTCACGAAGCTCACATGTTTCTTGCTCTTAACTGAAAAGCATTGGCTGTTAGAGGACCTGTGGTTTGTACCAGTTTCAAAAACAGAGTTGAACTAGATATGGTCCGTGTGTGTAGGAAACACAGTTCTTTTGTTCTGAGCACACTCACGTTTCCCTCTGTATTAGAGACTCTAGAAAGCAAGAGCGTGCTTCTTGCTCTAAAGCAGAGTGTGTTTCATGGATGAGAACTGTGCCGTGTGTTTCCCTTCAGAAACGGAGTTAAATGCCAGGTGTGTGTCTTCCTACAAGCAAGACTTCGTTTCAGGTAAACGCTGTCACTTTTCACCTCAAAGAAAACTACATTGTTCACGAAGCTCACACGTTTCTCGCTCTTAACTGAAAAGCACTGGATGTTAGAGGACCTGTGGTTTGTATCAGTTTCAGAAACAGAGTTGAACTAGATATGGTCCGTGAGTGTAGGAAACACAGTTCTTTTGTTCTGAGCACACTCACATTTCCCTCTGTATTAGAGATTCTGGAAAGCAAGAGCGTGCTTCTTGCTCTAAAGCAGAGTGTGTTTCATGGATGAGAACTGTGCTGTGTGTTTCCCTTCAGAAACGGAGTTAAATGCCAAGCTCTGTGTCTTCCTTCAAGCAAGACTTCGTTTCAGGTAAACATAGTCACTTCTCGGATCAAAGGAAGCTACATTGTTCACAAAGCTCACACGATTCTCCTTCTTAACTGAAAAGCATTGGATGTTAGAAGACCTGTGGTTTGTATGAGTTTCAGAAACAGAGTTGAACTATATATGGTCCATGTGTGTAGGAAACACAGTTCTTTTGTTCTGAGCACACTCACGTTTCCCTCTGTATTAGAGACTCTAGAAAGCAAGAGCGTGCTTCTTGCTCTAAAGCAGAGTGTGTTTCATGGATGAGAACTGTGCCCTGTGTTTCCCTTCAGAAACGGATTTAAATGCCAGGCTCTGTGTCTTTCTTCAAGCAGGACTTCGTTTCAGGTAAATGAAGTCACTTTTCAGCTCAAACGAAGCTACATTGTTCACGAAGCTCACACATTTCTCGCTCTTAATGAAAAGCATTGGATATTAGAGGACCTGTGCTTTGTATCAATTTCATAAACAGGGTTGAACCATATATGGTCCGTGAGTGTAGGAAACACAGTTCTTTTGTTCTGAGCACACTCACATTTCCCTCTGTATTAGAGATTCTAGAAAGCAAGAGCGTGCTTCTTGCTCTAAAGCAGAGTGTGTTTCATGGATGAGAACTGTGCCTTGTGTTTCCCTTCAGAAACGGAGTTAAATGCCAGGCTCTGTGTCTTCCTTCAAGCAAGACTTCGTTTCAGGTAAACACAGTCACTTCTCGGATCAAAGGAAGCTACATTTTTCACAAAGCTCACACGTTTCTCGCTCTTAACTGAAAAGCATTGGATGTTAGAGGACCTGTGGTTTGTATGAGTTTCAGAAACAGAGTTAAACTAGATATGGTCCATGTGTGTAGGAAACACAGTTCTTTTGTTCTGAGCACACTCACTTTTCCCTCTGTATTAGAGACTCTAGAAAGAAAGAGCATGCTTCTTGCTCTAAAGCAGAGTGTGTTTCATGGATGAGAACTGTGCCCTGTATTTCCCTTCAGAATCGGAGTTAATTGCCATAACTGTGTCTCTCCTCAAGCCTGACTTCCTTTCAGGTAAACGCAGACACTTTTCAGCTCAAGCGAAGCTACATTGTTCACGAAGCTCACACGTTTCTCGCTCTTAACTGAAAAGCATTGGATGTTAGAGGACCTGTGGTTTGTTTCATTTACAGAAAGAGAGTTGAAATAGATATTGTTCGTGTGTGTAGGAAACACCGGTCTTTTGTTCTCAGCACACTCACGTTTCCCTCTGTATTAGAGACTCTAGAAATCAAGAGCGTGCTTTTTGCTCTAAAGCAGAGTGTGTTTCATGGATGAGAACTGTGCCCTGTGTTTCCCTTCAGAAATGGTGTTAAATGCCAGGCTCTGTGTCTTCCTTCAAGCAAGACTTCGTTTCAGGTAAACGCAGTCACTTTTAAGCTCAAACGAAGCTACATTGTTCACAAAGCTCACACGTTTCTCGCTCTTAACTGAAAAGCATTGGATGTTAGAGGACCTGTGGTTTGTTTCAGTTACAGAAAGAGAGTTGAAATAGATATTGTTCGTGTGTGTAGGAAACACCGGTCTTTTGTTCTCAGCACACTCACGTTTCCCTCTGTATTAGAGACTCTAGAAATCAAGAGCGTGTTTCTTGCTCTAAAGCAGAGTGTGTTTCATGGATGAGAACTGTGCCGTGTGTTTCCCTTCAGAAATGGTGTTAAATGCCAGGCTCTGTGTCTTTCTTCAAGCAAGAGTTCGTTTCAGGTAAACACAGTGACTTTTCAGCTCAAACGAAGCTACATTATTCACGAAGCTCACATGTTTCTCGCTCTTAACTGAAAAGCATTGGCTGTTAGAGGACTTGTGGTTTGTACCAGTTTCAAAAACAGAGTTGAACTAGATATGGTCCGTGTGTGTAGGAAACACAGTTCTTTTGTTCTGAGCACACTCACGTTTCCCTCTGTATTAGAGACTCTAGAAAGCAAGAGCGTGCTTCTTGCTCTAAAGCAGAGTGTGTTTCATGGATGAAAACTGTGCCCTGTGTTTCCCTTCAGAATCGGAGTTAATTGCCATAACTGTGTCTCTCTTCAAGCCTGACCTCCTTTCAGGTAAACGCAGACACTTTTCAGCTCAAGCGAAGCTACATTGTTCACGAAGCTCACACGTTTCTCGCTCTTAACTGAAAAGCATTGGATGTTAGTGGAACTGTGGTTTGTATCAGTTTCAGAAACAGAGTTGAACTAGATATGGTCCGTGTGTGTAGGAAACACAGTTCTTTTGTTCTGAGCACACTCACGTTTCCCTCTGTATTATCGACTCTAGAAATCAAGAGCGTGCTTTTTGCTCTAAAGCAGAGTGTGTTTCATGGATGAGAACTGTGCCCTGTGTTTCCCTTCAGAATCGGATTTCAATGCCAGGCTCTGTGTCTTCCTTCAAGCAAGACTTCGTTTCAGGTAAACGCAGTCACTTTTAAGCTCAAACGAAGCTACATTGTTCACAAAGCTCAAACGTATCTCGCTCTTAACTGAAAAGCATTGGATGTTAGAGGACCTGTGGTTTGTTTCAGTTTCAGAAAGAGAGTTGAACTAGATATTGTTCGTGTGTGTAGGAAACACCGTTCTTTTGTTCTCAGCACACTCACGTTATCCTCTGTATTAGAGACTCTAGAAATCAATAGCGTGCTTCTTGCCCTAAAGCAGACTGTGTTTCATGGATGAGAACTGTGCCCTGAGTTTCCCTTCCGAAATGGAGTTAAATGCCAGGCGTGTGTCTTCCTACAAGCAATACTTCGTTTCATGTAATCGCAGTCAATTTTCAGCTCAAACGAAGCTACATTGTTCACGAAGCTCACACGTTTCTCGCTCTTAACTGAAAAGTATTGGATGTTAGAGGAACTGTGGTTTGTATCAGTTTCAGAAACAGAGTTGAACTAGATATGGTCCGTGTGTAGGAAACACAGTTCTTTTGATCTGAGCACACTCACGTTTCCCTCTGTATTAGAGACTCTAGAAATCAAGAGCGTGCTTCTTGCTCTAAAGCAGAGTGTGTTTCATGGATGAGAACTGTGCCCTGTGTTTCCCTTCAGAAACGGAGTTAAATGCCAGGCGTGTGTCTTCCTACAAGCAAGACTTCGTTTCAGGTAAACACAGTCACTTTTCAGCTCAAAAGAAGCTACATTGTTCACGAAGCTCACACGTTTCTCGCTCTTAACTGAAAAGCATTGGATATTAGAGGACCTGTGGTTTGTATCAGTTTCATAAACAGGGTTGAACTAGATATGGTCCGTGAGTGTAGGAAACACAGTTCATTTGTTCCGAGCACACTCACATTTCCCTCTGTTAGAGATTCTAGAGAGCAAGAGCGTGCTTCTTGCTCTAAAGCAGAGTGTGTTTCATGGATGAGAACTGTGCCGTGTGTTTCCCTTCAGAAACGGAGTTAAATGCCAAGCTCTGTGTCTTCCTTCAAGCAAGACTTCATTTCAGGTAAACACAGTCACTTCTCGGATCAAAGGAAGCTACATTGTTCACAAAGCTCACACGTTTCTCGCTCTTAACTGAAAAGCATTGGATGTTAGAGGACCTGTGGTTTGTATGAGTTTCAGAAACAGGGTTAAACTAGATATGGTCCATGTGTGTAGGAAACACAGTTCTTTTGTTCTGAGCACACTCACTTTTCCCTCTGTATTAGAGACTCTAGAAAGAAAGAGCATGCTTCTTGCTCTAAAGCAGAGTGTGTTTCATGGATGAGAACTGTGCCCTGTGTTTCCCTTCAGAAACGGATTTCAATGCCAGGCTCTGTGTCTTCCTTCAAGCAAGACTTCGTTTCAGGTAAATGCTGTCACTTTTAAGCTCAAACGAAGCTACATTGTTCACAAAGCTCACACGTTTCTCGCTCTTAACTGAAGAGCATTGCATGTTAGAGGACCTATGGTTTGTTTCAGTTTCAGAAAGAGAGTTGAACTAGATATTGTTCGTGTGTGTAGGAAACACCGGTCTTTTGTTCTCAGCACACTCACGTTTCCCTCTGTATTAGAGACTCTAGAAATCAAGAGCGTGCTTCTTGCTCTAAAGCAGAGTGTGTTTCATGGATGAGAACTGTGCCGTGTGTTTCCCTTCAGAAATGGTGTTAAATGCCAGGCTCTGTGTCTTTCTTCAAGCAAGAGTTCGTTTCAGGTAAACACAGTGACTTTTCAGCTCAAAAGAAGCTACATTGTTCACGAAGCTCACATGTTTCTTGCTCTTAACTGAAAAGCATTGGCTGTTAGAGGACCTGTGGTTTGTACCAGTTTCAAAAACAGAGTTGAACTAGATATGGTCCGTGTGTGTAGGAAACACAGTTCTTTTGTTCTGAGCACACTCACGTTTCCCTCTGTATTAGAGACTCTAGAAAGCAAGAGCGTGCTTCTCGCTCTAAAGCAGAGTGTGTTTCATGGATGAGAACTGTGCCGTGTGTTTCCCTTCAGAAACGGAGTTAAATGCCAGGTGTGTGTCTTCCTACAAGCAAGACTTCGTTTCAGGTAAACGCTGTCACTTTTCACCTCAAAGAAAACTACATTGTTCACGAAGCTCACACGTTTCTCGCTCTTAACTGAAAAGCACTGGATGTTAGAGGACCTGTGGTTTGTATCAGTTTCAGAAACAGAGTTGAACTAGATATGGTCCGTGAGTGTAGGAAACACAGTTCTTTTGTTCTGAGCACACTCACATTTCCCTCTGTATTAGAGATTCTGGAAAGCAAGAGCGTGCTTCTTGCTCTAAAGCAGAGTGTGTTTCATGGATGAGAACTGTGCTGTGTGTTTCCCTTCAGAAACGGAGTTAAATGCCAAGCTCTGTGTCTTCCTTCAAGCAAGACTTCGTTTCAGGTAAACTTAGTCACTTCTCGGATCAAAGGAAGCTACATTGTTCACAAAGCTCACACGATTCTCGCTCTTAACTGAAAAGCATTGGATGTTAGAGGACCTGTGGTTTGTATGAGTTTCAGAAACAGAGTTGAACTATATATGGTCCATGTGTGTAGGAAACACAGTTCTTTTGTTCTGAGCACACTCACGTTTCCCTCTGTATTAGAGACTCTAGAAAGCAAGAGCGTGCTTCTTGCTCTAAAGCAGAGTGTGTTTCATGGATGAGAACTGTGCCGTGTGTTTCCCTTCAGAAATGGTGTTAAATGCCAGGCTCTGTGTCTTTCTTCAAGCAAGAGTTCGTTTCAGGTAAACACAGTGACTTTTCAGCTCAAACGAAGCTACATTGTTCACGAAGCTCACTTGTTTCTCGCTCTTAACTGAAAAGCATTGGCTGTTAGAGGACCTGTGGTTTGTACCAGTTTCAAAAACAGAGTTGAACTAGATATGGTCCGTGTGTGTAGGAAACACAGTTCTTTTGTTCTGAGCACACTCACTTTTCCCTCTGTATTAGAGACTCTAGAAAGAAAGAGCATGCGTCTTGCTCTAAAGCAGAGTGTGTTTCATGGATGAGAACTGTGCTGTGTGTTTCCCTTCAGAAACGGAGTTAAATGCCAAGCTCTGTGTCTTCCTTCAAGCAAGACTTCGTTTCAGGTAAACATAGTCACTTCTCCGATCAAAGGAAGCTACATTGTTCACAAAGCTCACACGATTCTCGCTCTTAACTGAAAAGCATTGGATGTTAGAGGACCTGTGGTTTGTATGAGTTTCAGAAACAGAGTTGAACTATATATGGTCCATGTGTGTAGGAAACACAGTTCTTTTGTTCTGAGCACACTCACGTTTCCCTCTGTATTAGAGACTCTAGAAAGAAAGAGCATGCTTCTTGCTCTAAAGCAGAGTGTGTTTCATGGATGAGAACTGTGCCCTGTGCTTCCCTTCAGAATCGGAGATAATTGCCATAACTGTGTCTCTCTTCAAGCCTGACTTCCTTTCAGGTAAACGCAGACACTTTTCACCTCAAAGGAAGCTACATTGTTCACAAAGCTCACACGTTTCTCGCTCTTAACTGAAAAGCATTGGATGTTAGAGGACCTGTGGTTTGTATCAGTTTCTGAAACAGAGTTGAACTAGATATGGTCCGTGTGTAGGAAACACACTTCTTTTGTTTTGAGCACACTCACTTTTCCCTCTGTATTATAGATTCTAGAAAGAAAGAGCATGCTTCTTGCTCTAAAGCAGAGTGTGTTTCATGGATGAGAACTGTGCCGTGTGTTTCCCTTCAGAAACGGAGTTAAATGCCAGGCTCTGTGTCTTCCTTCAAGCAAGACTTCTTTTCAGGTAAACTCAGACACTTTTCACCTCAAAGGAAGCTACATTGTTCACGAAACTCACACGATTCTCGCTCTTAACTGAAAAGCATTGGATGTTTGAGGTGTTGTGGAGTCTATCAGTTTCAGAAACAGAGTTGAACTAGATATGGTCCGTGTGTGTAGGAAACACAGTTCTTTTGTTCTGACCACACTCACGTTTCCCTCTGTATTACAGACTCTAGAAAGCAAGAGCGTGCTTCTTGCTCTAATGCAGAGTGTGTTTCATGGATGAGAACTGTGCCCTGTGTTTCCCTTCAGAAACGGAGTTAAATGCCAGGCGTGTGTCTTCCTACAAGCAATACTTCGTTTCAGGTAAACGCAGTCACTTTTCAGCTCAAAAGAAGCTACATTGTTCACGAAGCTCAGACGTTTCTCGCTCTTAATTGAAAAGCATTGGATGTTAGAGGACCTGTGGTTTGTACCAGTTTCAGAAACAGAGTTTAACTAGATATGGTCCGTGTGTGTAGGAAACCCAGTTCTTTTGATCTGAGCACACTCACGTTTCCCTCTGTATTATAGACTCTAGAAATCAAGAGCGTGCTTCTTGCTCTAAAGCAGAGTGTGTTTCATGGATGAGAACTGTGCCCTGTGTTTCCCTTCAGAAACGGAGTTAAATGCCAGGCGTGTGTCTTCCTACAAGCAATACTTCGTTTCAGGTAAACGCAGTCACTTTTCAGCTCAAAAGAAGCTACATTGTTCACGAAGCTCACACGTTTCTCGCTCTTAATTGAAAAGCATTGGATGTTAGAGGACCTGTGGTTTGTACCAGTTTCAGAAACAGAGTTTAACTAGATATGGTCCGTGTGTGTAGGAAACACAGTTCTTTTGATCTGAGCACACTCACGTTTCCCTCTGTATTATAGACTCTAGAAATCAAGAGCGTGCTTCTTGCTCTAAAGCAGAGTGTGTTTCATGGATGAGAACTGTGCCCTGTGTTTCCCTTCAGAAACGGAGTTAAATGCCAGGCGTGTGTCTTCCTCCAAGCAAGACTTCGTTTCAGGTAAACGCAGTCACTTTTCAGCTCAAGCGAAGCTACATTGTTCACGAAGCTCACACGTTTCTTGCTCTTAACTGAAAAGCATTGGATGTTAGAGGACCTGTGGTTTGTACCAGTTTCAGAAACAGAGTTGAACTAGATATGGTCCGTGTGTGTAGGAAACACAGTTCTTTTGTTCTGAGCACACTCACGTTTCCCTCTGTATTAGAGACTCTAGAAAGCAAGAGCGTGCTTCTTGCTCTAAAGCAGAGTGTGTTTCATGGATGAGAACTGTGCCCTGTGTTTCCCTTCAGAAACGGATTTAAATGCCAGGCTCTGTGTCTTTCTTCAAGCAGGACTTCGTTTCAGGTAAATGAAGTCACTTTTCAGCTCAAACGAAGCTACATTGTTCACGAAGCTCACACATTTCTCGCTCTTAATGAAAAGCATTGGATATTAGAGGACCTGTGCTTTGTATCAATTTCATAAACAGGGTTAAACTAGATATGGTCCGTGAGTGTAGGAGACACAGTTCTTTTGTTCTGAGCACACTCACATTTCCCTCTGTATTAGAGATTCTAGAAAGCAAGAGCGTGCTTCTTGCTCTAAAGCAGAGTGTGTTTCATGGATGAGAACTGTGCCGTGTGTTTCCCTTCAGAAACGGAGTTAAATGCCAAGCTCTGTGTCTTCCTTCAAGCAAGACTTCGTTTCAGGTAAACACAGTCACTTCTCGGATCAAAGGAAGCTACATTGTTCACAAAGCTCACACGTTTCTCGCTCTTAACTGAAAAGCATTGGATGTTAGAGGACCTGTGGTTTGCATGAGTTTCAGAAACAGAGTTAAACTAGATATGGTCCATGTGTGTAGGAAACACAGTTCTTTTGTTCTGAGCACACTCACTTTTCCCTCTGTATTAGAGACTCTAGAAAGAAAGAGCATGCTTCTTGCTCTAAAGCAGAGTGTGTTTCATGGATGAGAACTGTGCCCTGTATTTCCCTTCAGAATCGGAGTTAATTGCCATAACTGTGTCTCTCCTCAAGCCTGACTTCCTTTCAGGTAAACGCAGACACTTTTCAGCTCAAGCGAAGCTACATTGTTCACGAAGCTCACACGTTTCTCGCTCTTAACTGAAAAGCATTGGATGTTAGAGGACCTGTGGTTTGTTTCATTTACAGAAAGAGAGTTGAAATAGATATTGTTCGTGTGTGTAGGAAACACCGGTCTTTTGTTCTCAGCACACTCACGTTTCCCTCTGTATTAGAGACTCTAGAAATCAAGAGCGTGCTTTTTGCTCTAAAGCAGAGTGTGTTTCATGGATGAGAACTGTGCCCTGTGTTTCCCTTCAGAAATGGTGTTAAATGCCAGGCTCTGTGTCTTCCTTCAAGCAAGACTTCGTTTCAGGTAAACGCAGTCACTTTTAAGCTCAAAGGAAGCTACATTGTTCACAAAGCTCACACGTTTCTCGCTCTTAACTGAAAAGCATTGGATGTTAGAGGACCTGTGGTTTGTTTCAGTTACAGAAAGAGAGTTGAAATAGATATTGTTCGTGTGTGTAGGAAACACCGGTCTTTTGTTCTCAGCACACTCACGTTTCCCTCTGTATTAGAGACTCTAGAAATCAAGAGCGTGTTTCTTGCTCTAAAGCAGAGTGTGTTTCATGGATGAGAACTGTGCCGGGTGTTTCCCTTCAGAAATGGTGTTAAATGCCAGGCTCTGTGTCTTTCTTCAAGCAAGAGTTCGTTTCAGGTAAACACAGTGACTTTTCAGCTCAAACGAAGCTACATTGTTCACGAAGCTCACATGTTTCTCGCTCTTAACTGAAAAGCATTGGCTGTTAGAGGACCTGTGGTTTATACCAGTTTCAAAAACAGAGTTGAACTAGATATGGTCCGTGTGTGTAGGAAACACAGTTCTTTTGTTCTGAGCACACTCACTTTTCCCTCTGTATTAGAGACTCTAGAAAGAAAGAGCATGCTTCTTGCTCTAAAGCAGAGTGTGTTTCATGGATGAGAACTGTGCCCTGTGTTTCCCTTCAGAATCGGAGTTAATTGCCATAACTGTGTCTCTCCTCAAGCCTGACTTCCTTTCAGGTAAACGCAGACACTTTTCAGCTCAAGCGAAGCTACATTGTTCACGAAGCTCACACGTTTCTCGTTCTTAACTGAAAAGCATTGGATGTTAGTGGACCTGTGGTTTGTATCAGTTTCAGAAAGAGAGTTGAACTAGATATCTTCCGTGTGTGTGTAGGAAACAGAGTTCTTCTTTTCTGAGCACACTCACGTTTCCCTCTGTATTAGAGACTCTAGAAATCAAGAGCGTGCTTTTTGCTCTAAAGCAGAGTGTGTTTCATGGATGAGAACTGTGCCCTGTGTTTCCCTTCAGAAATGGTGTTAAATGCCAGGCTCTGTGTCTTCCTTCAAGCAAGACTTCGCTTCAGGTAAACGCAGTCACTTTTAAGCTCAAAAGAAGCTACATTGTTCACGAAGCTCACACGTTTCTCGCTCTTAACTGAAAAGCATTGGATATTAGAGGACCTGTGGTTTGTATCAGTTTCATAAACAGGGTTGAACTAGATATGGTCCGTGAGTGTAGGAAACACAGTTCATTTGTTCCGAGCACACTCACATTTCCCTCTGTTAGAGATTCTAGAGAGCAAGAGCGTGCTTCTTGCTCTAAAGCAGAGTGTGTTTCATGGATGAGAACTGTGCCCTGTGTTTCCCTTCAGAAACGGATTTCAATGCCAGGCTCTGTGTCTTCCTTCAAGCAAGACTTCGTTTCAGGTAAACGCTGTCACTTTTAAGCTCAAACGAAGCTACATTGTTCACAAAGCTCACACGTTTCTCGCTCTTAACTGAAGAGCATTGCATGTTAGAGGACCTATGGTTTGTTTCAGTTTCAGAAAGAGAGTTGAACTAGATATTGTTCGTGTGTGTAGGAAACACCGGTCTTTTGTTCTCAGCACACTCACGTTTCCCTCTGTATTAGAGACTCTAGAAATCAAGAGCGTGCTTCTTGCTCTAAAGCAGAGTGTGTTTCATGGATGAGAACTGTGCCGTGTGTTTCCCTTCAGAAATGGTGTTAAATGCCAGGCTCTGTGTCTTTCTTCAAGCAAGAGTTCGTTTCAGGTA